>JAKSZT010054052.1:1303014-1420149 GCA_026826555.1 Tolypeutes matacus
GAAGAAAATGTAGGGAAACATCTTCAAGACCTTGTAGTAGGTGGTGGTTTCTTGGACCTCACACCCAAAGCACGTGCAACAAAAGAAAAAGTAGATAAATGGGACCTCCTCAAAATTAAACACTTTTGCACCTCACAGGACTTTGTCAGAAGGGTGAAAAGGCAGCCGACTCAATGGGAAAAAATATTTGGAAATCACATATCTAAGGCTGGTCCCTCTCTCTCCCCTTTCCGGGAGTGGCAGATCCCTGAAGCCCCCTTTGTCTGTGGTCGCAGGCCCAGGGGCCCAAGAATTCTGAAGAGTGTGGGGGAGGATGCCGGCAGCAGCAGAAGCTGCTACTTGCAACTCATAGTTCTGTAGTCGCGATTTTCCTCTTCTGTCCCTCTCTCCTCTGGGTGGTGTGCAGCCTTCACCTGCTGACCTAAACCCTAGAAGATCTTTTTCGGGGCTGTTTCAGCTTGTCCTCTAGCTATTTTTCTGGAGAAGAGATTCCCGTGTCTTACTAGTCCGCCATCTTCCCGGAAGTCCCTCTAATTTATTTTAAAAAGCACATCTCGGGAAGCGGCTGTGGCTCTATCATTAGGGCTCCCGTTTACCATATGGGAGGCCCGCCCGCATGGCGTGGTTGGCTGACCCAGCGAGCACAAGCAGCAAGGGGGGGATAAATGAATAAATAAAAAATAAAAAAAAAAAAAAGCACATCTGCATTTCCCACATTGGTATTTTATGTGTATGAATACATATGCATAACAAAAGACCTGAAAGAATAAATATTGAGATTTTAACTGTGGTAATACAATGTTTTATATTTTCTTATGGGTTTTTTTTTTTTTTTTTTGCTTCTCTGTAGTTTTCAATTTCCTGCAATCTACATATGTTGCTTTTGTAATAATAAAAGGGAATTTTTAATTACTAAGTAATTTTGAGCACAACTTAATAGAGAAAGAAGAGCTGGTGGGTGTGGAGGGAGGTGGTGCAAAACCTTGGTCTCTCAGTCTGCTCGGAGGCCCAACAATATACAACAGTAACAGAGAGCAGCTAATACGGTACTTGCCAACTTTTTCACATCATGGCATTCAGACAAAATATGTGCACAAGGTCTAAGGGGATTAGCACAGCTGTAATCCATTTAGTTGGGAATGGCATATGGGTTGGGAAGCTCTGAATTAATATTTGAGCACCCACTGAATTCTAGGAACTGCGCAAAGCATTTTACAGGTACAACATAATTTATTGCTCATAATAGTAATAATGCTTACTATTAATATTCTCATTTTATAGTTTCACAGAGAGGCCAGGTAACTTGCCTGAAGTCACACAGACAGTATTTGAATCCAAGGCTCCAGAGTTCATGTTCTTCACCCCCACTCCATCTTCCTCTTTTTGATCAGATAAACCCTGGGGTTCCTTGCAGATTGGAGACCAAGAGCTTAAAACCTCTCTTCCACAACTTGCCCTGCTCCACTCTATAAAACTTGCCCTTAGTTCCTTTTGCCAAGTTGATTCAATATTAACCTTACAAGTGTGGTTCACTCTCTCTAAATTTCAAGGCAGCCCTCAAGTTCTACTGCCACAAAAACTTCCTGTAAATCAATTGCTGTATGGTTCACAACTTCCCACATAACTCCTGTCACTTACTGCTAATAAAATTCCACATAAGCAAGGCTATAAAAACTAATATTTTTGCTATTTTTAAAGACTCTGTTGATCGGTCAATAGTTGATGAATATGATAAAAAGAATTTTCAACCAGACATGTTGACTGAGGAAAAAAAATCAGAACAGCTTTGCTAACAGTTTCACCAAATATGTAATTTCTATGCTCAGAAATTGTCCTTGAAGAAACATTCATGTTTTAAAAATCTAATACTTACCACCTAGCCTGTTTCACAGGATTTCACAGAACAGAGGATTCAATATACTCATGCACTTATTCAACAATATCTGATAACCAGCCATTGAACACCTGACCTTGTGCCTGGCTCTGTGGAAACAAAGATGAGTAGGGCATAGTCCTTGCCCTCCAAAAACCTTACAGACTAGGAGGAGACAGATCTGTAAACTAACAGCAGGAATGTGTGATAACCCTAACTACAGAAGTAATAACATAAACACCATAATAGCTAGTTTTTTACCGAGCATTTACTATGTTATGTGCCAGGCAGAGTTTTAAGCACTTTATATGGATTAGCTCATATCTTCCACAACTACCCTAAAGATAGGTACTAATGTTATTCCCATTTTACTGATAAGAGGTAAAGTATTTCGTTCAAGGTCACATGGTTAGCACTGGTAAGTGATGACCTTGGGTTTGAATACTAATCCATCTGATGTGGGAACCCACACTAAACCACTATGCTCTGAGCCTGGAGGCACTCCAGAGGCTGGGAGCGGTGGGCATTCAGGGGAAACGCCCCCCCCCCCCAAAATGATTCTTTAACTGAGTATTAATGGATAACTAAGAATTTACTGTTGCCTGGACAGAGGCAAGAGTGGCTGAGCATAGATACAGATGCATGGCAGGCTGTGAGGAGGAGCACCCACTTGGTACGGCTAGAAAGGAGGCAGGACAGGAGATGAAGAGGAGAGAGGTCAGAAAGGAGCAACTGGCAGGCAGGCTGAGGAGCTCAGATCTTATCCTAAGGGCACCACGAGGCAACTGGAGAATACTATGGGTGGAGGGGGCAGATCATCCCAGATCCACTTAAGCTCTCATATTGGAAGGGATCTACAAGTATCTTAAAATGTGTGCCCATGTGCTTGCCTAAATCACTTCTCCAAAGTCTCTGCAAGCGGTCAGGCACCCTCTGTTTTCACACATGGGTGATGGAAACTCATTTCCTCTAGCCAATTCTGAAAGCAACAATTCTATTCCCCATAATGAATATAAACCTGCCCCCCTGAAGTTACCACCCTCTGGAGCCATTCGGAACACATGTACTCCCTCTGCCTCCAAAGAGCCCTCCAGATTATTAAAAAGTGATCAGGTCCTCTGAATTTCCTCCAAACTCTCCATTCCTTCAACCAGTTCTCCATTTGGTATGGCTTTAGTCTCACTCCCGTCCTGGCTATCCCCTTTGGGATCCCTCCAGTTTGCCAATAAATCTCAGAGCAGTGCTTTTCAGGCTTTATCGGCTGAGGCACCATAAGAAATACATTTTATACAATCACTCGGTACACATACAATTGATATAAAAGCTTCATGAAACAATGCAATACTTTCTTTCATCAGGTACAGTATATTCTGACATTTTCTATTCCATCCTATTTTTTTTTTTTTTTAACATGCAGGTTAAGATTTGCTAAAAATAGATTGCCAACTCAGTAAAGGGACCATTTGAAACACAATGCTTTGGGATGTGAGGCCTAAGACTCAACTCAATACTCCAAATCTAGTTCAATAGTGCAAAGTAGTCCACCCTTGCCTCTCTAGAAACAGAGCAATGTCCCTATTTCCATGGACTAACACCCATCTCCATGCATACAGCAACCGAATCTGTTGTACTCTTTTCCCTCTCCTGATCTGGGTTCTTCCCATATGCCTCCCCTATGTGTTCTGCCATCCACTCAATAACTACTCAGGCAGCACCATGTGGGAGATGAAAAGAACAGCAGAGGGGGATGGATGTGGCTCAAATGGTTGGACATCTGTCTCCCAAATGGAGGGACCTGGGTTCGATCCCCGGGACCTCCCGGTAAAAAAATAAAAAATAAAAATATAGAAGGTGCGCGGGATGCCAGACCCTGTGAGCGGGTGCATCGCCAGGCCCCGTAAACAGGTGAGCCCCCCCAGGTTCTGTGTGTGGGTGCGCCGTCAGGCCCTGCATGTGGGTGCGCCATCAGGCCCTGCATGTGGGTGCGCTGTCAGGCCTGGCAAGCGGGTGAGCCCCCCAGGCCCCGTGTGTGGGTGCACCGTCAGGCCCCGCAAGCGAGTGTGCCATCAGACCCCGTAAGCAGGTGTGCCGTCAGGTTTGCGAGTGGGTGAGACCCCCAGGCCTCACGTGTGGATGTGCCGTCAGGCCCTGCAAGCGGGTGCACTGTCAGGCCCCGCCGAGCCACAGAGCAAGATGATGACGTAACAGGAGAGTGACACAAGAGAGAGCCAAGACGAGACGTGCTGAAAATCCAGGAACTGAGATGGCGCAGGTGGTAGGATGCCTCTTTCCCACATCAGAGGTTCCCAGGATCAAACCCGGTGAAGACAGTAAGAGAAGGATGAGAAGAGAGGGCAGGAAACAGACACAGAGAATTGCCCAGCGAATGGACACAAAAACAGCAAAAACGGGAGGGGAGGCTAAAAATGGATAAAAAGTAAATAAATAAAAAATCTTAAAAAAAAAAAAAAAAAAAGTACAGCAGAGTCAGACTAAGAGAGGAAACCTGGATTCGAGTACAATACCAGATCTACCACTTACTCTCTCTGCAACCTTGGATGAGACTCTTGACCTCTCTAAGTTTCTATTTCCTCATCCTGACCAACTTTTCTTCCCCAGAGCTCATTGCGAGATTCCAAAGAGTTCATGAACTAGACATGCCCAGTAGACTACAGAGAATTATTACCATTTAGTTGGAAAGTCATATTGACCCACCTGGCAGACAAGAGACAGAAAAGGAGGCTACCTGACACCATCCATTTGCCTTGGCCCGAGGGAAGCATGGGGCAGAGCTCAGACCCTCACTCATTTCTGTTCAACCTCTTTAACCACACTGGGATCAAGACCATAGGGCAGATGTGAGAGCATGCTAATATCACCTGAACTGTGGACTAAGAACAACAGAATGCAATGCACCAGGTTTAAACATGAAGTCTGCCCAATAGTTCAACTTGGGAGAAACACACCAAGGTAAACTATCCATTTACTCCCAAGGTAAACTATCCATTTAAGGCCTCAGTTTACTCATCTGTAAGATGGTCCCACATTCTATGTAGAAATAAAGTACTTAAAGGACTGTCACATAGAAGATGGAGTAAGCAATTCTAGAGCAGAACCAGGAACAACAGGGAAAATATCACCAACAGGAATGTATTTTTGAGCATTTAGTGTGTGCCAGGCACTGTTTTGGTGCCTTATATGAACTAACTCATTTAATCTCAACAACTATATAAGGTAGATACTACTATTATCCTCTTTTTACAGATGAGGCAAATGAGACACAGAGTGGTCAAATAAGTTGCCCAAGATCACACAGCTTGAGAGTGGTGGAACTACAATTTGCCTGCAAACAGGTTGGTTCCAGAGCCCACATTCTCAAGCTCAATCTAAAGAACTGTAGAACGGACAGATTCATAAAGCACTGATGCTATTTTCAAGCTAACTACACATCGGTCCAGGATATTGCAAGAGGGATCCTTTATTGGAGGTGGGGGTTGTATGCAATGAATTACCAACGTCCCAGGCAACTCTGCTAGGAGCGAAAGGAGTATCATTCCTGAAATTTGTCGTGCTCTCTCTCACCTCAGTACATTTGCACATGCTGTGCCCTTCAACTGGAATATCCCATTCCTCCTCTGCCACGAAAATTCTTTGGTGAGCCTTTCCCAAACTCCATACTACTGTTAAGTGCTTCTCTCTGGTCTTTGAAAGTGAAGAGGGTTTAGGATGGAGAAAAGGGCTGACGGCAGCAGAAAAGAAGCAAAGAACAATGTTTCCACATACATGGGGACCAGTAAATGGAACAGTCTGGCTGAAGAGCACTTGGCAAAAAGGGTGAACAGGTATTAAGGACCTAAATGTTTGTCTAGTACTCAGATTTGACTCTGAAGGCCATGGGGAGCAAGACAATACTATGATGAGGTATTCTGAAAATCAGGGAAAGGCAAAACAGCTGTGACCTTTCCTCCATAGCTTTTCCTGACCATGAATTTCTCCAAAGAAGCCACACCATCCTCTCCCCCACAACAAAGCATATAATACCCCCTCAAAATCTCCAATTCACCCAAGATCAAAAAGAAGAGGAATCTTCTACACACTGAGTCATGACCATCAACAGCCATCACTTACTGAAGGCCTCCTGTGTACAAAAGTAGTACAGGCAGGTGGCTGGGGGACCTCACAGCCTAGTGGCAGAACAAGGCAGAACAGGTAACAGGTCCAGCGGTGGGTTTGGAAATGCCCTTACAGAGAAGCCATCTGAGTCATGCCACAAGAAAGGCTGGGTCCTGACCATGTGACAGTGCCAAGGTGGGGAATCCTGAAGAGCTGAGAGAAGCAAGTGCCCCACTGGCCAGGGTACAGGACTTGAGCAGGGGAGCAGAGGTAGATGAGGTCAGAGAAGAAGATGGGCTGGCCTATGGGCTCCAACTCATTCAGAGGAACCTGAACATGTATTTGATCCCAGAGGCAGTAGGGAGCCCCAACATGCTCCAAGCTGAGAAGAAGCAACACACTTGTAGTCTGGAGCATCTTTATGATACACATACACTGTCTTAAAAGGGTAGAGAATCACATCAGCATAATTCTATTTGTATGGTTCTTGGTTCAAAGCCATTCTAAATTAGTTTATTAATACTTTTGACATGATATTACCAAGATGACCATTAGGGCTTTCCCCCAAATTTCCTCTAAACCCAACAATGACTAAGAACTTTTTTTAAGTTTTCACTTAAACTATATTTAACTGTTTCCTCTAACACCAAGAAAAAAAATCTTATCATTAAAAGATTACAGGGAAGCGGCTGTGGCTCAATCAGTAGGGCTCCCGTTTACCATATGGGAGGCCCCGGGTTCGGTTCCCGGGGCCTCCTGGTGAAGGCAAGCCCGCCCGCACGGCGTGGTTAGCTGACCCAGCGAGCACAAGCAGCAAGGGGGGGATAAATGAATAAATAAATAAAATCTTAAAAAAAAAAAAAAAAAAAATTACCGAACGAATATAAATATGAGCTTGCCGAGTAAGGTCTGTACTTTATTCACTCTGCTAAATCAAACTGAGGATACCATTGAGAGAAACAAACACTTAACTGGCTCTGAGCCAGGACTGTGCTAAAACAATGAATAGAGAAGGAAAAAAATGGTCCTTCCCTCAAGTTTACAACCCAATGAATTTCACAAAGTCAGCAAATTAATATATTAAGACCTACTCATATTAAATTCTCACATTGACACCATTGTCTATTACCCTGTGTTCAGCACTTTTTTCTGCCCTGGAGTCTACTTGATTTTCTAGAAGCATACTGTATCAAGAGCATGAATATCTAATCTCTAATTTCTGATATCAATTAAGAATTTAATCATAGCCCTATTCCTCTTCTACTTAGAAGGGTCAATTAAATATTGCTCCCTGTGAACAAACCAGAGTCTTTCCTCCCTGGACCATGCCTATCAGGAAAGAGGGTGTAACTGCACTATAATATGATAACGTTGCAGACTTTGGTCCATGGTACAACAACTCCAAAAACTACTTCAAGACACCACCTTAAGCAACTAAGGCTACAGGAACGCAAAGGAAAGACAGCTTTGTGGACATGGATGGCCTCACAGATTAGGAGACCAAAGGATAAATAGATAACACTTGGAAACTCTTAGAATTATGACAGTAAATTAATGTATAACAATGATAACCTGCTCTACCATGCTAGCAATCATAAAAATAAATTAAGGGAATTAACTCATCGTTTTAGTTGCTACTATAAAGACACTTTATTTCATAAAAACCCTTAACTGGTATAAAAATATCACAATACTTAGATGTAGAATACACAAAAGTGTATACTTATTCAGGTCTAAGGACAGACTTATTTTTATAGCACAGAATCAAAAGCACAGCTAATACTTAGTTTCTTTGGTATTACTAATATAATTACCCCTAACTTATAGACAGGACAACCACTGTCAGATTATCACCTTGGCTAAGCCTTCACCTTGAATTAGATGTGCCCTCTTCAACTAACCAAGGAGTCATCAAATTTAGTACCAACTCAAGCCTCAATCCCCCTCACCCCCTCCAAATCTAATATAGGTAAATAGGCTTCAAGAAAACACATGTGTTTTTTTTCCCATGTGGATTACCTGTACAAGGCCTCCCTTAGCATGAAGGAAAAAATTTAAAAGTTAATTACATATTCTTGAAAATAAAGACAAATCATAGAAAACCAGTTCCATAAAAGGAAAAAGGGCATAGGATGTGGGGTCAGTAGATGCACGTTTGAGTTTCAGTGCCAAAACTTAATTTCTCATCTTACTTAGGTAAATCACTGAACCCTTCTGGAGTCCCAGTTACCTCCTGAGTTTGTTGGCCATTATCATAGTACCTGCTATACAAGGTTGGCCTAAATTAACAGACATCACGTATTTGAACATGATGTAAAGAGGTGAGATGAGAAAACTATATTCATGTGAAAGACTTTCAAAACACTGTTTGTGAGTTCTGTGTATAGATATTTAATACTCTGGCACATAGCTCTAGATTGTTCCAGGGATTTTTATAAAAATAAAATAACAACTCAAAACATTTTATAAATCACCAGTTTTTACTGCTATGCTTATCAGTTTTGCTATATTTGGGACTACCATGATTTGATGTTTCTTAATAGGAAGGTCTAACCATTCACAACCTTTACTTTCCATATATTTCTTTAGTTCCAGTGGCTGAATAGCCTCTGGATTTAACTATACTAAATACTAAAGAGTCCATGGACCACTCATGAGGGATTTAAGTTTTTACTGACTGCAATCTTTTCACTTTTTTTTTTTTTTTTTTAAGATTTTTATTTATTTATTCATTTATCACCCCCTTGCTGCTTGTGCTCGCTAGGTCAGCTAACCACGCCGTGCGGGCGGGCTTGCCTTCACCAGGAGGCCCCGGGGACCGAACCCGGGGCCTCCCATATGGTAAACGGGAGCCCTACTGATTGAGCCACAGCCGCTTTCCTCTTTTCACTTTTTGTCTCTGAAAAAAGACAACTACTCATCAGAATAACTGGAAACTATGTGGCTATTTTCCCATGAAACCCCAATGTACAAATTCATTTATTAAATACCCCAATTAATGAATATAGTCTTCTCTCCTAGGCTCCAGACCCATACACCCAACAAGATTATCTCTACTTAGCTGCTTCACAGACACCATAACTCAACATGGCCAAAACCAAACTTATCTTTCCTCTCCAGATCTGCTTTCCCGAAAGCATTCTCTTTCTCAATAAATGGCATTGTTGTACCAATCACTCAAGTCAGCAATGTGGAAGTCAGCCTTAATTTCTTTCTCCTTATAATCCTTCACACACACCCATTAAGTCTCCAAGAACAGCTGATTCACTCTCCTAACCAGCTCTCGGAATTGTCCATTTCATGACATTGTCATTGCCACCACCCTGGTCCAAGTCACCAAATCTCTTACCTGCACTATCACAATAGCCTCTTAACTGGTTCACTAGGATCCACTGTGGCCCCTCTCCAAATGGTTCTCCACAAGGCAGCCAGGATCATCATGGCACTTTATTTAAAGCTCTACTGTTTCTGAACTCCTTAAAAGTGACTGCAAAGGATCTGTATGATTTGGCCCCTACCTACCTCTCTGGCTTCATTTCTCTTCTCTTGCATTCTATGATCTAGCTATATGAGTCAAAGACTGCTAAATGTAACCCAGTATCTGTTCTCCTCTTCCTCAGTAATTAAATCCTGATTTTTAGCTGACTATATGGCCATGGAATAAGGATCTTTCCCAGACTCCCTTGCAACTAAATGTGGCCATGTGGTAAGTTCAGACATGGAATGTAAACCATGCCCTTAAGAGAAGAGGTGTGGCCCTCTCCTTTCCTTTTCCCTTTCCTGTTAGTTGGAATGTGGAAAGTGATAGCTGATTTGGAAGTGGAAGGTGCCTGCAAAGGATGGCAGCACAACAAGATGGATGGAGCCCAGGTTCCTGATGATTGTGAAAGTGCCATATCAAACCTGGACTGCCTATTTGGACTTTTACATATGAAACATTTTTAGTTAAATCAACGATACACTGGGTTTTCTGTTCCTTGAACAGTTTTGTTTAACTTTAATGCAAGATACCAGATTTGTTCCAGATTCTCCATTCTCTGGACTTTGGAACTTGGTGCAATTCCCTTTCCCTGAAACAGTGCTACACCCTCCTGCCCCTTGTCTGCTTTCACCCTTCAAATCTGAACTGACTTTACCTTACTTTCGCAGGTAAGTAAGTCTTCCTCGACTCCCTAGATGAGGTTAAATACTCTTTTTTTTTTTTTTTAGGAGGTGCCCTGGACTTCATACATGCAAAGCAGGTGCTAAACGACTGAGCTACACCTGCTTCCTCTCGTTATTTATGTCTCACACTTTCCCTATTTGATTACACTCACTACACCTACAATTACTGGGTTAATTCCCAGGTTAAGTCTCTTCCACCACACTACTATATACTCTTAAAGAGCAAGTATAGAGAAGCAGATGTGGCTCAAGCAATTGGGCTCCTGCCTACCATATAGGAGGTCCAGGGTTCGATTCCCAGGGCCTCCTGGTAAAGGTAAGCTGGCCTGCGTGGAGAGCTGGCCTGTGCAGAAGAGCTGGCGCAGCAAGATGATGCAACATAAAGAGACATAGAGGAGAGACAATAAGAGACGCAGCAGACGAGGGCGCTGAGGTGGCGCAAGAGTTTGAGCGCCTCTCTCCCACTCTGGAAGGTCCCAGGATTGGTTACCAGTGCCACCTAAAGAAAAGACAAGCAGACACAGAAGAACACACAGCGAATGGACAGAGAGTGCAAAAAAAAAAGAGCAAGTATTTGCTTTGCTCACTGTCATCCAAGTGCTTGGTGCTCAGTGTATGTCCAACAAATATTTGCTCAATGAACACATAAATAATGCCATAGCCCTTGAATGATTTCTGGACCACACCTTCAGAACTTCTTGGCCTTATATTTCAAGATTCCTACGGACTCCACCTGCAGTCTAGCCCTGTAAGACACTCTCACAATGTAACCACTGTTTCTGTTAGCCCTTCTGACATGTGCAAACTCCTTAAGCAGATCTGCAAGGCTCTTTCTGCCACTACTTCATATTCTCATAATACACCTAGACATTAAGAGTAGAAAGTAGTACTCTTGGAATAAAAAAAAAAAATGGAGACAAAACTAACAAACATGGCCAAATATCAGGATGCTCAGATTTTTTTTAAAAGGAAATAAACATGAGAAACACAAACATTATTTGAATTCTGACCATGTACAAGAAAACATTCCTAAAATATTTTAAAAGGCTTTAGCTTTAAAGTGTATAGCACTTTTTAACGGCATGACAAGTGCCTATCTGTTATTGCTTTCCATACTCACCCTACCTTTACACTGAAGAGATTCTCCTTGGTTTGGTCATTTTCACAAGCAATATTTTTTGTCATAATCTAACGGAGGTAAAGAAATAGGATCCCAAGGAGGAGGTTGTGAGATAATAATTTAAAAAAAAAAAAGAGAGAGAGATTTAGACTGTAGTCACTGGGTAACCCTGGATCAGTCTCTTAACTAAAATGAAGTGTTCAGTACAAATAATTCCTAATATCCCTTCCAAGGCTAACATTTTGTTGCCAAATCAATTTGCTCTATTAATGACTTAATAGAGATGATGCTGGTAATTATACCAAAATCGGTGTAATTTTAAGTATTCACAGAAAACCTGGTATTTGCCTATCAGTTTTAGGTCCTATGGGAGTTTAAATGAGTCTAAAATATATAAGGTTTTTCAATAATCTAAAAACAAATGTGGAAAAAAAACAAAAACAAAAATAAATGTGTGTCTTGGAAAAACTCGTTTTTGCGTGCTGCGAATGTCTTTTAGAATATGAGTTTTTCCATTATACATTATTCTCTTTCCACATTCATTAGGCTCCCACAATAGACTAGGAAGATGCTTTGCAAAAACTTCCAGAGGCCAATAAATGGTTGCAGAATGGTTTTTAATGCCACTCCCTTAATCCTTCACCTCCTTTCTTTACAACTGTTCTGGAGCCTAGTATGGGCTCCAGAAAGCAACTGATTCAGCGCCAGCCAACTGCACAAATGTCTGTACAACAACATGCAAAGATATCTGGGCTTGTTTAGATCTTCAGAGCAAGGATAGCCTAGTGCAAGCTTCCCAGACCTCTAAGGTTAGAAAGTAGTCTAGCAAGTGCACAGAGTGAGCAGGCTGGAAACGCCGCATGTGGGTCCCCGCACCCTCACGCTCCCATTCTTGGAACCTGCGGATCCTACGGGTTCTTGCCTGGTCTCTTCAAAGCCACCGCCCACCTCTGCACGCCCTCGGGCACCGCCACCCTTCCCCGCCCCCGCAGTCGCCTGCCGGTCCTGACCTCTTCGAACTGCTCGCCAGAGCAGCCAGCGCCGCGAGCTTCCAGCAGCTCCCGGAACTGCTCCAGGGTGACAGACTCTTCACCGCGGCCCAGTCGCTCTTCCAGCCATCGCAACAACGCGCCGTGGTGCCTCGATACCAGTGATTCGCAGGGCGGCGCAGGCCGCAGGGCAGCCGCCGCCTCGCGCAACCGGGCCGGCTCCAGCAGCGCCGCGGCAGGCGGTAGCGCGGGGCTGGTGGGGCCCGGACCAGGGTTCGTACCCGACTCCGCGGCCCAGTCCTCGCCCCCGGCGGCTGCCGCTTCGTCTTCACTGCTGTGACTCGGAGCGTTCCCCATGGGGACTCCCGTCTTCGGCGCCCGGCCCTGACGCCGCAGCCGCCGCCGCCTCCCCGCCTCGACCTGTCAACCTCCGACGGCACCCGGCGGGCAGGGACGGGGAGGGGACGGCGGCGGCGGCGACTTCCGGCTTCCTTGCCGTCAAGCGTGGACTGCTGTCGCAAAAGCGCCGTCAAGCAGATGGGACAAACCCACCGAGAGGTAGGCGAAGAGAGCAGGAGCAAAGGGTGGAACCCTGATTTCCAAGAGAACGGATCTGTCATAACGTTACGTCATCCCGTAGCCTCCTTTGCCGCCATCTTTGTTGGGGGCGAACAACCTGTGAGCCAAGAAGGCCTTCGCTGCTCCACTTTTTCAGCATCCCTTCACTTTGAAAAGCTTTGCTGGAAAAACAGGAGAAAGAGTCGGAGTCAAGAAGTGAATTTCTTGTAATAGACGGCTAGGTCAATCCTCCGTTGTCCTTTTAATGACAGTCGGACAAGGAAACGTGCCTCGCAGCGGCGACGTCACAGTATTGGCGTCTCCGCCATCTTAGTTGTGGACAGAGAAGAGGGAACTTTGGAGGTGCGGAGTGGGAGCGGCTGTCTAAATGCTGAGGTCCCGCGGGTTTGGACTCTTGCTGGGCTTGACCGTAGTGGTGGCGGCTGTGATGGCAGCATGGCTGATGGACTGGTGGAGTTCCCGCGCTAGATTCCGTCTTTTCGTACCCGAGGAGCTGGCCCGCTACCGCGGCGGCCCTGGGGATCCGGGCCTCTACTTGGCATTGCTCGGCCGCGTCTACGATGTGTCCTCTGGGCGGAGGCACTACGAACCTGGGGCCCACTATAGCGGCTTCGCAGGTATCAGCGAAGCGGCTCATGTTTTTTCCTGTTCAACTGCGGGCCAGTTGCTGCCTGTGCGTCGTTCATTCATTCATTCATTTGCTTTTTAACCTACACATTCCATCGGACCAGCGCGGCGGGCCTGGCTGGGCTGCCCTATCCATCTGGTCCCTGACATGGACGAGACTGTGGCCAACTGTTACCGGCCTGTACTCTCCCTTACCGTTCCCCACCGCACTGCATGACTTCTATTCGAGAAGAATTCTATTGCCTCTTATTTGTTATCCGTTTACTGCCAGAAGCTCCGGATACCTGTTTTGTGACAGACTTCTCAAGGCACGGAGATGAATGAGACTTGCCTTGCCTGCAGAGTTCCCTACTAAGTGCAGCAGTCTCTTCAATATGCCCTGGTCTGAAATAACCTTTCTTCCCCTACCCCAAGTTTCCCCTAAAATAGTGCGTTTGGTTTGAGTCGTTCTTGCTCCTAGTACAGATACACTTGTCTGCCCTCCTTGAAAAGGAGTGTGAGGTTAGAGTACAAAAGGTCTTAGTCACCTTTACAGTCTCTCAGAACTTAAAACTGCACATGTTAGAGCCCAGATAACTTTTATCATATTTATTCTGCTGTCCTATTTTACAGCTGAGGACTTGGGGGGATATGATTTGTCTACAGCCTTCATAACTAAGTACTGACAGGATCTGGACTAGGACCACCAGCCTTTTACTTTTAGAGATGTTACCTGACCAGTCCAGGAAACTGACACCCCCCCCCCCCCAGATTTAAAAAAAAAAAAAGGCAGAGTAAGCTTAGGGCTGGTGACTAGGCTAATATTAAATAAATAAGCATTTTCCATATGTCATTATCTTAGGGGAATTGGGAAGCTGCTTCTGGCACTTAAATACAAGTCACTTCCCTCTCTCCAGGGAGAACTTCAGAAATAGAAGCCTTAACAGGGAACAAATAAGTCCACTTGGTCTTGCCAAACTCCTCAAACAATCCCAGTAGGGAAAGGGACTTAGCCAGGGCTACACAGTGAATTAGAAGTAGAGGTGGGACTGGAATCAAGGGTTTTTTTTCCTGCCAGTTGAAAGTGAGTGCAGTTTGTGCACTATTCTGCCACATGCTGATATGACTTTCTTGACTACATGCACAAGTGTGGAGATGAAATCTTCCATTTCTGGGATGATTTTTCATTTGCAATGTGCTCTACTGTCATTCTTGTTTTTAGTCAGTTCTTCAAGGACTTACTGAGTTCCTATGTGCCCAATATTCATCCAACATATATTTATTGAATACTACCAATTGCCCTGCCTTGTGCCAGGTGCTGCAGAACTAGAGATGTCTAAAACATATTCCCCACTGCCTACTTAGTTCAGTAGGGAATGAGATGTTCATTTATTTTTTCACTTAGTCAATATTTTTATTTATTTATTTATTATTATTATTTTTTAAGATTTTATTTATTTATTCATTTATCCCCCCCTTGCTGCTTGTGCTTGCTGGGTCAGCTAACCACGCCGTGCAGGCGGGCTTGCCTTCACCAGGAGGTCCCGGGAACCGAACCCAGGGCCTCCCATATGGTAAACGGTAGCCCTACTGATTGAGCCACAGCTGCTTCCCTTTTATTATTTTTAATTGAGATATAATCACATACCATAAAGTTCACCCTCTTAAAGTTATATAATTCAGGAATTTTTAGTAAAGTCTCAGAGTTGTACAAACATCACCACTATCTAATTCTAGAACATTTCATCACTCTAAAAAGAAACCCCATACCCATTTTCCCCTTCCTCCCGGACCCTGGCAACCACTAAGCTATTTTCTGTCTCTATGGATTTGCCTATTTCTGGGAAGTTCATATAAGTGGAATTATAAACTATGTGGCTTTTTGTCTTTGACTTCTTTTACTTCACTTAATGTTTTCAAGGTTCATCCATGTATCAGTACTTCATTCCTTTTTAGGGCCAAATAATATTCCATTGTATATATATGCCACATTTTGTTTATACTGTATATTCATCAATCGATGGACATTTGGGTTGTTTCCACTTTTTGGCTATTAGGAATAATGTTGCCATGAACATTCATGCACAAGTTTTTGTATGAATATGTTTTATCAGTTCTCTTGGGTATTCCACTCTAAGAATAGAATTGCTAGAGCAAATGGTAACTCTATGTTTATAAACTTTTAGAGAAACTGCCAAACTTTTTCAAAGCAGCTGCACCATTTTACATTCCCACCAGCAATCTATGAGGGTTCCAATTTCTTCACATCCTAGCCAACACTTGTTATTGATGATACCATTCTAGTGAATTTGAAGTGGTTTTGTGGTTTTGATTGCTTGTACTTTCCTAATGACTAACGATGTTGAACATCTTTTCATGTGCTTACTGGTTGTTTGTACATCTTTGGAGAAAAGCCAATTCAGATCTTTTATCTATTTTTTAATTGGGTTTTTTGTCTTTTTATTGTTGGGTTGTAAGAATTCTCTTTATATTCTGGATACTATACCCTTATCAGGTATAATATTGATGCAGTGTCCAATTTATCTATTTTCACTTTGGCTGCTTATGCTTTTGGTGTTATATCTAAGAAACCATTTCCTAATACCAACGTCATGAAGATTTACCCTTATAATTTTCTTCTAAGGGTTTTATAGTTTTAGTTCTTATATTTAGGTCACTCATCTATTTTAGGTAAATTTTTATATAAGGTATGAGGTAGAGGTCCAATTTCTTCTTTTTTATGTGGATGTCTTGTTGTCTAGGCACCATTTGTTGAAAAGACTTCTTTTCCCTCATTGAATTGTCTTACTACCCTTGTTGAAAATCAGTTGAGCATAAATGTATGGTCATTATTTATTGGGCCCTTACTAAGGAATAAGCACTGTGCCAGATAGTGGGGAATCAACATTAAATGAGTTCTGTGTGTTCTCTCCCCTGATAAAATTTACAGACTAATAGAAAAGACAGACATTAAACAGATAGCACACAAACAATCATTTTTTTTGTGATGAGTATTGAAAGAAAAGAGAACTGGTGTTATGAGAGGCCCCAACCTTGTGTGAAGTAGGGGCTCAGAAAAGAGGAAGAAGTACAGGGGTGGCAGGAAGAGGGAGCGTGATTGGAAAAGCTGTCCTGAAGAACCTGGAGGATAAGTCAGGTGGAGCTGCAGGAGCAGAGAATAGCACATGCAAGCACCTTGAGGTGAGAAGGAGCTTGGCTGTAGAAGTAACTGAAGTTCAGCCTGGCTGGAATATAGTGAGCAATGAAGAAAGTGGCAAGACCAGGATGGTTGGGAAACGGATGTGGCTCAAGAGGTTCGGCGTCCGTCTACCATATGGAGAGACCGGGGTTCGATCCCCAGTACCTCCCGGGTAAAAAAAAAAAAAAAAAAAAAAAAAAGCCCAGGATGGGGGGGGGGGGGGGGGGTGGAGAGCAGGGCACTGAAGCACGTGTTAAGGAATTTGGACATTATCATAGGGCAAAAGGAAGCCACTGAGGGTTTTTAAGCAGAGTGACATGACCAATTTGTATTTAAAATAGTAGCCTAAGTGTTGTATGGAGAATAGATTAGTGGAGCAAGAATCGTGTAGGGAGATACACTAGGAGTTTACTGTAGTATTTCATATGAGAGGTGCTGGTGACTTGGATTTGGTTAGTGGTAGTGGAGATGGCGGCAGGTAGACTAAGGCCTCTCTTTAGGAGGCCTTGGGAACTGATTGGATGTAAGAGGTAAGGGAGGTATCAAGGACTGCATTTCTGGATCAAGCAACTTTGGGGGTATGGTGACATTTACTGCAATAGGGAATACTAAAGCAGATGCATTCATCACCGCATTCAATTTTAAAGCATCAGTTGTGGTGATGAATGCACAATTTTGTGATTATACCAAAAGCCAATGAATGTACACATTAGATAGACTGTATGGTATGTAAATATATCTCAGTAAAATTGCTTAACTTTTTTTAAAGATGTATTTTATTTATTTATTTCTCCCCACCACCATCCCCCTTGTTGTTTGTACTTGCTATGTCTGTTCATCTTCCTTTTTTCCTCTTTTTAGGAGGCCTGGGAGCCGAACCTGGGACCTCCTGTGTGGGAGGGAAGTGCCTAATCGCTTGATCCACCTCTGCTCCCTGCTTTGTTGTTTTTCCTCTCCGTGTCTCTTTTTGCATCATCTGTGTCAACTCACTGTTATCTTTAGGGGGCACTGGGAACCTCTGCTCCCCACTTTGTTGTGTCTCTCATTATGTTCCCTCTTCTTGTGTCTCTTGTGTCAGCTTGCCACGCCTGCCCATTGCACCAGCCTGCTGTCTTCTTTAGGAGGCACTGGGATCCGAACCAGCCACCTCCCATGTGGTAGGCGGGAGCTCAGTCACCTGAGCCACATCCGCTTCCCAAAATTGCTTAATTTTTTTCTTGTAGGAGTTACCAGGTATTGAACCTGGGACCTCCTAGTATTGAACCTGGGACCTCCTACATGGGAGGTAGGCACTCAATGACTGAGCTGCAACCACTCCCCTAAAATCTTTCCTAGGACTGGGAGTGCTGATGACCATTAATTTAGTGTGGGCCTTCTGAACTTGTGATGTCTGTAGAAGAGCTATGTGATGTGCAGTAGACAGTTGCATATACAAGTCTGGAGCTCCAGAGAAGTCTGAGGTAAATTTGGCAAACCCTGACAGAGAGGTGGTATTTTTTTTTAAAGATTTATTTTATTTATTTATCTGCCCCCTCCCTTGTTGTTTGCACTTGCTGTCTGTTCTCTGTGTCCATTCATTGTGAGCTCTCTGTGTCTGCTCCTCTTCTCTTTAGGAGGCCCTGGGAACCAAACCTGGGACCTCCCACGTGGGAGAGAGGCACTCAATTGCTTGAGCCACCTCTGTTTTTTTGGGTCTCTCATTGTGTTTCCTCTTTGTGTCTCCTTACTACATCATCTTGTTGCGTCAGCTCACCACACCAGCCCACAATGCCAGCTCGGTGTCTTGCTTGTCTTTTCCAGGAGGCCCTGGGAACCAAACCCGGGACCTACCATGTGATAGGCGTGAGCTCAATCACTTGAGCCACATCCACTTCCCAGAGAAGTGGTATTTTAAGCCATGAGAGTGGATCAAGTGAGAGGGTGTGAATGGAACAGAAGAGATGAACAAGAATTGATACCTGAGGCTGGAGGAAAAGGAGGAGCCAGTGAGGAAAGAGGAAAACCAGGAGTGTAGGGTCATGGAAGCCACAGGAAGAGGTCAGCTGTGTTAAATGTTGCTGAGACTAAATAAAAGAATGTGACAAATGCCAAAGAAATGTGTGTCTAAGATCCAGGAGCATCTGAATCAAAGAGCAAAGGGAGTTTTCAGAAGCTGTTTCTGAGGAAAGAGATTCTTGAGTTGGTACAGGTCAGAGATTCACAACTTAACCTATGGAAACTTCTCTCCTATAGGCCGAGACGCATCCAGAGCATTTGTGACTGGGGACTACTCTGAAGCAGGCCTTCTGGATGATGTATCTGACTTGTCATTTTCTGATATGCTGACACTTCAAAATTGGCTTTCATTCTATGAGAAGAATTATGAATTCATTGGTAGGTCATTTGCATATATTTTATTTTGTTGCCTTACAATTTTTTTCAGGGGGTTGGGATTCTTTGGGGATCAGGTTCAAGGTTAAAATCTGAAAAACAGCTATGGATTTTTCACTTTAAACTCTAGTCATTAGTGGAGCAGTGAACCTCAGAAGGAAATGGAGGGGGCACCTGTTGCCTTCATTCTAACTCTTCAGAGAGGATTGCCAGGCCATTTTTTGGTCTCTGTTGCTCCAAACAATAGTTACCTGCTCCATTCTTGAACAATTAGTTTCAGGAGGGCAGTTGTTCTGTTTCACTGGGCATTAGGCATCTGGCTTCAGCACACAGCTAGGAAAGGTTGAAGCCTAAATTTGGTTGCAGTTTTGATAAATTTCCTTTTATTTTGTCCTCTAAGGAGAAAAAAAAAAAGGTTAGCCTTTTCCATCTGAATGAATTCTTTCTCAAATGGAAGCCAGTTGCTAATTTAACATTTGTTAAAGCCACTGGAGTAGGGCACTGACTTGCTTCTTACTGGTTATATATGAGAGAACTCACCTTTTAAATGGCAGGACACCCAACAACATCCAAAAGAAATGGTAAAGACAGTAAACCCTAGATGGATTCTTTTCTTTTTTTAAAGATTTATTTATTTCTCCCCCACCCCTCATTGTTTTGTGCTTGCTGTCTGCTCTCTGTGTGTCTTCTATGTCTGCTTGTCTTCTTTTTAGGCGTCAGGTGCGCAGGCCAGCTTGCCTTTCACCAGGAGGCCCTGGGAATTGAACACTGGACCTCCTATATGGTAGACGGGAGCCCAATCACTTGAGCCACATCTGCTTCCCTAGATGGATTCTTAAATTCTGAAAACAGGAGTGGTTGGGCCCCTTTCCTCCATCTGTATCTGTTGCTCTGGATTCTCACTGGAGCCCCACTCAAAAACAGCTAATTTCCTGAGGTATATCAGTGTTACTTCACCATTGGAATAGATTTAAATTTGAAGAGTTCTTCCCCTCCCCCAATGCCTCTGAAAATGTCTCTTTCTGTCATTACTATTTGGGTTACCTTTTCTGAGAACATTGGCATTTTCACTAATTCTTCTCCCTCCGCATCCAGTTGGTCAAGATTTTTTAACATCTAAAGTTATGCCTTTCAGCCTACTCAGTGGGAAAGAATATTTGGGAACCATCTGTATTAGTCAGCCAAAGGGATGCTGATGTAAAATGCCAGAAATCTGTTGGGTTTTATAAAGGGTATTTATTTGGGGTAGAAGCTTACAGTTACCAGGTCATAAAGCATAGGTTACTTCCCTCACCAAAGTCTATTGCCACATGTTGGGGCAAGATGGCTGCCGATGCCTGCCAAGAGTTCAGGCTTCTTGGATTCTCCTCTTCTTGGGGCTCCATTTCTCTTCGGGCTCAGCTGTTGTGCTCTCTCCACAAGGCCAGCTGTAGACTATTAGGCGAACGGCTCTGTCTCTCTCCCTGGGGCTTCTGCCATGTCTAAGGAGCTGTTTTTATCCCTCTGTATTCTTCTCCTGTATGTTCACTTCCTGGGCTCCAGCTCAAAACTCAGCATCAAGACTCCAAACTCGGTCCCTGCCATGGCTTTTATCTGTGAGTCCCCACCCACCAAGGGGCAGGGACTCAACGCCTTACTGACATGGCCCAATCAAAGTCCTAATCATAATTTAATCAATTAAAAGTGATTCCTCTGACAGACCAGTTTACAAACATAATCCAGTAACTATTTTTGGAATTCATAAACAATTCCAAACTGCTATACCACCTATGATAAGAGCCTAATATCCAGCATATATAAAGAAATCTTACATGTCAATAATAAAAAGACAAACAATCCATTTAAAAAATGGCCAAAAGATTTGAATAATTTTCCAAAGAGGAAATACAAATGGCTAAAAAGCACATGAAAAGATGCTCAACATCACTAGCTATTAGGAAAATGCAAATCAAAACTTCAATGAGATATTATCTTACACTTATTAGAATGGCTGCTATTAAAAAAAAAAGATTGAAGTGATGAATGCACAACTAGGTGATCATACAAAACACCATTGATTGTACACTTTGGATGATTTGTTTTTTTTTTTTTTTTTTTTTTTAAAGATTTTATTTATTTATTCATTTATCCCCCCCTTGCTGCTTGTGCTCGCTGGGTCAGCCAACCACACCGTGCGGGCGGGCCTGCCCTCACCAGGAGGCCCCGGGAACCGAACCCGGGGCCTCCCATATGGCAAACGGGAGCCCCACTAATTGAGCCACAGCCGCCTCCCAACTTTGGATGATTTGTATGCTTTATTAATATGTATCAATAACATTGATTTGTTTAAAAAAAATAAACCAGAAAACTACAAGTATTGGAGAGGATGTGGAGGAATAGGAACACTTATCCACTGCTGGTGGGAATGTAGAGTGGTGCAGCCACTGTGGAGGATGGTTTGGTGGTTCCTCAGGAAGCCAAGTATAGAATTGCCATATGATCTAGTAATCCTACAAGAATTGAAAGCAAGGATGAGAACAGATATATGCACACCAATGTTCATCACAGCATTATTCACAATTGCCCAAAGTTGGAAGCAACCCAAGTATCTATCAATAGATGAATGGATAAACAAAATGTGGTATATACACACAATAGAATATTACTCAGCTGTAAGAAGGAATGAAGTATGGACACATGCGACAACATGGATGAATCTCGAAGACTTTATGTTGAGTGAAGTAACCCAGTCACTAAAGGACAAATATTGCATGATCTCACTGATATGAACTAAGGATATTGAGCAGACTCACAGAGGTAGAGTCTGGAAGATAGATTACTGGGAGATAGAAAGGGAGTAGAGAGTGGTAAGCCAATGCTCAATCTAGGCAGAATCTATGATAAGGTGGATGGGGGTGGTTTGGCAGTGGTACAGTGATGTGAGTGGGGTCAACAATGCTGGAGTAACACATTTTATGAAGCTAACATCACCCTAATACCAAAGCCAGATAAAGATTCCACAAGAAAAGAAAATTACAGACCAATCTCTCTCATGAACATAGATGCAAAAATTCTCAACAAAATACTTGCAAATCGAATCCAACAGCATATCAAAAGACTTATACTGGGAAACGGATGTGGCTCAAGAGGTTCGGCGTCCGTCTACCATATGGAGAGACCAGGGTTCGATCCCCGGTACCTCCCGGTAAAAAAAAAAAAAAAAGAAAAAGAAAAAAGACTTATACATCACGACCAAGTGGGATTTATTCCTGGTATGCAAGGCTGGTTCAACATAAGAAAATCAATCAATGTAATACACCACATTAACAAGTTGAAGGAAAAAAACCACATGATCATCTCAATAGATGCAGAAAAGGCATTCGACAAAATCCAACATCCTTTTTTGATAAAAATACTTCAAAAGATAGGAATAAAAGGAAAATTCCTCAATATGATAAAAGGCATATATGAAAAACCCACAGCCAACATCATACTCAATGGGGAAAGGTTGAAAGCTTTCCCCTAAGATCAGGAACAAGACAAGGATGCCCACTGTCACCATTGTTATTCAACATTGTACTAGAAGTTCTAGCAAGGGCAATTAGACAAGACAAAAAAATAAAGGCGTCCAAAAAGGAAAAGAGGAAGTAAAACTCTCACTGTTTGCAGATGACATGATCCTGTATTTAGAAAATCCTGAAGTATCCACAACAAAGCTACCTGAACTAATAAATGAGTTCAGCAAAGTGGCAGGATATAAGATCAACACGCAAAAATCAGTAATGTTTTTGTACACCAGTACTGAACAATCTGAGGAGGAAATCAGGAAGAAAATTCCATTTTCATTAGCAACAAAAAGACTCAAATACCTAGGAGTTAATATAACCAAGGAAGTACAGGACCTATATGCAGAAAACTACAAAACAATGCTAAAAGAAATTTAAAAAGACCTAAACAAATGGAAAGACATTCCGTGTTCATGGATTGGAAGAATAAATATCGTTAAGATGTCAATCTTGCCCAAACTGATTTATAGATTCAATGCAATACCAATCAAAATCCTAACAGCTTACTTTTCAGAATTAGAGAAGGCAATTACCAAATTCATCTGGAAGGGTAAGTGCACCCAAATAGCCAAAAGTATTCTAAAAAAGAAGAGCAATGTGGGAGGAATTTTACTGCCTGACCTTGAAACATATTACAAAGCTACAGTGGCCAAAACAGCATGGTACTGGCATAAAGATGGACATACCGATCAGTGGAATAGAATTGAGAATCCAGAAATAAACCCTCACCTATACAGTCAACTGGTTTTTGACAAACCTACCAAGCCCACGCTGATGGGAAAAAACAGTCTCTTCAACAAATGGTGTTGGGAGAACTGGATATCTATAACCAAAAGAATGAAAGAGGACCCCTATCTCACCCCCTATACAAGAATCAACTCAAAATGGATCAAAGATCTAAATGTAAAAGCCAGGACCATAAAACTACTAGAAGAAAATGTAGGGAAACATCTTCAAGACCTTGTAGTAGGTGGTGGTTTCTTGGACTTCACACCCAAAGCACGTGCAACAAAAGAAAAAGTAGATAAATGGGACCTCCTCAAAATTAAACACTTTTGCACCTCACAGGTCTTTGTCAGAAGGGTGAAAAGGCAGCCAACTCAATGGGAAAAAATATTTGGAAATCACATATCTGATAAGGGTTTAATATCCAGGATATATAAAGAGATGTTACAGCTCAACAATAAAAAGACAAATGACCCAATTAAAAAATGGGCCAAAGAAAAAAAAAATTGGCCAAAGACTTGAATAGACATTTCTCCGAAGAAGAAATACACATGGCAAAAAAACACATGAAGAGGGAAGCGGCTGTGGCTCAATCAGTGGGGCTCCCGTTTACCATATGGGAGGCCCCGGGTTCGGTTCCCGGGGCCTCCTGGTGAAGGCAAGCCTGCCCGCACGGCGTGGTTAGCTGACCCAGCGAGCACAAGCAGCAAGGGAGGGATAAATGAATAAATAAATAAAATCTTTAAAAAAAAAAAAAACAAAAAAAAAAAACATGAAGAAATGCTCAACATCACTCATGATTAGGGAAATGCAAATCAAAACTACAATGAGATATCATTTCACACCTATCAGAATGGCCACTATTAAAAAGACAGAGAACTACAAGTGTTAGAGAGGATGTGGAGAGATAGGAACACTTTTTCACTGTTGGTGGGAATGCAGGATGGTACAGCCACTGTGGAGGACTGTTTGGCAGTTCCTAAAGAAGTTGAATATAGACTTGCCATGTGACCCTGCAATACCACTAGTGGGTATATTCCCAGAAGAACTGAGAGCAGTGACACAAACAGACATCTGCACACCAATGTTCATAGCCACATTATTCATCATTGCCAAAAGTTGGAAACAACCCAGGTGTCCATCAACAGATGAATGGATAAACAAACTGTGGTCTATTCACACGATGGAATATTATGCAGCTGTAAGAAGAAATGAAGTCATAAAGCATATGGCAACATGGATGAATCTGGAGGACATTATGTTGAGTGAAGCAAGCCAGACACAAAAGGACAAATACTGTTGACATCAATAAATGCCATTATTTAGTGGATTTGGATACTATGAAAGAAACACTGCGGGAACCAAAATATTCATCCAACAGGGAAGAATGGATCAGCCTGGCCTATAGACCATTCCTTGATGCTTCTAGGTCTTCAAAGCTGCTGCGGGCATTCTATGTCCCCTTCCTGTCAGATCAGTATACGGTGTATGCAAACTACACCATCCTCAAACCCCGAAAAGCAAAACAAATCAAAAAGAAAAGTGGAGGTTAGCAGCACACCTCTTTCCCCAAAGGACAACCATCTTGTTAACTAGTGATTCCACTGATATGAGTCCTCCAAGTCGTCACTTGTAATGTTTGTAATAAAGGTCTTCTGACATGAAAAAAAAAAAAAAAAAAAGTGAGTTGGGAGGTCATTCCAGAGGTTACGCTTATGCATGTCTCAGGTGGATCTCACTTAACTGCCACAGTAAACAGAGCCTCAAATTGGTGCTCCAAAGGGCTCTAGAGACATCTAGACCATATAGGTAAGACACACAACCCCATGAAATCATTACTCTGTCAGTTGGCCTTACCTTGGAATACATGATAACCTATTTCTCCAATGTAACAGAGTTAGACTCATTTATAATTTCCCTACACGTTTCTTCTACCCCTTTTATTTGAACCTATAATTAGCACTATATCCATTAAATATATGTCCCAGAGACTTAAATCTTCAGTCTGTTCATATGCCGGTTGAACCCTGAATCTCAACAGAGTTGCAGCCATCACCTACTCTCCAGTTCATCAGACTCACCCAGTACAACTAACAAAATGATGATGATGGACAGCCCCTATCTCAAAAAGCAAAGAGTGTCTACAACTGCAAGCAAAACACTTCCATCCATCTGACCCATAAGATCTAAACTCCCTCTCAGTCTGAAGTAGAGCAGACATCACCATCCCCAAATCCTCAAGATTGAGGAATTAACAAACAAGGGGGGAATGCAACCATGGACCAAAGTAGACTTATTATTGCAGTAGCAGAAGAACTTGCAACACTGATATAAAGATAGGTTAACAGAGGTTCTGAGGGGAGAGGGAAGGAAAAATTGGTGGAACACAGGGCATTTTTAGGGCATTGGAATTGTTCTACATGATATTGCAGTGGCGGACACAGGCCATTATACATTTTGTCAAAACCTATAAAATTGTATGGTGCAAAGTATAAACCATAATGTAAACTATGGACCATGGTTAGTAGCCATGTTTCAGTGTTCATTCATCAATTGTAACAAATGTACCACACTAATGTAAGATGTTATTAATAGAGGGAAATGTGGGGGGGGGGATATATGGGAATCCCCTATATTTTCGTTGTAACTTTTCTGAAAACTAAAACTTCTTTAAAAATAAAGGTTAAGGGGGTCGGATGTGGCTCAACTGGTTGGGTGTCCGTCTCCCATATGGAGGGACCCGGGTTCGATCCCCGGGACCTCCTGGTAAAAAAAAAAAAAAAAATAGGGAAGCGGCTATGGTTCAATTGGTTGGGCTCCCATGTACCATATGGGAGGCCCCGGGTTCAATTCCCCGGGCCTCCTTGTGAAAGCAAGCTGGCGCAACAAGATGATGCAACTAAGGGAGACAAGCAGACACAGAAAAATGCACAGCAAATGGACACAATGAGCACAAGCAGCAAAGGGGGTGGGGAATAAATAAATAAAAATAAATCTTAAAAAAAAAAAAAAATTCAATGTGGCTCAAGCAGTTGAGTGCCCACCTCCCACATGGGAGGTCCTGGATTTGGTTCCAGGTGCCTCCTAAAGAAAAAACAAGCAGACAATAAGCAGACAATGAACACAAACAACAAGCAAAAAACAAGGAGCAAAACAGATAAAGGAGCCACCTCAGGGAGGAGAAATGTAAAAAAAATAATAGAGTTGTACCTTTCAGTTTCCAAACCGCACTCCATTGTTGCCCCTTATCAACCCAACCTGCTGCATGCCCTTCTTTGTTTTCACTCTGCCTCAGATCATTCCTGATGCTACAGCCACATCTGCCATCACAGGAACCTACTGCCATCCCTCTGCCCCCCAGAGGACTTAGTTCTCCCTTTTCTCCATAAGGTTGCCAAAGCAAGGTTGGATCATTACTGGGTTAATAAGGAAAAGAAAACTCAATACAAAGGAATAAGGAATGTGCATGAAATGAGAACTGTTCCTGATGGGTTTGATGAGTGGAATAGACTAGTCTTGTTTGACTAGCATGTTAACGTAGGGGTGTGGAGAGGCATATGGCCAGAAATGCCTCCAATGGATTAAAAAAAAAAAAAAAATTCATTGACATGTAGTTCACAAACCTTATAACATACATTTTAAGTGTACAATTCAATGTTTTTTTTAGTATTTTTTGCTTGTCTGCTCGTTGTTTTTGCTTGTTGTCTGTCTGTTTTCTTTAGGAGGTACCGGGAACTGAACCAGGTACCTCCCATATGGGAGGTGGGCTCTCAACTGCTTGAGCCACATCCGCTCCCCTCCAAAGAATTTTAAACTCAGGATATACCTGGACATCTATTCTGGATAAGTTATGATTCTGGTCCTTATGGGGACCTGGGCTGGGTTGAGTATAGTTCCTGCCCTGTTAGCTCATTCTGTAGGAAGGAGACTGTGTTAGGCTCATTCACAGCAACCCTCAGGACTCCTCATGGAATGAAGGTTTACTATAAGGTTGAAGTGAAGCCAACTAGGAAGCCACTTTGGCAGCTGCATGGCCAGGCCTTGAGGAAAACTGAGATGTCTTTTGTTGCATTCTGGTTGCAGCATTGGCCTGGAGACACAGCCAATGGTGACCACCATTCTCATGACAGCTTCTAGAACTCTTTTTCTGTTGCCTCTAAACTGCTACTGTCCTCTCTTTGGGTCTCATGTCTAAAACCTGCAAGACAGGCCCTGATCCTTTCTCTGTACTGTGCTGTTTTGAATGCTGAGGCCTCACTCATGAGGAGAGACATATAATAAAGAAGAAAACAGATCAGACAATTCCAACCAGGGCTATAAATAAAAGTAAATTGTGATGTGAGGAGTGTTTGGGGTGTGTGTGGCACTTTTAGAACAGATGGACAAGGGTCAGGGGAGTCCTCTTAAAGGAAACAATAGTTAAATTGAGACCTGGAAGGTGAGAAAGAACTAGCCATACTAACATCTGGGAAAGAATATTTCAAGCAAAGGAAACACTAGTTCCTGGGTGGGGAGCAACTAACCACGGTCAAAGAATAGAAAGGAAGCCAAGGTACTGGAGCCAATAGTACATGAGGCACACCTATCAGAATGGCCACTATTACAAATACAGAGAACTACATGTGTTGGAGAGGATGTGGAGAGATAGGTACACTTTCTGTTAGTGGGAATGAAGAATGGTACAGCCACTGTGGAGGACTGTTTGGCAGTTCCTAAAGAAGTTGAATATAGACTTGCCATGTGACCCTGCAATACCACTACTGGGTATATACCCAGAAGAACTGAGAGCAGTGACACAAACAGACGTCTGCACACCGATGTTCATAGCAACATTATTCACAATTGCCAAAATTTGGAAACAACCCAGATGTCCATCAACAGATAAATGGATAAACAAACTGTGGTCAATTCACATGATGGAATATTATTCAGCTGGAAGAAGAAATGAAGTTGTATAGCATATGACAACATGGATGAACCTGGAGGACATTATGTTGAGCAAAGCAAGCCAGACACAAAAGGATAAATACTGTATGATTACATTACTATGAACCAAATATTTTGTGTAACATATTGTATGATTTAAATGTAACAAGTTAATTTGGAACACTGGAATTTCATTCTATTCTGGTATTTTTCCTCCTCTTCTTTTGTAAAGGCAATTATCTAGTCCCAGGAAGGATCCTTCAATTATATAAAATTTTGTTTTATGAAAAAAAAAAAATTATATGTATCTAGTACATTTAATTGAGAAATGTATGTTTTTATTCAACTGTGTTTTCTTTTTAGTTTTTAATTGTTTATATTTTCAATTACTAAATGTACAAAAAAAATTTTTTAAAAATAGTACATAAGGGAGGAAGTGATTTGAGAAGAGGTTGAAAAAGCAAATAGAGGCCAAATTATTGTAGGGCCTTGGAGGCCTTGATAAGAAGTTTGATTTTAATCTGAGTGCTCTAGGAAGCTATTGGAGGGTTTTAAGCAGGCATGGAGGTGATAAGATATAGTTCATATATGATCACTTCAGCTGTTTTGTGGAGAAAGACTTGTAGGAAGGCATGAGCTGAGGTAGAGAGACTGGTTGGGAGACTATTGTAGTAGTATGGTTGGATTAGGGTGATAACAGTGGAAATGAAATAAATGGACAGAATCCAGATAATTGTTAGAGGTAGGGCTGACAAGATTTGCTACTGGATTAGATATTAATGAAAGGAAGTATACATTTTAATGGGACCAAGGAGTCAGGGAGAGCCAAATTTCCAAATCTAGATAACAGAAGCCAGAGGTGACATAAATGGAATAAAAAATGTCAGGAGGGGGAACTGGACTTGAGAAAATGAACTGAATTTTGGACACACAAATGTAAGTGCTGCATGGAATCCAAGTAGATAGTCAGTTCTTAAAGACTGGAGAGGTTGGACTCATACAGCTGGGTCAGGTAGACATTGCTACATCCTCCTTCTTTTTTTTTTTTTTTTTTTTTTTTAAAGATTTTATTTATATATTCATTTATCCCCCCCTTGCTGCTTGTGCTCGCCGGGTCAGCCAACCACGCCGCGCGGGCGGGCCCGCCCCCACCAGGAGGCCCCGGGAACCGAACCCGGGGCCCCCCACATGGCAAACGGGAGCCCCACTGATTGAGCCACAGCCGCTTCCCTACATCCTCCTTCTTGACCAAACCTCCCAGAATTGCTTTCTGCAGCATCTCTTGCCCCATGGCAGGTACTACCTATGAAAGCCAGTTATACATTAGGACCTGGAGATGAAACTACATGCACCTCTGGAGAACTGATCCCTTTTCACTCTGGCCTGTAGGCTGATGGATCACTTGCTTGCTGGTTTCGTAGCTTAGACCATGAAAAATTCTGACAGTGATTTTAGGGTGGAAAAACAAGTGTAAACTAAAACCAGTTTCATTTTAGTTACATCCACTGGAAAGACGAGCCAAAAAATGGTGTATTAGTCAGGGTTCTTTAGGGAAACAGTCAACAGGAGATATCTGTCAATAGTGTAAGATTTTATGTTTCTCACGTGATGGTGGGGATGCACAAGTCCAGGTTCCACAGGCAGGCTGCAAACCAGGGGCTCCGATGAAAGTCCAATGAAGGTCCTTGATGAGTTTCCAGGAGACATTGGCTGTTCAAAGTCGAGCTGGGAAATTCTCTCTGAATGCTAAAATCACTCCCCGTTTTAAGGCATTCAACTGATTGGATAAAGCATTACTCATTGCTGAGGCAATCTCTCTGATTGATGTAGATGTAATCAGTTATCTATGCAGTAAACTCACTGGTGACTAAAGTCCATAAATGTCCTTGTATTACAATTAGCCTAGTGCTTGCTTAACCAAACAAACTGGGCACAATTACCTGGCCTGACCCGACCCGCGGGTCGATCAAACAAAAACCTGAGAGAGGGAGTGGGAATGAAAAGGACAAGAGACACGAAGAATGGAGACAAGACAGGATTCTGATCAAGTCTCGTTTATTGAGGTTAAGTTGTGGGTATATATGATGAATGAGGAAGCCTCCTGATTGGTTGCTCCTACTATCGTGGAGTCCCCTGATTGGGCACGCCCACTTCAGGCGGGAAACCCCCACCCCCACCCCGGCATTCAAACCTCCGGCGGGAAACCGCTGGCGGAAAACCGCCACCCAGTACTGGCTGCTTGAAGAAGAGGTACAGAGCAAGAAATAGGAAATAGTTGCACAAAATGGCATTAGCATATAAGATGGCCATAATAATAACAGTGCCAGGGGCAGCTTCCCACACTGGCCGAGTTGACACATTAGCCTAACCATCACAAACAGTGATGGATGGGGAGCAGATGTAGCTCAAGTGGTTGAGTGCCTGCTTCCCATGTATGGGGCCCCAGGTTTGATCTCTGATACTTCCTAAAAACAACCAAACAAACGAGAAAAACAACTCTTATTGGGCAGTGGAGGTAGCTCAGTGGTTGAATGCCTGCTTCCCATGTACGAGGTCCTGGGTTCGAGCCCTGATACCTCCTAAAAAAGAAAAAAAAAGATGGCAGTGAGAACACGGGCATAGTTTCAGACCACTTATTAGCTTCATAAACTTCCCTGAGTTATCTAGTCTCCCAATCTTACTCATATGAATATGGGAACAATGATTTCTCTTTCACAGGATTGTTTTGAGAATTAAAAAATATTGGTAGGGGGCGGATGTGGCTCAAATGGTTGGGCCTCCGTCTGCCATATAGAGGGACCTGGGTTCGATCCCCGGGATCTCCTGAAGGCGCATGGGCTGCCAGGCTCTGTGTGCTGCTGAGCTGTCGGGCCCCGAGTGCCATGCAGCAGGATGATGACGTAACAGGAGAGAGGCAAGACGAGATGCTCCGAAAGCTCCAGAAGCCAGGAGCTGAGGTGGCGCAGGTGGCAGAATACCTCTCTCCTACATTGGAGGTCTCCAGGATCGAATCCTGGTGAAGACTGGAGGAGGATGAGAAGAGATGGCAGGAAACAGACACAGAGAATTGCCCAGTGAATGGACACAAAAACAGCAAATGCGGAAGGGGGCGTTTAAAATGGATAAAGTAAATAAATAAATCTTAAAAAAAAAAAAAAAAAAATTCGTAAACATATGATTGAGCAGTTCCACTCATAGATGTATACTCAAAAGAATTGAAACCAAGGGAACAAATAGATACTTGTTCTCCAGTGTTCATAGCAGTTTTATTCACAGTAGCCAAAAGGTAGAAACAACCCAAGTATCCATCAGTGGGTGAATGAATAAACAAAATGTTTGATATATCCATACAATGAAATGTTAGTAAGCCAAAATAAGGAGTACATGGTACTACATGGATGAACCTTGAGAAAATTATGCTGAGTGAAATAAGCAAGGCATAAAAAGAGAACTATTGTACAGTTTTACTTGCCTATCTAGAATAGGAAAATTCATAGAGACAGAAAGTAGACTAGAGGTAACCAGGGGTTGGGGAGAGGGGGAAATGAGACATTGCTTAATGGGTATAACTTTCTATTTGGGGTAATGAAAAGCTTTTGTTAATGGATGGTGGTGATAATAGCACAAAATTGTGACTACAATTAATGCTACTGAATTGTATACCTAAAAATGGTTAAAATGGCAAATTTTATGCATATGTATTTTACCACAATAATTAAAAAAATATATATGTGGGTTAACTGCTAGCATACAGGGGAGGATTGTGGGAAAATGGTGGAGTAGGAAGCTTTAGGAATCAGTCCCTCAAGCAAAACAGCTACTGAACTGGCAGGAACTAATTTGAAACTAATTTGAAATTCTGGAGCCTAGTAGGACACTGTAGCATTGAGGGAAGAGTTGGAGGAAGAGACATGTATATTGTGGTAGATATCAGTGAATTTCACCCTCCTTATAGCTGCTGCCACTGCCCATTCCCCAACCATGTGGCAGATACCTGGGGAAACTGCAGCCCAGGCTCCTGGTGGTCAGATCACTGATCTGATCAGCTTCTTCAGAGAGCTTGAGGGCCAGCACTGAGGGAAGCCATTGTTCCAACTACCCTCAGGCAAAAAGTGGCACAGGAGACTTTTTAAAAAGGCAGTTCCTATTTTTTTTACCTCTCTTTTTTCTTTCTACTCCCCATTTGGGAGCAAAAAGTAGCTTTGAAAAGTCAAAAATTGAAGACTCCATGGGAAGCGGCTGTGGCTCAATCAGTGGGGCTCCCATTTACCATATGGGAGGCCCCGGGTTCGGTTCCCAGGGCCTCCTGGTGGGGGCAGGCCCGCCCGCACGGCGTGGTTGGCTGACCCAGCGAGCACAAGCAGCAAGGGGGGGGGGAGAAATGAATGAATAAATAAATAAATCTTTAAAAAAAAAAAAAAAAGTTGAAGGCTCCATCTATCAACAACAAAAACAACAAAATTCTAGCAATGCCTTAGGGGTGGGAGAACTAGATTTCCAGAGTTATAACAACAAAATACTGAGAATGACCAGTTCTTAACAAAAATACACAAAGAAACAGGACAGTATGGCCCAATATATAGGAAAAAAAGAATTTGCCAGAAACCATCCATGATGAAGCTCATACATTGAAACTATTAGTTAAAGACTTTAGATCAATTGTCTTAATTATGTTCAATGAGCTAAAGGAATCCATATTACTCAAAGAACTAAAGGTAGGGAAATGTCTGGACAACATAAAAAGATAGAAATTATAAAAGGAACCGTTTTGGGAAGCAGATGTGGCTCAAGCAATTGGGCTCCCATCTACCATATAGGAGGTCAAGGTTTTTTTTTTTTTTTTTTAAAGATTTTATTTATTTATTCATTTATCCCCCCCTTGCTGCTTGTGCTCGCTGGGTCAGCTAACCACGCTGTGCGGGTGGGCTTGCCTTCACCAGGAGGCCCCGGGAACCGAACCTGGGGCCTCCTATATGGTAAACGGGAGCCCTCCTGATTGAGCCACAGCCGCTTCCCTCAATAAAAGGTTATTTATAACTATATAAGACAAAATAATTTGATGTTGGTTAGAATTATGCCACAAACATGTTTAGTCAATAAGCCATTCATTTACTGACCACTTGCTGTATGTGGCAGGCACTCTGGCGCATGGAGAAGTGAATCCCACATGGTTCTACCCTCAGGGCTCTGATGTCTATAAGTCAGAAAGATTTTATAATTCTGTACTGGAGGACTCTACAACCAGAACAGGAATGCTTCTGTCTGTGGCCTTGTAAGATGCTGAGGGAGATTGAAATCGAAGGCACCAGAAGTCCCTCCAATATGAGCACCCAATAAAATAAATAAGCACCCAGCAGGCTATTGTAGAGCCCTCACCTCAGCAGCCCTGGGGAGGGAGCTTCACAGCTGATTAAGAAGCTGAGCATCTGTCGGTGCCGCACTCCCACTGTTACTCTGACATCAGCTTTCCTGTCATCACAGGAATGGTGACAGGACGGTTCTACGGAGAAGGTGGGCTCCCCACCGCAGAACTGGCCCAGGTGGAAGCCATGATTATCAAAGCCTTGGAGGCAAATAAACAGGAAATGCAAGAGAAACAAAAGTTTCCTCCATGCAATGCAGAGTGGAGCTCAAGCAGGGGCAGCCGGTTCTGGTGTTCCCAAAAGAGGTAAGCAGGCTTCCCTCGGTTCCTATCCTTTCTCCCAAATCAAACTCCTAGGTCATCCTGTATGCGTTATTCAGCGAGGCCTTGAGTTGATTGTTAACCCGGGGGAATTGCTCTGGAGAGTGATTTTTAGTTTTGGCTCCATATTAGAATCTTCTGGGGAATTTTAAAAATTACTGATGATGGACCTCACCCCAAACAACTGAATCACAATGGTAGGGTTGAGACATGGGCATCTTTATTTATTGATTTTTTTAATTCCCCAAAGACCCTGCTGCAGGAAGCCTGGCCTGGGAACCAGGAGGCACGAGTACTGTTTCTCCCTGTCTTTTGCCTGTGCAGCCACCCAGGGGTCTGTTTCCTGCCCATCAGCACAAATCATTCCTGCCCACAGGAGACAGGGACAGGGAGGGGGAAGAGCGGCAGGGGCATTGGTGCACTGAGGTGTGGTCTTAAAAAGCGCTGCAAATGCCGAGTACTTCCTGGCTGACCAAAAGGGAGAACAGGGTAGATGGAAAAGTCCTTTCCTGTAAGAGTAAAGTGAGGTCAACCCGATTAGAAATGATGCCACCGGGATTATTTCAGGTTGGTTTGGGAAGTTGGAGAAAAATTCTGTTTTCTTCTTTAATCATCAGGCTAGCCTAGGCTCAAACTGCAACTAGAATCCTTCAACTCTCCTTTAGGTCTGTTGAGGAGACAAAAGAAGCCAGAAACTAGACAAAGGTCCCCAGCCCCCACAGAGGAGGGGCAGGGCAGTTCCTCTGGGCTAAAGGGAGAAGGGACCCTCTGTGCTGAGCCACGCAGCTCCACGTCATCGCCAGGGAGAGGCCTACCTGGTTACTCTCATTGGGCTAATTGATGGTGTGGACGAGAGCAAACAGCCAAAGCTGCCCATTTCCTCTAAAGCCCAGCTACCGCATCCATCGCACATTTTCTCTGCCTCTATCCAGGGGGGTACGGGTGAAGCTAGCAGGAAGAAAAGCTCCCTGTCTCCTGGCCACTGACTTTAAAGAGACAGAGCTTCTCTACTGTCATCGTGTCTCAAGAAAGAAGGGGGCTGTGAGAATCTGGCCTGCCCATTTCAGGGGGACGTTAGGACAAGGGTGGGCCTTGCTGGGATACGAGCCTGAAGCCTGAATGCAGGTGGCCTCAGAGAGCACTGTTCCTCCTTAGGCAGGGCCAGGAGGCCTGTTGCATTCAGATGCATGGCTTGGCCCCTTGGAGAACCTGCCTCTCTCTGTCTCCCACAGCCCTTGCTTTCATGACAGAGTTGCTTAGGCTCTGCCTTCCCCTCAAAGCCCTTCCACTCACCCACGATGACTTTAGGGGCCCTATCCCTGTGCCTCAGCCTGATTTGATGTCTTCTACCCACATGTGTATCCTCCACTAGAAATGATCCCCAAAAGCAGGGGCCAGGTGTCCTTCAGCTCATAGCCTGGTGTGGAGTAAGGATCACTGGTGTTGGGATAGATGGGGGATGAAAGAAGGCATTTCAGTGCCCTGACAGCTTTGTTTGTGGGAAAGCTACAAGTGGGATGATTTCTCACAGGGTGACAGTTTCCCTGACAGCAAGTGATGTTGGTCCCAGGCATTGGGCCATATACGGGGCATCAATTTCAAGACTCTCATTTTCCTTTTGCAAGGGTTGTGAGATGACTGAAGAATGAACTCAGTACCCTGAGATGAGTTCCGGTCCCTCTGCCCAGGAGGTTGCTCAGGTTATGTTGGGCCAGATCTGACCTCCATCCACCTCCTGGGGTCTGGTGACTTCAAGGACTGTACCTGTGCAGGGGGCAGGGCAGCCTGCAACTACACCCTATGTGGAGGGCCTTCCCAGGAACGCTGACCTATCTGGCAAAGGCCCAGTAGGACCCAAAATGGGTTGATTCCTCAGGTGCCCAACTCCACTCAAGTGCTTTAGACCCTAAGATCAAGATTTAGCCCTGGGCTGAGATGGAGTGGGGAAGGGAGAAGTGACTTAGATGCAGACACTGCTTCTGAGAAGCCCCCAGGCCAGTGGGGAAAGCCTACCACTGCTCTTGCCACCAGTGCAGGAATGGCATGCCACCTCTGAGGAAGGTGGAGGGCAGGGGCCCGGGGAGCAAAGTGAAAGGAACGATGGACTCTGCTCTTGGCCTGGCGAAAGGGGCAGTGGTGCTGAGCAGGAGATGCTGGAGGCAGTGAGCAGAGAGCATGAGGGCGCAGGGGTTGAACACTGCAGACTGCAGCCTTGGGAAAACACCAGGATGGGAAATGGAATGGCTTCTACTTTTTGTAAGACCTAGCTCACTGCTTCCTCCTTGCCCTTTCCTAGACAGACGCATGAGTTTGTGTTTTTAAGAAGTCCTCTTTCTTTTTTTCCTTAGTGGAGGTGTGAGCCGAGACTGGACTGGCGTACCCAGAAAGCTGTATAAGCCAGGTGCTAAGGAACCCCACTGCGTGTGTGTGAGAACAATTGGCCCCCCCAGTGACCAGTCGCCAGACAATCCTACACACAGAAATCGTGGGGACTTGGACCACCCCAACTTGGGGGAGTACGCAGGCTGCCCACCCCTAGCCACCACATGCTCCTTCCCACTCTAAGCTGTTGCCCTTATCTGCTGATACACACACAGTGAGCCCTGTCCAGAGTCCTAAGAAGCCCTTGACCCCCATGCATCCTAGGATGGCTCTTGACATAAAACATGAGGGCCTGGAAAGACTCTGGCCACGTTGTGCCACTGTGTCTCATGCCCCCCTCACCATGGGCACACCATTCTTGTGCCCGAGGCCAGAGCTTGGTGGCTTGCCTAGTACTGGTCTGTTTTTGCCACTACTTCCCTAGATCCACTTGCCACCTTCCTTTAGAGCCTCAGATATTAATGGACAGAAATATGACCCATTGTCCATAATAACTGGGCAAACAAGCAAAAGGGTTCTGCGCTCTAATAGCTTCATTTCCATGGGCTCCCACGTGGCCTGGATCGACTGCCAGGAGCCCTGGGCTCTGCCTGTAATTCAGCTTCTCCCAACCCTGTCAGGGCACTGGCAAAAAGGGGAGACAGTTCCCTCACAGCTCTGAGCAGAATCATGCAGACACATCTCAAGTCATATAAATTAAACACGATCAACGTACTCTGTCCCAGGTTCCCTACTGGCTAAATCTGTGACCCCAGATTTTTATGACCATTTTCTTAAGACCTCTACCCTTAGGCAAGCTTGCATTTACAAGCAAAAGGCTCACCGAAGTGATTGGAGCCGGATCACTGCATTCTGTACATCTGTAATCTCCATTTGACAAAGAAACGTCATACCCATTACCTCTTGTATTCTTAATCTGTGGAGATGAGGGGAAAGGAATGTTCCTATTTTACAGATAAGGAAATGAGACTGCTGCTATTACAGCTTCATAGTTTCTCCTCACGTAAAGCTTCACCTCAACTCCTCTTCCTAATCTCCACAACTTCTAATTATTATTACTATTCTATTCTCCTTCCTTTTTTCTCCATCATTAATCCTACCACAGAACTTTCCAGTTCAATGGCTAGAAAATGGAGGCTGTCTCCCCTTCACCACCAACCTCATGGCTCACTGCCCTTGTGTGAGCTCTGGCTCTTGGCTCCTCCTCTGGTTTAGGCTGTCATTTCCCCCCGGGATTACTGCAAGAATCCCAGCCCCTTCAACCCATTCCCCACACGGCTGCTGGAGTCATCTTTCTTGATGATGATGGCTCCCCACAGCGGAAGGATCAAGTGCTAACTCTTCAGCAGCCTGGCACACAGGGCACCTCTGTGGTCCATCTCCTATTAGTTTCTCTTCTACCTGTGCCCTCCTCTCCCAGTCTCCATCTCATTGCATAATGCCCACATACCTTCACAGAAGCTTTCTGCCTGGGTGACACCTCTTCCTCTGCTCAATTTGTCCACCTCTTCTTCAAAACTCAGCTCCGTCAGTACCTCTTTGGAGCCTTCATTCACCACTGGCCCAACAGTTGGATTTAGGTGCCCTTTTCCTAGGTTCCCATAGCACCCTGTGCTAACCCCTACAATAACATAAATCACAGTATACTGTAACCATTTCCTCATCAGCCTCTTTTTCTGGACTGCAGACTCCTTGAGGACAGAGACCCAGGATTACTCAGCTTGGATACAGTATCTACAGTGCCTAGAATATGCTAAGGGTACAGAATTAGCTATTTTAGAGATGAGACAACCAAGGCTCAAAGAACTCATGGGACTTGCTGGGATTGCAAAGCAATGGGGCTAAGCCTAGAACTCAGGGGTCCTGATTCCTGTTTCAGGGCTAATTTCACTCCTCCGTATTTCTGTATGTCCCTGCCCTCCCTGGAGCAGGAGCAGGTAGAAAGGAGAGATGAAATTAGGGCCTTGTTTGGAGTTCCAGCCTTGGTGCTTAAGGCTTCTATGTTAATGGAAAGCAGCCCTTTACTCCATGCTGAGAATTTTTTTTTTAACATTTTTAAAGGTATTTATCCTCCCCATGGCTCCCTTGTCTGTATGCCCATTGTCTCTGCTCCTTGTGCCTGTTCATTGTCTCTGCTTGTTGTGTCCACTTGTCTGCTTGTCTTCTTTAGGAGGCACCAGGAACCGAACCTGGAACCTATGTGGGAGGCAGGTGCCCAAAAGCTTGAGCCACATCTGCTCCCCAAGAACTAGTTTTAGCCACTGTTCTGGCTCTTCTTTTAGTCATTCCATGAATATTTACCAGCACCTACTATGTGCCAGGCATCATGTTGGGGACAGGGGAAGGGGGACCAGGTGAGGCTCCTGACCTCAAGGAGTTTACAGAATGGCAGGAAAACCCCTGGTTAGAGCACCCAGAGTTCATTCTTGGGGCAGGAATACAGGGACCTTCAAACCTCGGCCAGCAGATAGCTCACCACAGTGGATCCTCTTGAGTTGCTCCAAAATCGTGGAGTCTGAGAGGGAATTTCCAGGGTCATCTGGGGAGCTCCAGTGTATCACGTGACGGAGACTGCAGCAGTGATCACAGCATGTCTCCTTGAACTGAAGTCTGGGCCAAGAGGACAGTAAACCAGGCACTGGTCATTATGTCTAAAATAGCTAATTCTTGATGGCTGTAAACAGTGTTTCCGAAAAATGCTGGGATTCAAACTTATCTAGGGGGTAACTGTTAAGGAAATTTATTCATGTCAGGAGGTTTTTTGGTTTGCTTGTTTTTAATGCTTAACTGATAACTTCTGTACTGGAAGCAACTACAAATGTCTTATTAAAGTTTCCACTTGAAATGCACAATTTTACCTCATTTATTATAGGAATTGTTACAGAAAATGCAAATATCAATATTTGAAAAATACATTCCATTACATCGACTCCAAAGAAACAATGCTGATAAGCATCATGGTCCCGTACAATGCTGCTTTCCCACACTGAGCACACCCTGCATGGCCGGGAGGCCGAGGCGATGAATCCACACGTGTGCCTGCACAGTCTCTGCCTCCCTGTCCTTCCTCATGCTAGCACATGGTATGCCCGGTCAGGTGTGTCGTGGAGCAGCCAGCTCCACACCTCTGCCTAACAAGGGCACATCAGTAAGTCGCAGCAGTCTCCCAACTCAAGACTCCCTGGCTATAGAAAACCAATGTCGTCAGTTTTAACAGGTTAATATATTAATTATACCACACAAAAGAGGAATTGTACAGGCAATGATCTCTCCAATAAAGTCTTTAAGGCAACTATGATAACATCTGGAAATTTAATAAGACTGTATTAAAGACAAGTTAATATCTTGTCAAACAATCAGCTGTTCATAAAATTACTTCCAAAATGTGAGAAGGTGGCTTCCAAGTCCCTTCAGAGAGTTGCTCCCCCTCTGGTTGCTCCTCTCCCCATGAGTGGGGCTGGAGGCAGGGAGCTTTGGTGCTTCAGGTTTCCAACCCCATTCCTAGTTCTGCTGGGGCCTGTCCTGAGGGAAACAATCCCAGGTCCTGGAAGAAGTTTGTTTCCAGAGCTCCTTCAGTCTCAACCTGTAAGCTCCAAGTGTGTCTCTCATGGAGGCTTCACATTTACTTGTTCATGTTACCGTCAACTTGGTAGTTCTTTTGCCTTCTAGATCTAATCATTACATAGGTCTTCAAAAGTGTTCTTTTTCCTTTTTCTCCAGGTAAAAGAAACCCCAATGGAGATCAAGGCTCCTCCCACCCACCCCAAGACTCTCCCTCCACTCCGTGCCTAGGGACCAGATGAGCACAGTAACATTCAGCACAACAGGAATGGACAGGAGTCAGGAAGAGCGGTGAGACCACACGCACGATGAGCTCCATGTAGGGACCCCATTCAGGGAGAGGAGGCTGAATGGGGTGGTCATGAGTGACTCAGGGCTCTGAGGTAGAGGACTACAGGTCACGTGGATCCCACTCCTGGAGAGAATATGGCAAGTGAACTGAGCAGTCTAATCCAGCTTTGACTAAATTGGTAATTGGGGTTGACAGTGCACAGGCAAAAAACTCTAATGGAACACAGTTCTCATACATCATTCAATGAGAAACCACTAAAAAGATAACTGAAAATTAAAATGTCCTAAATGTAGGCACTTAACAAGTTTGTGGGAAATTCCTGTGCTAGAGAATCATAGCAAGTTAGTTTAAGCCATTCAATTTTATACAGCACATGGTTTGTTCCTTCCTCTGTTAAGAATACATTAAAATTAAAGAATACATTGTAGGGGAGCGGATGTGGCTCAAGCAGTTGAGCACCTGCTTCTCACCTGGGAGGTCTGGGGTTCAAGCCCTGATGCCTCCTAAAAACAAAAACAAACAACAAGCAAACAAACGATAGAACCAACTCAGAGGAGCCGATGTGGCTCAGTGGTTGAGTGTTGGCTTCCCGCATACAAGGTCCCAGGTTCAATTCCTGACTCCAGTACCTCAAAACAAAACAAAACAAAAACACCTTTGTATAATAAATCTGGTGATGAGCAAGAGGCAGTTAAAAATCTAATTTAGTATAACAATGTTGACTGATGCAGCAAATTATGTTTCAGTAAAGTTTATTCTTCCTGCTCTACTCACAAATGGCAACTTTCTGAACGAATAAAATTAGGTTTTTGCTATGAGTATTTAAGCTACTGGTTAAAATTTAACAAAAAGGGCTCGGCAGTTTTGTAGTCAAGACCTGGCAGCCGTGTCTTGAGTTCAGCCCAGGGAGCATGTGTGCTCAGGGAGATTTCCTAAGGATGTGGAAAGGCCCTTTTCCCTATCTACAAGAATGTACCCTGAAGCCAATGAACAACTCAAAAAATATTCCCCAATCCATGGCTGGTCAGTACCATAGCTGTTCCTGGACTCTGAAAAAAGCAGAAGCTTGACTCAATATATTTCATACATGATCTTAACATTTTATGTGCAATTATAGGCAAGACTGGGACTGAAATCAAGGTGGTAGGGCAAGGCAGGACAATCAGCCTTATCCCTGACTGAATTCTCATCTTCCCATCTCCACCATGAACAATAACAGAACAAGTATAAATCTACTGACCCCCTCAATTCATATCTGAACATAATTATCTTACTTTACAGTTAAAGAATCAAGCCCCCGATTAAGCTCTACTTCACCATGGCCTGTCTCAGGCAACAGAAAATAGAAACTGACCAAATGGCTCACATGGTCAATGTCTGCGGATACTAGTTGAGTTATTCTATAAAAATTCTATATGAAATATGTCACAGACTTTGGGAAATGAGGGAGTTCTAATTTTTTTCTTTTAAACATTGTGCACAAGCTCATATTAACATAGAAAGCTTATATATCTTATAAATCACAATTATTATTATTTTTTTTTAAGTAGCACTCTGGTCTATCAGCTCATTTTACACACATATTTAGGCAATAGGATGTATAAATCTACAGCAATATGGGACATATGCTATCCAAAAAAGAAATGAACCAGGCTGTTTAAAAAAATATTTAGTTCCTTTTACATAAACATCCCTACTTCATTAATACAAAAAAAAAAATGTAGTGGTTATAAAATGTCTGAAAAAAATCAGTATGTATGATTGAATGTTAATCTGAGTATGACTGTACAACACATTGTTCATCATCTCAGAGTTTTGCTTGTTTTTTTTTAAAGCAGTGGTAGAAGTTTCTTTTTAAATGTGCATTTAAAAAAACCCAGCCAAACCTTTAAAAGTTTAACACCACAGGGTTAATGTGGACCAGAAGCAACTAAGGCCCAACCAGGTCAGGGGACCTCATTCAGCATACAAGCTAGAGCCTTCCAAAATGGGGTCAGCACACTCTTGGCCAGCACCTGCGGCTGTTGGTTTTAATGGGGCAGGGCACCCTACACAGAGCTGGGGTCTGGGATCAACAATACTCATACCATTACTAGGGGAGGTTTCGGCAAGAGGCATTCATTGTCAGAGACAGGGCCTGCCAGCCTGAGGCTCGAGGTGTCCCTGGGGCTGAAGCCTTGTCAGTCTCCCTAATCATCACTTGGCCTGTGTGATGTCTTGCTCCAAATGACATTCTGCAGGAGCTTTTCCTTAGTGTGAGCTGAGGTCCAGTCAAAGCTGATCATTAAAATCACTGATGCAAGGATATGTGAGGGTATTTTTGAATGTGTTTTCAAATTGCAATCACCAATATTGCAGCTATATAAAAAGTGCGGCACAATGAAAGTGCATTCCCTCCAGTGCACTCTAGTGGCAGAGTGACTGAGGACTCCACAAACAGGACACAGCAAGATGAGAGGACGAGACACTGCCAAGGAGGTGTTGAGCTGCCAAACTGTGCTTCTGACACCCGGGGAGAATGAACACTGGTAAAGCTTTCAGTTGTTAAGGCCACGATTTTTCAGCTCTCATCTTTGAACCCTGTTTAGAAATATTTTACTTTTTCTAAAGGAGTAGCTCACTAAAAATTCAGCTAGCTTAAAAAAAAAAAAAGACTTCAGGTCAAGAGGATCCTATATCTTTATGAAAATGCTGTGAAGAAAAATCCACAGCTACTCATCCGAGGGTAAAGCCAGCTCTCATTGAGCAGCCAGATGCCAGCTTCCTACTCTGTTAGGCTCTGCCTAGTAACTCTGTCCAAGCAGGAAGACTTAGTGAATGCTCTGAGATGGACACTAAGCTACTGCAAAGGAAAATGGTTTGAGAAGTATCCTTATATGCTGCTAAGTAGAAAGGGGTCTAATTCCTATTACATTTACCACTGATGCTAAATGGTCTGATCCAATTAGTGAGACATCTAGTGACATCAATCAGTCTGACACACTGACAATCATACGGAATCATTTGAAACGGTATCTGTCACACTGTGGTCCTTAACTGTCCCAGTCTTTTGCCACAGGAAGATGATCCCCAGCTCCTGCTCTGGGTGGGGCAGGCTGGTAAGCAGAGCAGTTGCTGGGGAGGTGACCAGGGGCGTGGCCTGGACCCTCCAGGGTGCACACTAGGAGACCCCACCCAGAGTCAAGACGTCAAAGCAAATGTTGCAAACTCGCACAGGCTTGTTCAGATCAAACTTTATAATAGGAATCTCCTTAGTCGAGCATTTATGGCAGAGAAGACGTCCGCAGTGGCGACTGTGGAAGCAAAAAAAAAAAAAAGAGGTGTGAGATGGGTGCTAGAGAGCAGACTGCTTCCTGGTGTGGCAAGGACACCCATGACACACAGAGTGCCCTCAGCAGACCAGGGAGGGCCACAGCTGGGACCCTGCGGTCAACTCTGCCACTTGCCAGTTAAATTATATCAATTCATGTGTAACTTTTAGTCCATGAAAACAAAATTCTACTCAATAATTAAGTTAAAATGATACTGAAGAAGGTTCTTTTTTAGCAATCAGGAGCAACTCAGCACTAGAGCACTAGAACTCTCTCATTTTAGTGGGAACAGCGCCTTAGTCCTTGGTAGAGCTGCAAGCCAGGAGACTGGGGAAGATGACACGAGGCCTGAGAGACTGCCTGGGACCTGTGGGCCCTCGGCACTGAGCAGGAAAGCCACCCCCTGAGCACTCCCTGCCTCACCCCACAGTACGCTTTCTCAGTATGCTTCTTGGGTGTGCATAAGACCCAGGCATCTCATCCCTCCATTTGGTGAAGTTTTGCCCAGTAGAGTGTACTCTCAGCTCAGGGAGCCCTGACCACTTCATGGCTTATCATGGAAAAGAGTGAAAGCAATAACGTGAGCAGAAGTCCCCTCACCTCTCTGAAAAGTGAGGTAGGGGTCTTACCAGTGATGTTTGCGAGTTGTGACTCCAAACTTGGCAGTGCACTCATAACAGTTGGAGCCGTCACACCACGGAGGTTCCTTGGACAGCATATCTGTAACACAGGCAAGAGGAGACCAGTTTATGGCACAGAGCTTAAAAGGTAGCTGGGGAATAAATAAGCAACACATAGCAGGGTGATATGAGGGATGAAGGAGCAATATATTCTAGCTGGGTCAGGGAATGCTGCACAGAGAAGATGGAGAATCAGCGTTTGCTAAGCAGACTAGGTAAGAGAGAAATGGTATTCAAGGTGAGAAACAGCCTCACAGTGTCCGTGAGGGAACTAGCTGTAGTCAGGGCAGCTGGAGTGGAAGGTAGCGTTGGGGGAAGAGCAAAAACCACAGGGCTAGAAAGGCTGGCAAGGACCAAATGATAAGGAACAGGGAGGAGGGCACCAAGTTTAGAGAAACTGAGGAGGCAGAATCTGGAGGATTTGGTGACTTAATTGAAGTGAAGTATGAGAAGGAGAGAGGGAGTACGAAGGAGACGAAGGTGATTCCCAGTTTTCTGGAAGGACTGACTGAGTCTGTGGCAGGACTACTGCAGAGAAGAGACATAAAGAAAGAACCTGAGCAGATGAAAATGAGTTCAGCTTTGCGTTTGAGGAAGCTGTGGAACATTCAGGTTGGAGTTAAATATATATAATACACGGGAAGCAGCTGTGGCTCAATCAGTAGGGCTCCCGTTTGCCATGTGGGAGGCCCCGGGTTCGGTTTCCGGGGCCTCCTGGTGAGGGCGGGCCCGCCTGCACGGCGTGGTTAGCTGACCCAGCGAGCACAAGCAGCAAGGGGGGCATAAATGAATAAATAAATAAAATCTTTAAAAAAAAAAAAAAAAAAAAAAATATATATATATATATATATATATAATACATGGGCTTCGACATTATAGAATGTCTACAGAAGCCTGGCCTACAAATAGAGTAGAGAGCTACCAGTGTAGATAATAACAAACCTCTCTAGGGTTTATCGAGCACTAACTACATGCCATGCCCTGTTCTCAGTGCTCATTACACAGAAGTAGACTGAGCTCACGAGGTGAGGGTAGGAGGGCAGGGCACATGAATCCATTATGATTGAGCACCTTCTACAGGCCAGCACGGAGCCAAGCACCTTTTCTGGGCTCTTAAAGGGCTGACCCAGTGCATGGCATGGGGAAAATAACAGTACACTCGTTACCACAGTAACTCTGGGCTTTCATGCTGGCTGTGACACAAACCAACTTTTTGACCCTGGGCAAGTCAGCTACATCAAGATCACACAGCTACTGAGTATTTCTGAGCTTGTTTCGTTGTCTTCCTTGAGGGGCAATGAGAGCCCTGTGTCATGGCAGGCTTTTGAGGCATTCTGATTCTTTCTACCACCTCATGGGGAGGAGTAAAGACTCTCAAATATGAAATCAAGAATGAAACTCTCCTCTCCACAAAAGGCACCCAGAGAAGGAAGCATCAATGGGGGCTAAAGCAGAAGGCAGTTTTGAAGGATGCAGAGACCTAATCAGGCAAAGGAGGAAGTGTGTGCAGATAAGCTGTCAGGAGACATGGGAAGGGCAACCTGCCTGGAGCTTGGGGATTTCTGGTAGCTTCAGGGGAAATGGGAAACCAACAGTGGTGCCAACATGAAGCACTCTGAAAAGAGGCTGCAAACAGCAGCCCTGCCACCACTGCTCAAAATCCCTTAATTCCATTCTGAGAAAAAGTCTCCTATGGTGCCTGGAGAACTACTAGCACAGGTCTTAGAGTAAGTTAGTCACTATGAGATTTAAAAATCACCAATACATCTGTGTAATCAACATTGTAACCAGGTGTGCCATGAAAAGCAAAAAGGAGGTCACTCACCTAACAGTCTAAACAGAAGTTGCTTGGTAGCAACCTGATAGTTGAAAATGTTGACTCCTTGGTTATTATTCACCCCAAGGCGAGCCCCAGACCGGACGATGGCGCGACACAAGTTGGCATTCCCTTTCATGTATGCTAAGAGCAGCACTAGAAAACAAAATCACAGTAGGGCTTCTTCCTATCTGGCCCCAGGTTGGCCCTGCTGAAGGGCTGGCAGAGCACAAGTGAGGACAGGACAGACCCCTGGCAGAACATTCGTTAGGAAAGTCCCCACAGACCCACAGGGGCTGTCTGAGGCTCTGGTGAGACCCCTAAAGCAGCTCCAGCTCTAGAAGAGTCTCAGTCACCACCCCACCAGACAAACTCTCCCCTTTAGAGCTTTGACTACAAGAGAACTGAAGTAGGGATAAGACACTGAAGGACAAGTATGCAGTTGTCTCAGTTGCCTTTCTCTGGCACGAAAGACGGTTTTCCCCATGAAGAACCAAGCTCTTTTCAAACAATGTAACTAAATCTAAAGACCTGTGAGCAGCATACACTGGGGAAGACCTGCCTGGGGAGCATGCTTCAGAAAGTTCTCCGGCCCCCTGGAGCCTCTCTCTATGTAAGTGCAAGCCCAGCAGGGAGGCAGGCCCTGGCCAGACTGTCATGCTGTTACTCTCTATTGACAATTACAGCAGACAGCAGCTCCCCTTTACCGTTACCACACACTATTTCAATTCCTCGATTTAATTCTCAAAAACAATCCAGTAAGATGAGGTTATTTTCCCCATTATCAAGTGAGGAAACAGGTAAAGAGTTGAAAAACTTACAGATCTGTTTAAGTCAGAAGCCTGGATGTACAGCACCTCTCTGCCAGGCTGCCATCCATCCTGCCTGTTTACCTGCCACTGTAAATGGTGCTCACTGGAGTATATGCTGGGCCCAGGAGCTTATGCCCAGGGGCTGACTCCTCTGAAGCTCAGGCCCATCTCTACCAGCTCAGCTTAAAAAACATGTTCATATATCACAACTCTTACCAAGGCCAAGAACTGGTGATAAAATATTTGTTCCATGCAAAAGTTCAGGACAGCCCTAGGTGACTGCATTCCTGCCAAGGCCATGGAGTTTCTGCTGGGCCTGAGGGGGCTAGGGGAGCCCTGGGCTGTGCAGAAAGAGAGCTGGATTGAACCCTGGATCTCGTATGTAGGAAACCGGCACCTAATCACCGAGCCACATCAGCTCCCCTGAGTTGGCTACTTTGTTTGTTGTTTGTACTTTTGTTTTTAGGAGGCACAGAACCTGGTACCTCCCATGTGGGAAGCAGGCGCCCAACTGCTTGAGCCACATCTTCTTCCCTCATCCTGTTTTTTGTCTTTGTTTCCCTACCTGAAGAATGGAGACACACCTATGTGCACTGCTTACTCCATGGGGTTGTTCTGAGTATTCAATAAGAAAATGAATACAAAAATACTTTTTTTGGAAACTGTATAAATGAATGTAGTGCAACTGGGTCACTAAAAGACCACCACGAGAAAGGCCTCTTTATCCCCATTAATAAGAAGTCACGGGAAGCGGCTGTGGCTCAATCGGTGGGGATCCCGTTTGCCATGTGGGAGGCCCCGGGTTCGGTTCCCGGGGCCTCCTGGTGGGGGCGGGCCCGCCCGCACAGCGTGGTTGGCTGACCCAGCGAGCACAAGCAGCAAGGGGGGGATAAATGAATAAATAAATAAAATCTTTAAAAAAAAAAAAAAAAAAAAAAAAAAAAGTCACCACCTGTCACCTTCTCAAAGCATCTCAACACACACTAGAGGAGCACAGCTCCTCCTTCTGAAGCCCCTGTGAGGTGGTCATATTTACCTCCCTGCTAGGATCTGGCAGCTTGCGCAGGGCCCTGGCTGACTGGACAAGAAGATGGAGACAATAAAAATGGTGGACATGGGTTTGGCTTTGGAGCACTAGGTATACTTCTGATGTGATTATGCCTAAAATCAGACACTACCAAATTCCATGATAGGGATCTGTGACAGGTGCTCTGAGAGCCCAGCGTAAATGCACTTAGCTTAATGCCCTTAAAGAACAACATGTGCTTGGGATCTTGTTTTTCCAGTATCAAGGAGCACAAGTAAGACAGGATATACAAATCCTTTATTACATACCCGTGTTTCCTTCTGTATCTGGTTTATCTAGAGGATACTCAGGCATACAATCTAAGAAGAGATCAAAGATGGCTGCTGCATTCTCTTTGCCATACTGTCCCAAAATGTGCAGTGGTGACTGACCTCTGAAAAAGCAAGTTGGAAAAATTAGGAATGTATCTGCCATGGCCATCATATACAAATAAAAATAGAATTTTCTGAACTCCCTGACGCTGGATAAATCTAAAGGATATAAAACATATCACAAAAGTTTTTCTAAAAAGTGTTTTTCAAAAACCAAAGTGCCAGGACACCAAAGACTGGTTATGTGCCCCAGTAGTCAGTTCTGCAGCGTGCACCCAGGGCTGACGGGAGGCACCAGCAGCCGCCAGCTCTGAAAGCAGGCCAGGTGACGTGGAGCCCAGGATGTGCACCCCAACAATACATGCCAGACACTTACCTGAGATTAAAGGCTTCGGCATCCACAGTGCACTCTGTCAGGAGGGCCCGGATGTTGTTGAGCCGACCGTGCATGACAGCCAGGTGAAGTGCTGGGGAGGAAATCCTCTTAGTGCGCAAGCCCAGGAGCCTATGCAGAAAAACTTGACTTCCACTCACCCTTGCCAACCTCCCTCTTGGCGGGACTCAGTCAGAGCAACCACTGGCCACAGAACTTGTCATTTCTAGTCTCACCACCTCCCAAGAGTGAGTCATAAATACAACCCTGTGAGCCCTGGCTTTCTGTTTCAGATGATGAGATTTAATGGTTTCCACAAGAAGCCACTTGAGGCTTCCAGGGTTACCGAATAGATTGGGGGGATGGGGGAGTGTTATTCAGGCCTAGTCAGCGGCAGGTTGGATGCTCAGTTTAGAGCCTTTTCTGTGCCAGCTGTGCTCCTGTAAGAGCCAACCCCAAGGGGGAGCAGATCTGGGGTGTGCAGCACACCTACACCCCTAGAAGGGAGGGTAGCTCAAGGCACTCGGCACTGGACAGAGAGGAATGACCAGGAATTACCATTATTTCCATTCTCATCCACAGCAGCAAAATCCACTCCGTTCTCTAGAAGCACTGAGCAGATGGTAGGCAGGTCCTGCTGGGCGGCAAGATGGAGGGCAGTCTGGCGGTGCTTGGTTAATTCATTCACTTTGGCTCCTGCAAGAAGCTATTGAGGTTGCTTGCATAAGCAGCCTCTCTACCACAACCGAGGTCCCACTTGTGGGGGCCCAGCCTGCCTGTCTGCTAACATCCAGAGACCAATGGTCTGCTCTGCTGGCAAACCTGGGAGCCAAGGGACCTCACCAACACTCCTGGTGAGGTGTAAACGAGTAAAACGTTTCCTCAGGACAAACTGGCAATAATCTATCCAAATATTATCCATTCCTTTGGACACAGAAATTCTACTTCTAGGACTTTAGTACATAAAAAAATGCTCAGGATTGCAGTGGTGTTCACTCCACTACATAAAGAGGTCCACTGCTTATAATAGTAAAACCTGGTGACAAAAAGTTTGATTATAAAAATTACAGGGGGCAGATGTGGCTCAAATGGTTGGGCATGTCTCCCATATGGAGGGACCTGGGTTTGATCCCCAGGACCTCCAGGTAAAAATAAAGAAAAATATAGAAGGCGTGCAGGCCGCCAGACTTCTGGTTAAGAACCCCTATCACAGAGGGATATTCATGGCTACCAGTACTGTGCTGGGGCAGAGCTAACCCCAAAGTTGGTTAACTTGGGTGAGGCGAGAGGTGTGGGCAAAGGCATTGATTCAAAAGTGAACAGGATCAAACATTAAGCTGTACCAATTCATAGGGCAAGGACTGAATGGACACTGTGTGGAAGATAGTTGTTTCTAGGACTCCTATCACCTTGTGAGGTCAGGCATTACTAAGGCAGGGGCATTACCTTGGGGAAAGGGCCAGGACCCTCAAACTGCCCTACACTCTCAAGGTGGCAGACAGACTGATGAACATGCAGCCTGATTCCCTATTTCGAGGCCCACCTCTGACTAGTCTGTCCCCTGCGTCCATATGATCCACTCTTCAATCATTCTCCAGGCCACTGCCTCACCCAGGCCTCTTTGCTGGTGGCTCTGCCCGATGCCCTCATACTTTACCCCCAAGGTATCTTCTTTAAATGCTCTCTCAGCTCAATCACTTATCAGGTCATAAAAGTTATTCTAAAAAGTGTTTTTCAAAAACAAAAATGCCAAGATACCAAGGCTGATCAGGTACTCCAGTGCCCAGTTCTGCAGTGTGCACCCAGGGCTGATGGGAGACACCAGCAGCCACCAGCTCTGAAGGCAGGCCAGGTGACTGACTAGCTAATAACCCTTGGGAAAGAACATTCTTCTGTCTCTAAATTTCAACCTTTGTAAAATGAATAAGGACCCCCTACCGCACACCATTTACAAAAATTAACTGCATATGGATCCATTAAAAAAAAAAAATGGATCAACAACCTCAATCTAAGAGCTAAAACTATGAAACTCTTAGAAGAAATATCTAAGGAAATATCTTAGGAAAATATCTTCAGGATCTTCTCAGACTTTATACCAAAAGCACAAGCAACAAGAGAAAAAAAAATATAAATTGGACTTCATTAAAATTAAAACCTCTTGTGCATCAAAAGAGAGTATCATGGGGTAGCAGATGTGGCTCAAGTGGTTGAGCACCTGCTTCCCACACGGGATGTCCTGGGTTTGATGACTCCTAAAAACAAAAAGCAGGGAAATGCATGTGACTCAAGTGATTGCACTCCCCTCTACCATATAGGAGGTCCAGGGTTTGATTCCTAGGGCATCCTGGTGAAAGGCAAGCTGGCCCGCGCAGGAGTGCTGGCCCGCGTGGAGAGCCCGTGCAGCAAGATGATGCAACAAAAAGAGACAAAGTGGAGAGACAATAAGAGACACAGCAGACCAGGGAGCTGAGGTGGTGCAAGAGATTGAGCACCTCTCTCCCACTGTGGAAGGTCCCAGGATCGGTTCCTGGTGCCACCTAGAGAAGACAAGTAGACACAGAAGAACACACAGAGAGTAGATAGCAAGCACAAAAACAATGAGGGGTGGGGGGGACGAAATGAAAAAAAAAAAAAAAAAAAAATCACCTCAGGGGGCCAATGTGGCTCAGTGGTTGAGTGCCAGCATCCCACATACAAGGTCCTGGGTTCAATCCCAAGCCCCAGTACCTCAAAAGAGTATCATGAGGGAAGTGGATGTGGCTCAAGCAGTTGGGCACCCACCTACCACATGGGAGGTCCCGGTTTCGTTCCCGGTGCCTCCTAAAGAAGATGAGCAAGACAGCAAGCTGATGCAACAGGTTGGTGTGCCAAGCTGAGGCAATGAAGAGACACAACGAGAAACACAACAAGCAAGGGGCGGAGGTGGCTCAAGTGGTTGGGTGCCTCCCTCCCACTTGGGAGGTCCCAGGTTTGGATCCTGGTGCCTCCTAAAAAAAAGACAATGAGCACACAATGAACAGACACAGAGAGCAGACAGCAAGTGCAAACAATGGGGTGGGGGATAAATAAAATAAATCTTAAAAAAAAAAAAAAAAAGAGTATTACAAAAGTGAAAAGCCAATCTAAGGAATGGGAGAAAATATTTGGAAAACATACATCTGATAAGGGTTTTTTTCATTTTTTTTTTCTTTGTTTTTGATAAGGGTTTAATGTCCAGAATATATAACATGAAAAGATATTCAACATCAGTGGCCATTACATAAATGCAAACCAAAACCACAATGAGATATCACTTCACACCCACTAGGATGGCAATTATATAAAAAAGAAAAGAAAATAACAAATGATGAAAATGTGGAGAAACAAGAACCTTCTTGTATTGTTGCTGGGAATGTAAAATGGTGCATTCACTGTGGAAAACATTTAGTGGTTCCCGGAAAGCTAGGTATAGTGTTACCATATGACCCGGCAATCCCACTTCTAGATGTATAAATGAAAGAACTGAAAGCAGGAATTCAAACAGGCATTTGGTACACTGATGTTCATCACAGCATTATTCATAATAGCCAAAAGGTGGAAGCAACCCAAGTGTCCAACAACGAATGAATGGATATCAAAATGTGGTATGTGCATAAAATGGAATATTATTCAGCTGTTAAAAAAGGCATGAAGTTCTGATTCATATGACAACATGGATGAACATCATGTTGAGTAAAATAAGCCAGAGAAAAAAGGACAAACATTGTATGATCTCACTTATATGAAATACTTAGAATATGCAAATTCATAGAGACAGAATGTAGTTTACAGGCTACCAGGGATGGAAGAGAGGGTTGGGGGGGCGGGGTGGGAATGGGAAGTTAACGCTTAGCGGATGCAGAGTTTCTGTTTGAGGTGATGAAAAAGTTTTGGTAATAGATGGTGGAGATGGTGGTATCACACTGTGAATATAATTAATACCAATGTATTGTATACTTGAAAGTGTTTAAAATTATTCCTTACCTACAAGGTCAAAGCAGAATTTAGTGCTTACATTATATTTTATCACACTGATGCACAGTGGTTAATATACCAATCCTGTGTTGGTTCATTGATGTTTAGTTATTTAGACATTAAAGATACAAACACACATATAAATATACACACAGCTTATAATTCATCTGTAAACAAAAATAGAGAATAGCATTCTTCAGATAAACAATCTGTTTAAAGAAAAAATGAAGGTGAATACTCCCTCCTGCACCCCCCTGGAGTTTTTTTTTTATTTTTTAGGAGGTCCCTGGGATTGAAGCTAGGACCTTGTACATGGGAGTAGGTGCGCAACCACTGAACTATATCTGCTCCCCAATGAGAGCTGGTTTTTCTGTTTGTTTTTAGGAGCTACTGGGGATCAAACCTGGACCTTGTACATGGGAAGCAGGCACTCAACACTTGAGCTACATCTGCCCTATTCCTCTGGAGGCTTTTTTTTTTTTTTTAAACAAATCAATTTATTGGTACATATTCTCTGGAGTGTTTTGAGCATTAAGAGAGCCAGCCCACATGAAAGCACAGCTGAATGCCTAACACAGAGCAGGTAGACTATCAAAGCTCTGAACCTCCTCCCTTTCCCTGACAGCCCCTCCACTCTGACTCTGCCAGCTAAAGCTTGCTTTCCCTCATGGCCCCCTTCCAGCTATGCTGCCCATGCAGCCCACTGGGCACTCAGACATGCTGCCCACTAGCACCTGTTTTCCTGAGTGTACTGGCCTAGTGCCTCACCTTCACACTGGCCTTTCACAATAGCTGGAAAATACCTGTGGTAAGAAATTCTGCTGTGAACATGTTAGATGCAATCAAAATGTTTCTGCATCACTTACCAAATTGCGGACTATGATCTCTGAGCCTGCTTGGACAGCTAGGTGTAAAGGTGTCAACTTGGAAGCATCCTGGACTCTGGAATTCACATTAGCCTGGACACTGATCAGAAACAGGACGCTTTCAATATCAGAGTTCTGAACTGCCACATGAAGAAAATTCCGGCCTTTGTTATCCACCTACGGCAACAAGTGGGGACCAAAATATTAGTATGCTCCCTTGTCTCCTGAGCTCCTGTGGGCCAAGCTGACCACTGGAGAGATCCTCCCAAGAACCAATACTAAATAATGCCCCCTAAGCACGCACGTGATGCACACACACAGACCAGACCCACTCTACATATTTGCGCATGTGACCATGTATGCATTGTCACATCCATGTGGTCAGGCGAAGGGAGCCACTACAATGATCCAAGCCTGGCATCCTCCTACAGCAGGAGCTGAACTGGGAAAGCCAAGATAGAGACAACTTGAAGAACAGGGAAAGGAAAGCACCAGCATATTATCGTGTTCAGAGGGAGGCAAATGTGGAGACTAGCTTTGGGAATCTCCTTGCTTTGGCTAAAACAAGCACCCAGCATGCTAACACCACAACTGCGATGTCAGCCTGACCCCTGAACAGTCAAACAAAGGCTTCCTGGTTTTAGAAAGCTTCCTCTTTTATGGTGCTACAGGATAATACACAATGAGGGAGGCAGCCAACTGCATGTCCCAGGCTTTGTTCCACTGAAGTCAAGCAGACAAAAGCTCGCTCAGATCAAGCCACACAGCATAATGTAGTTAAAGAGCTGTCATTAGTATGAGTGGCCAGTTAGAAGCGAAAAACACCAAAATGCCACACACCCTACCACCACTTTCCCTCTCACACACAAACACAGCATGTGCTGGTATAACAAGCAATTTCTCTTCAAAGAACTTTGATCAACAGTACCAGTTTCATACACTAAATGGAGAGGAAATGTGAGATGATTTTATCTCCATTCATGAACACTTTACAGTATTCTGAGCAAGTGTGAGAATAACACCTACACATTTCTTATGCAAATGTTGGAGAAAGGTGATGTACATAAGCCTGAAATACCAAGCAATAATCTTCAACCATGCTAGGAGTCACACTTTATTCAAGTACCAAGCTCCCCCTTTACCTCCATAAATGGCTATTCACAGATCTTGGCAATATTCTAAGTGCTGACTGGAGATTCAAGGATCCCAAGTAAGGTTCTGTAAGATGGACTTAATACCAGCCTAGCTTCCACCTCAGATCAGTTGTTGCTGTCATTTCCCACCCAATCTGTTGTTGCAGATCAATAAATCACCACATGGATTTAGCAAGTGATAAAGAACCGAAAAGAACAAGGACCACTAAGCCAGCTAAGACAAATCATAACGACTTAACTCCTCTAAAATACAAAGAAAGTTGCTCAACATCATGACACAGGCTCTGTTAAGTTTAATTTAAATCTCTTCAAGACATTCATTAAACAAAATATACTGTGTAATATATTGTTTGATTAAAAAAAAAAATTATATGTATCCATTACATTTAATTGAGAAATGTATATATTTATTCATCTGTTTACTTTTTAGTTTTTAATTGTTTATATTTTCAATTATTAAAGGTACAAAATAAAGTAAAAAAAAAAAAAAGACATTCATTATTAGGGCAACTAAATAACGAAGCAAAAGCAAAATATAAACTCAGTTTTCAAACCACAGAATTATAGACCTAGCAATCTCCCACTCCAATCTAAATATGACACTATCAGATGGCTATCATACAAGTTTAATCTCCACATAACAGGCTATGCTATGCTCAGGACAATGTGGAGAATGTCAGGTGCTGGTCATTCACCTGCTCAGCAGCCCCAGACTCTCGTTTGAGAATGGCCTCGGCTGCCTTGTTGTTCTTGTAAGTCATGGCGCAGGCAAAGGGGGTCAGCCCTTGTCTGTCTCGTACATTTAAGTGGATACCAGGATGAGAAATCAACAACTGAATGATGACACTGTGTTGGTTGCTGATGGCCACGTGGACGGGCGTTCTTCCTTCTGCATCCTGTGGGGACAAGAGAGATTCAATGTCCAATTGAAAGATAAAACTCAGGAAAAATATGAAGGGGGATAACTTTAAATCAAATTCCAGTTATGAGAATCAATACTACCACCTTGTGTTTGAAATCGAAGAAGCCAAACCACAGCAATACCTGAAAGCCGCTCCCTATTATCCATGCCCAGTGAATCCACAATGACAGTGGGCCCAGCACAAACACATTTGTTTTAGAAGTTCTGCAGTCAACCTGTGCTTTAAAGTATACCCCTCTTTATCTGGCTACAAGGCTTATATATAAATCTTCACAGGCTAGAACATAAAAAAGCATCAAGGAACATAGCTCAGGGGTGTCAAGTGACCCACTGGGACGTTTTCCTAACCACAGTATCCAGCTTGGGAATAAAACAAACTCTCAATGGAAATCTGTAACAAAGGGGAAAAACAGTAAGAGAAATCTTCCTCATGCTGTAGTAAGGACAAAAGGCACATAAAAGAGAAATGTTAACATGAAATCATTAATATTACCAGGCAGGCTATAAGAGATGGAGTAAATCACTTCATCTGTCTGCACTTCAGTCCCATGCATGGTAAAGCAAAGACCCGGGACTGGAGAGTCTGCAAGGTGCTTTGCCATAAGAAGAGATTTTCCTAATTCTGAGGTAATCACTCCCCGGTAAAGAGAAACTCTACATACCTGTGCATTTACATTGGCACCAAACTCCAGAAGACACTGTACTATCTCTTCTAGCCCCCAAGAGGCTGCCAAATGCAAGGGGGTCTGTCCATCTCTGGCCTCTTCCTCACCTTCTCCATTAGCACCTGGTTGTCTGGGACTATTCACATCACAGCCACTGAAAGGAAGGGGGAAATAAGAGGAAGCCTTCCAGAGCCAAGTTTCCACTTAACCTACAGGCAAGCTGCTAAATACATAGCAGCAGCCTCATCCAATCCTACAAAAAGGTTCCTGCCAGGGATTACTGTCTTTAGTTCTTGGCTTCAAATACCGATATCTGGAACACACTCCGATAGATTTTCACGCGATTGGTCTTAGAGGCAACCTGGGCATCAGAATTATAAAAAGTGCCCCAGGGGATATGCATGCATTTGAAGTTTGAAAACCACTGCTGTAGAGGTTTCCTGAATAACCTTGCCTACCATATCCTCACCCTGCACTCTGAGGGAGCCACATTAGGGCTCATGCATGTTAGTGAGGATATATGGCTGGGAGCCATCTATGGAGGCCATCTCGTCTCCTCCACCGCAGTCTCCTGGCTTCATGATGTGAACTGGTCTGATATAACTACAGAAGCCCCTGCAGCTCCCTAAGCAAGAAGCAGGCTTAGCTTTTAGGTTCTGTGATCCAGGCACATGAGCCCCTCCCCTTATAAGTGAGCTCAACCCTTGACTGACTTAACATAAGCGAACAGTGACCTCAGGAGTTTTTCTTTTTCTTTTTTTTTTTTTTTACCGGGAGGTCCCAGGGATGGAATCCAGGTCCCTCCATATGGGAGACAGACACCCAACCATTTGAGCCACATCTGTCCCCCTCAGTAGTTTTAATTACGAAAATCAAGCCAGCTACAGGCATGTAAAAACTGTAGGTGGATTAAAATAAAGAGATACTTGGGCTTCTCAGACCTGCGAATAAGAAAGCAGGCAATGGTTTCATTATTTTCATCAATGGCTCTGTGCAGGAGCGTCTGAAGGCACCCACTAGGTCCTGGACCCCAGCATGTGGCATCACAACCATGTCTGACCTGCACAAAAACACACGTTACTCACAAACACCGTCTAGCAAAGACAAGTCTTACTACCATCTCAGAGCTCTATGTATATCATTAGAGTCATTTTTCAGGCAAGATACAGTAGAGAATTAATCTGTATCATTCATTCGTTTTACCAACATTGATTAAAATCTGCACTGCGTAAACTCTTGCACTAGGTCCTGTAGGAGGGGTTTGGGAGATACTAATGTGTTTAATTAATGCCCTCTATAGGTGTGTTCTAGAAGGGACAGAAAGCGCATACAAGTGCATGTGAACACATGCACCCACAAACTCCTACAGCACATACCTGTAATTAACAGGTAATCTCAATAACAATTGGGTAAAACTCCAGGTGCAAAATGCCTTGATGTCATACTGCAGGCCTTTCAGAGAGCTAAATGAAGACTTCAAGGTTTACCTCCTCTTTGAGATTTGGGAATTTATCACTATGGTGATAATGAGGGCAGCCCATATTAAATTAACCCACCCCAGGAGAAGACTCCTGATGAAATGTTTCACTCTGTTGTTTCTTGGTAGTTTTCTTGGTAAAGAAGCCTAAAATGAAAGTTTTGGCCAAGACTATGTTGAACAGCAGGCTTCTTGAACATGACTTTCAACTGCTCCTCCTTGACCCAATCTGTTACTTGGCAGATCACTAACTTTGCCCCTTGTGATTGCTACATAGATACCAAATCCATCTCTGGCACAACATAGCTCCATCTGTAAACGGAGGCTCAAGTGGTGCTTGTCTCACCAGAGTTGATGCAATGTCCTCCAGATTATTTGCCAACGCGAGCCACAGTGGGGGATTCCCCTTCTCATCTGGCACAGACATGTCTGCTCCTCGGGTGCATATTGCATCGACTACGAGTGGAAGCTGATTTCTGATGGCCAGCTGAAGGGCTGTCTCCCCATCCTGAGTCCTGTTGAGACATGCATACCAAAAACCAACATTTCTATCTGGAGCCGAAAAATAAAGCTGCCTTCCTGGGCATTCCAGAGCCCAGAATCCATTGGATCCCTTAAAGACACTTTACTCACATTCCTTTGTATTTTCTCAGGGAAATTAAACCTGTCATTACCATCTGACCCTTCTGCCATTTAAAAAATATTGCCATACCACCCTATTACATCCAGCGGAGGAGTGACTAACATCCCAGTGTGTTGAAATCTATGGACATACAGCTGCTTTTAACAGCATACTAATGAAATGCCAACCTTAACACCTACTTGCCAAAAAACACTTCTTTCACTCACTCATTCATTCAGAGTCACTTGACTTTGGAGGCAGAAATAAGTTCCTTTGAAAATATCACAAAAATTTAAGTATGCGTATTTTCGCCCCTCAAGTCTTTTGATAGTTCACTTGCTGGAATGGTTTTCATTACAAATAAAATTCCTACTTAAACCACTGATTTTTAATTGTCCTTTATAATGAGGTTTGTGCAATATTGTACACTGGTCCTTAAAGGTTCAAACATGAGCAAGCACAGTTCTCCGTCTCTATCCCATGAGCTTACTAATTATATTGCATTTTGTACTTTTTCAGAGCCATTGTTTCCTTTCCTTTATTTAATAAGAAACAAAAATATTTTCCATAAGCAAGGCAATGCTTTAGACCCTGTTAAATGTGACCTGGTGTTACAGTGGCTGTTTCATCCTACCTGACATTTATATCTGCCTGATGCTCCAGGAGAAAGAGTGCACTCTTGCTATCCTGCCGCCGTATGGCCATGTGCAGCAAGGTCTGCCCATCTGACATGGTATCATTAATGGAAGCCCCAGAGCCCAGAAGCTGGGCTGCAATTGTGTGCATGCCTGGGAAATAAACAAGCCTGATGAATGCATGCTCAGCTTTTCTCACTTCCCCAACATCTTACTACAACAAACACATCCTCTCAATTTCCCAAAGCCAGCAGTTTTCCACTGGATATTACAGGCTTAACCCATAATCAAATGATGGGCCCCACCCCCTCCAACACCCACATCCCTGCTCTCTTGTTCTCCCTCTCCCTTGCCCCCGCTAACAAATGGGTGTCTGCAGCCATCAGCAGCCTCTTTGGCACAGTCTTACCAGTCCATAATGCCAGGCCCAGCACAGTCTGGTCTCGGGAATCCTTGAGGCTGAAGTCCGGAATGATTTGCAAGTTGTTAGTGGCATGAAGAGCATTGGCTAAATTTTAAGAAAGGAAAAGAACACTTGATTTCCCTATCCCATGGATCACAACGAAAGCACTCAAGGAAACAAGAGCTCAATTTCAAATTGACTGGCTATGATACAATCACTTCTATACAAGAGAACTGATAAATCTTTTTATAGGGGGTGGAAGCCTGGAAATGTGATATTTGGAACAAAGCTTATGGAGAAAGAAAATTTTTTTAAAGCTGAAAACAGTGAATTTTCATATAAGGAAAACAGACTTCACCACAGAAACATACTCTGATTACTGGATTATTAAAAAGAGGATTAAAACAATGTACTGAAGGATGTCTGCCTAATACATAAAATCTTCAAACTCCTTGGAGGACCAAGAAATAGACACATTCTACATAAAACCTCATTTCCTTCCACAAGCACAATACTGAAAATGCTGGCCCTAACAAGGACTTAAACAAGGGTAAACCAAATGTTAGGAGAAAAAAGAGAAAAATCTGAGGATGACTTTGTAAGGGAAGGGGGCCTCCTCCACTGCAGGGGCTTCCTGTGACCTTTTTTTCTGGCTTACCTGCCAGGGAGGCTCACAGAAGACTTGCTGCAGCAGAGTTCTCAAAGGTAGTGGTCACGCCAGAGCAAAGGCTTGGCTTGCCTTACACTAAAATAGCCTGAAGTCCCTCCCCTCAAAATGAAAGAGATGGTAGAGCCAAAAGTTAACCTTAGCCCAATAGGTGACGTGGGACACCTCATCCTGGAAACGTACACAGGAAAAGGCAGCAGTCAAGACCCAGACCAAATGCTTACTTAGTTTGACCCCAAATGATTTGGGGGGTTAGAAAATGGCTATGTAAAACTCAGCAATGGAAGAAACTGCAACTCTGCAATGAGCCACTCAAAACTGCCATCCACGAGTCCAGCTGACTGGCAGGAATGCCCCTATGACCTACCTTTCTGCTCCAGGATGACAGACACCACATCTGGATGATTATGGGCAATTGCCATATGCAGTGGCGTCTGCAAATAGACGCTGTCTGTGGAGCTGGTCAGAGATGCAGCCTCCTTTGGCAAAGGCAGAGCTTCCTGTGTCTGCAGGTTTGGGTTGGCACCTTGCTGCAGGAGCTCCGCAGTAAGGTTGGCCAGGCCATGCCGACAGGCTGTGTGCAACGGAGTTTCGCCCTGAACGAAATCAAACAGCTCCAATATGAGCATTTACAGTTGGGGAGTCCCCTTCACAAAGGGATAATGGCAAGAGACGTGTGGAAACAGGCCCCCAAGGGCCAGCCACAGCCCTTGGCTCATCCTGTCATCAGGTGACCTCTGTGGCTTTCATCCCACTCCTCCTCTTTTCCCTTCTCCTTTAGTTTTTTCAACGTCTTCCTAAGCACCCTCCAAATACTTTGGCTTCCCACTGTCTTCACCTCCAATGATCTCCTTAACCTTCACCTTCACTTTGTTTTTATAAATTACAAAAGTAAAACATGCTTTTTAATATATTGTTACTACAAACAAACCCTCCAAGCATCACCAAAATAAACTTTGTAAAAAATGGGAGAGGGAAACGGATGTGGCTCAAAAGGTTCGGCGTCCGTCTACCATATGGAGAGACTGGGGTTTGATCCCCGGTACCTCCCGGTAAAAAAAAAAAAAAACAAAAAAACAAAAAAACAAACAAACAAACAAAAAAAAATGGGAGAGCCTCACAATCACAGCCCCAGAGACAAGCAGTGGTAACAGCTTGACCATCACTTCTCTGTCACCCCCATGAGCACACCTAGTCCTTGGTCTCCTGACCTGCTTGTATCGGCCTCATCTGGAACTTTGTTCAAGACTCATCCCCCCCCTTTTAAAATTAAAAACATTTTAAATTAGCATTACAGGTACTTGATTAAATATTCAAAAGGTACAAGAATATACAGTGAAAAAAAGTCTCTTGGGAGTGGATGTAGCTCAAGTGGTTGAGTGCCTGCTTCCCATGTATGAGGTCCTAGGTTCAATCCCTGGTACCTCCTAAAAAATAAAATAAAAAAATAAAAATAAAAAATTAAAATAAAAATAAAAGATGTCTCTTCTCACACCTGACCCTCACCACCCAATTATCCTTCCCTAAAGGAACCATTATTACCAGTTTCATGTTTCTCTCCAGTGGCAGACCATTCATAGACACACATACACGTATGCACATGTGTGAATATATGCATACGTGTGTGCATACACACATGCATAGGTTTTTTTTTTCTTCACTCAGACAAATGGGAACAAACTGAACACACAGCTTAGCACCTTGTTCTATTAAAGTTATATATCACCACTGTTTAAAGACTCAGAGTTCTATAAGGTTTGTGGTGAAAAATCACAAGATCTCCCTTCTCCACTCCTCAAAAGAATTCTCCTTTCTCAGAGGGAACCACTTTTAAATTTCACAGCTGGGTTTTTGTAATCTCCCTATTTCTACCTAACATTTTTTATTGCCACCTCTTGATTTTCCAGCTTTGGGCATTATTTGTGAGACTTGCCCCCATGGAAGCTCTAGCTCCTTTACTCCATGTGCCCTCTTCCCATCCCTCATCCTCCCCACAGAGTTGTGTCATAATTGTGGTGAGAGCCTTCATAAATATGTCCTCCTACTCGGGGCCATCTTCTGCTCCAGCCCCTCTTCCCTACACATTCTCAGTGTGCTACCATCGCCATGGCTTCTACCAGCTAAACAAGCAGCAGAGTCTCAAACCCAAGTCTCCAGCCTAATTTTTGCATCTAAGTTTTCCATTCCAGCTATCCAGCCCCATCTGAATGTTTTGAAAGGAGCTCAACAATCGCAAGATTGAATTCACCCCCTCCACACCAGTTCTTCCTCCTGACCAGTTCCTTCTTTCTCTTAATGGCTATACCACAATAGCTTTAACACTCTCTTGCCCTCATTTCTGACAGCCATAAATGGGCAAGTCCTGTTGACTGTAATTCTGTAAGTTCTCTGAAACCTGTCCCTGTGGATCCAAATCCAGTGGTAGAAATCAGGATACCTCATTGCTCACCTAGATGGTGCCCATCAGCTCCAGCCTGTACCTCCACAGTATACCCTCCACACCAGCCATCCCAGGCAGTTTTTTCATTTCTAAAATGGACATACTGCTCTTCTGCCCCAAACCTTCTGTCCTCTGTGGGTCTTCTGTGCCCACAGGATAATGTCCAAACACCAGACCCTTCTCTAGTGTGGGTCTCACGGGCTTAAAATCAGGTCTCCCTGTGCCTCTATATTGTACATTTCATCCAGTTTTGTTATGAAGGGTATCAGAGAAGGGACAGCAGCTGGTAGACAATGTGGGCTCAAGGGAGGATTTTCAAAAGTCAGGAGATAGTAGAGCAAGTCTGTATGCTAACAGAAATGAAGAGTGGGCAAAACTGAGGAAAATCAGAGATACACAATAGTAGGAGCAACATCACTGAGAAGGTAAGAGGTCATGAGATCCAGAGCCCAAATAAAGGTGAGTACAGGGACACACTATCCACTCTAGCTGGAAGGTAGGCTGTGTGTGGGTTTAGGTAGGAAGGATAGTAGATTTAATGGTGGAAAAGTATGGTGTTGCCCTCTCCCCTCTCCCCTGTACTTCCGAGGCACTTTGATATGTCTCACATAACAAGCTTATTGTTTACTGTCCACTGTTCTACCTAGCATTGTGGAGAAAATGCACAATTATAAATCCTAGTACCTGAGTGTTAATACTGGCTCCATTATTTAAGAGCCACTTAACCTTTCAGAACCTCAAAGTCTGAAATCCTGAAATGAGGGTTTTGCAGATGTGGAAAACATCTCTTCAACTCTAACAACAGCTGCTGCTTCTAGGTCCATTGTGAGAATTAAAAGGGATAATATCTTTAAGGGAGTGAGTGTAACTCAGTGGTTGAGTGCCTGCTTCCTATGTACAAGGTCCCAGGCTCAATCCCCAGTACCACTTAAAAAAAAAAAAATCATGTCTGAAAATATTAAAGTAAAAATAACTATCATTTAGGATTTCCAGTGTTGTTCCAGATGTTATGCTAGTAAGCACTGAAATATATCATTTCTTTTTATCTTAGCCACAACCCTGTGAAATCAGTATTGACCCCATTTTACAGACGAGAACACTGAAGATTAAGTAATTTGCCTAAGACCACACAGAGTGGGGGTAGGAATGCTCAACTCCAAAAGCCATCCTTTTAACCACAGTACTAAACAAATATACCTTGTTAGCTCATGCTATGGACCAAAAAAATATCCACTTAGGAAAGACACAGTAACTGTGAAGTGATATAAAGAAATAGGTTTTTTGTGTGCTTACTTGATGATCTCTATGTAGTCTCTTTGTAGTCTATGAGACTACAAAGTCAGGGCCTGATATACAACTGCTGCTTAGGAGATGCTTGCTGAATGAATGACCCAATCAATATTTGAGGATACATTAAAGAATCTGTTTCACACTATTTTTATGTTTTTAAACATGTGTGTGTATTATTTTGATAAAAACTGAAAAAGAATTTATTTAATTTTTCCCTTACACATCTACCACTGTAATTCCTAACATAGCCCAAAACCATTTCCTGTGGCTGCCCTGTGACACTTACCCATTTGTTTCTATGGTTGACATTGGCACTATTAGTTGCCAGGAAAAGAGCTGCCGCCTCATTTCCTGCTCCAGCTGCCCGCTGTAGTAAGCAATTTCCTAGAAGAAAATGGACACATTCGTTGTTCCATTTGCATAAAAACGAAGTCAAGTTCCACACCCTGCCCCTAGCCATCACTTGTCCCAGCTGGCAAATCAACACCAGATGTAGGTATCATTTACGTCCACATAGGCACTGTGTATATGGACACTTAGTCAGGGAAGAGCCTGGGGCTGGAGCGCAGACTTGGTCTGGAAGTCAGGAGACGGTCATTCTTCCCTGGGCTTGCCAACTAGCCACCCCAGGATCAGAAGAAAGTTAGCTCTTCTTCCTAAAATTGGGTTAGAACACAGTTTCCCAACAGTGGCACTAATGACATTTTGGACCAGATAATTCTTTTGTGGTAGGGGACTGCACTGTTTACTGTATGATGATCAGCAGCATCCCTGGCCTCTGCCACCACATACAAGTAGTACCTACCCCCAGCCTAGCTGTTACAATAAAAAATGTCTATAAGCAAAATCATCCCCAGCTGAGAACTACTGGGCTAGATGACCATTTCAGAGATAGAAAATGTCCCTAAATATATTTGTTCTTAGCTTAGCAATGTTTTGCTTAGCACTATCATTCCTTTGATAAATAAAAATCTTGGAAAGAAAAAAAAAAAAAGTTTTTATTCTGTTTTTCTCAAAATGGTTTTAGTACCAGAACAGTGTTTCTCAGTCTTTAAAAATCTACCCCACCACAGTTTGGCATTTCCTCAGAAAGTTAAGCATAGAATTACCATATGACCAGGCAATCCAACTTTTAGTTATATAACAAAAAGAACTGAAAGCAGGGACTCTATGCTCATAATGGCATTTTCCACAACTGCCAAAAGACAGAGGCAACCCAAGTGTCCACCAATAGATGAATGAATAAACAAAATGAGGTATATCCACATGTGACAGTTTGGATTTGGTGAATCCCAAAAAAGATTATGTTTTGAAATAATCTCTTCTTGTGGTACCCTTTATATTAGATTCACTTTAAATCATGAGGTTAGATTGCTTTTGATAGGACTACATCACTGAGGCGTGACTCAGGTCTGATACACAGAGAGAGAAACAAAGGGAAAAGGAGCTCTGCCATTTTTGATCCTGCCATGTGAGAGAGGACTAAAGGATTGCTAGCAGCCAAAGCTTAAGCATGAAGCCCCCGAGAGGCTGGGCTCACGAAGCAGTTCAAGGCTGAAGAGAAAAGCCATATGCCTGGTTGCCCACAGCTGTGCTCTGGGGGATGAAAGATTCTGGAGGGGAAGGCAGGGACCTCAGCAGGTCAGCAGGCATCTTGCTTCACCATGTAGCAGGACCCCAAGACCACCAGTAGCTGACTTTGGTGAGAAAGTATCTCTGCTGATACTTTAATCTGGACATTTCACGGCTTCGGAACTGTAAGCTTTTACCCTAAATAAAATCCCAATTATAAAAGCTAACCCATTTCTGGTACTTTGTGTTGGCAACCCTGTGGCAATCTAAGACACCATACAATGGGATACTATTCAGCTGTAAAAATGAAGTTCTGAGACTTCCAGGAAGATGGCAGATTAGAAAGACACAGGCCTCTTTTCTCTCCCAGAAAAACAGCTAGAGGACAGGCAGAAACAGCCTGGAAAAAAATGTTCTAGGGTTTTGGATACCAGGGGAAGACTAGATACCACCCAGGAGAGGGGTATAGGAAAAAAAGGCTCGACAGAAAGACAGTGAGTAGAAGCTGCAACCAACGGCACCTTTCCCCCACCCTACAAGGAGACAATTTTGAATTCTCTGGCCTTGGGCTGGTGGTTACAGACAGAAGAGGAGGCCGCAGGGATCCACCTTTCCCAGGAAATGGGAGAAAGAGGGACATAGCTTAAGAATGATTCAGCTTTTGGCCAACAAATTTGGTCTGCTGTGTGCCAAAACCTTCCAGACCAGGAGGGGCCAAGCCACTGTTTGCCCTGGGAGCTGACATGGGACTAAAGAGATCAGATCGTCTCAATCACTCTCCATACCGAGCAGGACTGGTTGTTGAGGATGCAGAGGGGAGTGGAATTGTTTTCTACCCGCGAAAAGGGAAGGGGCTGCCAGCAAAGGTTAGAAAACAGCCTCTGAGAAAGTTTGAACTGGGAGACTCCAAATAGTCTCAAGGCAGAATCCTCTGTCACACTGTTGTGGTCATGTTGCAGTGAACACATTCTGACCAGGCTTTGAACTGAGAGGGCTGCTGAAGAGTGCCATCCGCTAGTGGACCAAGGTTGTACATGTGAGGAAATTAAAAGTAAATACGTAAAAGTGGCTTTTTCTGGCCTTTACAGTCTCCCTCCCAAGACCCTTGGAAGCAGATCTGCAACCCATTACTGCATCCAGGCCCTAGATTTGAGCAACTAACAGGGACAATCCTAAAGACCTAAAAGAGGTTGAACCAAGAATCAAAGAATGGAAGTAACACACAGTCTCCAACCACTAAATACCCACAAAAGAGAAAGAAATTGAGCATCAGAATAAACTCATCAGCATAACCAGATGCCTACACATCAGCAGAAAATTATAAAGCATACTAAGAAAATGGAAGAAATGGCCCAAGAAAAGGAATATACCAAAGCCCCAGATGAGACACAGGATTTGAGACAACTAATTAATAAGCTCCATACAAATTTCCAAAATCAAATAAATGAATTGAAAGACAATATGGTAAAGAGATAAAGGACATCAAGAAGAAACTAAGTGAGCACGAAGAATTTGAAAACCTGAAGGGAGCAGGTGTAGCTCAGTGGTTGAGTACTTGCTTCCCATGTATGAGGCCCCAGGTTCAATCCCTGGTACCTCCAAAAAAAAAAAAAGTGAAAATCTGAATAGAAAAATAACAGAGCTCATGGGAATGAAAGACACAATAGGTGAAAGTGAAAACACATTAGAGGCATACAACAGCAGGCTCAAAATGACAGAAGAAAGAATAAGTGATGCAGAAGACAGAACAGCTGAAATGAAAGAAAGAGAAACAGAGAGAGAAAATGAGAAAAACTGAGCAGGGGCTCAGGGAGTTGAATGACAGCATGAAGCACAACAGTATATGTGTCACGGGAGTTCCAGAAGGAGAAGAGAAGGCGAAAAGGGCTGAAAGAGTATTTGAGGAAATAATGGCTAAAAACTTCCCAAATCTCATGAAAGAAAAGAACTTATATGGCCAAGAAACACAGCGCACCCCAATCAGAATAAATCCGAATAGACCTACTCCAAGACACACACTACTCAGAACATCATACATCAAAGATAAAGAGAAAATTCTGAGAGCAGCAAGGGAGAGACAAACCAGCACATACAAAGGACAAGTAAGACTTAGTGCAGAACAGATGTACGTTACTATTGTAGGGTAGTGGGAAAGTGGAGAAGCATGGGAAAATACAATTAATGTAAGCTATGGACCTTAGTGAACAGCAATACAGTAATATTCTTGCATCAATGCCAAAGATGTACTGTGTTAATAATAGGGGAATATGGAAAAAATTTGCCAAATATATGCTAGGGACTAGAGTTAGTGATAATATTCTGATAATATCTCATAATCTGTAACAAATGTTCTATCATGGTATGGTGTGTTGGGGAAGTGGTGTTGCATGATTGTTTTTTAAGTTCACAACTTCTGTAATAAAGCATATTTTTTAAAAAAGTGCCGATTTCTCACAAGAAACCACAGAGGCAAGAAAACAGTGGTATGATATAATTAAGATATCTAAAGAGAAAAATTACCAGCCAAGAATTCTTTATCTAGCAAAACTGTTCTTCACATATGAAGGTGAGTTTAAAATATTCACAAATAAACAGAAACTAAGAGTTCATAAAAACAAATCTGCCTTTTCAGGAAGTACAAAAGGGAGCCCTATAGTCCGAAAGAAAAAACAGGGAAGAGAGTCTTGAAGGAGAGGGTAGAAGGCAAGAATAGTAGAAAGCATAACCAAAAGAGTAAAAAGACAGACGAAAATAAGATATGACATATGAAAACCAAAGAGTAAAATGGTGGAAGAAAATAATGCATTTTCAGTAGTATCACAATGTTGAACAGACTAAACTTCCCAATCAAAAGATATAGGCTGATAGAATGGATAAAAAAAATAACAAGCCATCTATATGCTGCCTACAAGAGACTCACCTTACACCCAGGGATACAACTGGCTGAAATGGAAAGGCTGGGAAAAGATACTCCACACAAACAGTAACCAAAAGAGCAGGGGTAGCTACATTAATATCAGACAAAACAGACTTTAAATGCAAAAAAGTTAAGAGATACAGAAGGATATTATATATTAATAAAAGGGACATTCCACCAGGAAGAAATATAGGTCATAAATGTCTATGCACCTAATCAAGGTGCCACAAAATAAATGAGGCAAACTCTGGCAAAACTGAAGGGAGAAACAGACATCTCTGCAATAACAGTTGAAGACTTCAACACACCATTCACATCATTAGATGGAACAGCTGGACAGAAGATTAAAAAGGTAATGGATGGGAAGCGGATGTGGCTCAAATGGTTGGGCTCCCGTTTACCATATGGGAGGCTCCAGGTTCGATTCTCGGGGCTTCCTGGTGGGGGCAAGCTAGTCAGTGTTGTGCAGTGAGCTGGCGCAGCAAGATGACGCAACAAAGGGAGACAAGCAGACAAAGAAAAACACACGGCAAATGGACACAGTGAGCACAAGCAGCAAGGGGTGGGGGATAAATGGATAAATAAAATAAATCTTAAAAAAAAAAGAAAAAGAAAAAAAGGAAATGGAGAACTTGAACAATACAAACGAGATAGGCCTAACAGACACATACAGAACATTGCATCCCAACTCAGTGGGTTACACATTCTTCTCAAGTGCTCATGGATCTTTCTCTAGGATAGACCCAAAGTTAGGTCACAAGGCAGGTCTTAATAATAATAAAGATTGAAATTATACAAAACACCTTCTCAAATCATAATATAATGAAACTGCAAATCGATAATAGACAGGAAAGGGGAAATTTGCAAATGTGTGGAGGCTAAACAACACACTCCTAAACAATCAGTGGACCAAAGAAGAAATTATAAGTTAAATAGTAAATATATTGAGACTAATGAAAACGAGAACACAACTTATCAAAATGTCTTGGACACAGTGAAGGCAGTCCTGAGAGGGAAAATTATAGACCTAAATGCCTATTTAAAAAAAAATAAAATAAAATAAAATCAAAGGTCTAACTGAACTACTGGAGAAACTAGGAAAAGAATGGCAAACCATTCTCAAAGCAAGCAGAAGGAAAGAAATAGTAAAGATTAGAGCAGAAATAAATGAAACTGAGAACAAAAAAAAAACAATAGAGAAAATCAACAAAACCAAAAGCTGGTTCTTTGAGAAGATCAATAAAATTGACAAACCCTTAGCTAGACTAACAGGAAAAAAAAAAAAAAAAAAAAAAGAAAAGAAAAGATGAAAATAAATCAAATCAGAAATGAAAGGGGCAAAGATAACTGATCCCATAGAAATAAAGCGGATCATAAGAGAATATTATAAGAAAATGTAAGCCAACAAACTAGACAACCTAGATAAAATCGACAAATTCCTAGAAACGTACAAACAACCTACACTGACTATACAAGAAATACAGGAACTCAACAAACCAGTCACATTAAGAGAGAATGACTCAATCATGAAAAATCTCCCAACAAATAAAAATCCAGGACCACATGGATTCACAAGTGAATTCTATGAAGCATTTCAAGAAGAATACAACCTTGAAACATATTACAAAGTTATAGTGGTCAAAACAGCATGGCACTGGCATAAAGATAGACATATCGATCAGTGGAATAAAATTGAGAATCTAGAAATATACCCTCACCTATACAGTCAACTGGTTTTTGACAAACCTACCAAGCCCACACTGATGGGAAAAAACAGTCTCTTCAACAAATGGTGTTGGGAGAACTGGATATCTATAACCAAAAGAATGAAAGAGGACCCCTATCTCACCCCCTATACAAGAATCAACTCAAAATGGATCAAAGATCTAAATATAAAAGCCAGGACCATAAAACTACTAGAAGAAAATGTAGGGAAACATCTTCAAGACCTTGTAGTAGGTGGTGGTTTCTTGGACCTCACACCCAAAGCACGTGCAACAAAAGAAAAAGTAGATAAATGGGACCTCCTCAAAATTAAACACTTTTGCACCTCACAGGACTTTGTCAGATGGGTGAAAAGGCAGCCAACTCAATGGGAAAAAATATTTGGAAACCACATATCTGATAAGGTTTAATATCCAGGATATATAAAGAGATGTTACAGCTCAACAATAAAAAGACAAATGACCCAATTAAAAAATGGGCCAAAGACTTGAATAGACATTTCTCCGATGAAGAAATACAAATGGCAAGAAAACACATGAAGAAATACTCAACATCACTCATGATTAGGGAAATGCAAATCAAAACTACAATGAAAAAAAAAAAAAAACTACAATGAGATATCATTTCACACCTATCAGAGTGGCCACTATTAAAAAGACAGAGAACTACAAGTGTTGGAGAGGATGTGGAGAGATAGGAACACTTCTTCACTGTTGGTGGGAATGCAGGATGGTACAACCACTATGGAGGACTGTTTGGCAGTTCCTAAAGAAGTTGAATATAGACTTGCCACGTGACCCTGCAATACCACTACTGGGTATATACCCAGAAGAACTGAGAGCAGTGACACCAACAGACATCTACACACCGATGTTCATAGCCACATTATTCACCATTGCCAAAAGTTGGAAACAACCCAGGTGTCCATCAACAAACGAATGGATAAACAAACTGTGGTCTATTCACACGATGGAATATTATGCAGCTGTAAGAAGAAATGAAGTCATAAAGCATATGGCAACATGGATGAATCTGGAGGACATTATGTTGAGTGAAGCAAGCCAGACACAAAAGGACAAATACTCTATGAATGCATTACTATGAACCAAATATATTGTGTAATATATTGTCTGATTCACACACACAAAAAAAACAAAAAAAAAAAACAAAAAACAAAACAAAAAAATTTACATGTATCCATTACATTTAATTGAGAAATGTATATATTTATTCATCTGTGTTTACTTTTTAGTTTTTAATTGCTTATGTTTTCAATTATTAAATGTAGAAAATAAAGTTAAAAAAAAAATGGTGCAGCTGCTGTGGAAAACAGTTTGGCAGTTCCTCAAAAAGTTAAAACTGAATTACCATATGAACGAGCAATTCTGTTCCTAGGTATATAAACCCAAGAGAAATGAAATCATATGTCCACACAGAGATTTGTGCACAAATGCTTATAGTAGCATTACTCATAATAGCCAAAAGCTGGAAACAACCCAAATATCCATCAACGGATGAACAGATGTGTGGTATATACATACAATGTCCATCACAGATGAACGGATAAACAAATTATTTATGAATAATGACAGAATATTTTTCAACCATGAAAAGGAACAAAGTACTGATACATGTTACAACTTGGATGAACTTTGAAAACATCATGCTAAGTGAAAGAAGTCAGACACAAAAGGCAACATAGTGTATTGTTCCTTTTTTTTTTTTAATGATATATCCAGAATAGGTAAATACATAAAGACAGAAAGCAGTTTGGAAGTTACAGGGGATGGGGTGAGGGGAGAATGGGTACTAGGTGTTTTTATAGGGTGATGAAAAGTTTTGAAACTAAGGAGAGCTGGTGGTTACACAACTTCATGAAGATACTAAATACCACTGAATTGTACACTTTAAAGTGTTTAACTGTATGTTATGTGAATTTCACCTCAATAAAAAAATAATAATACAGGAATGGTTAAACTAAGTGGCACACGAGTTTGAAGTATTGTGCAACCATTAATGTTTCAAATAAATATGTAACACTGAATATGGATATTCAAAAAATATATATCCTTAGGAAAAAAAATCAGGCTGTGAAAGTAAATATACTTTATATAATGCCAATTTATCAATGTTCACATATATGAAGAGTAAAAAGACAAATTAAAATATCAGTCAGTCTCAATGTGTGGGGAGATTATGGGAGATTTTTCTTCTTTGCATGTTTCTGTAGATTCCAGGTATTATATAATAAATATGTTCTGCTTTCATAACTAGAAAAACCAAAAAATAAGAAAAATGTTTAAATACTAATAGACTGATTTTTTGGGTACATATAGTATTTTTTTTTTTTTTTTTTTTTTTAAGATTTTATTTATTTATTCATCCACCCCCCCCTTGCTGCCTGCGCTCGCTGGGTCAGCCAATCACACCGTGCAGGCGGGCCCGCCCTCACCAGGAGGCCCCAGGAACCGAACCCGGGGCCTCCCACATGGTAAACGGGAGCCACTGATTGAGCCACAGCCGCCTCCCATATGGTATTTTTATTTTTCTCCTCTTCCAGAGGATCCATGTGGAATAAATGCCTGGTCAAAAAACTGGATGCAAGTCTCAGGTATGAATCAATATCCTTGAGAAAATAAAGTAGAAAAGCACTGGCAAGATGAAAATTTGCACTTAGCTGCTAAATCGATCACTGTGCCCATGAGTTACATGTTCAGATGAAAATTCTTAAAACAAAAAATTTTTATTTCAAAATACTGCACTTATTTGGCCTATCTAAACCAAACATTGCTTTTACAATGTTGGTTAAAGAAAACATTATTAAGAATGATTCTATTATAATTTTTTTAAAAATCTCTGCAAGCAACATTCACAATCATTCAAAACCCCTTGCACAGATACGACTGTGCTTTTTATTCTGGTGTGACAAACTGACAGAGGCCACTGGTTTTAAAGAGTTCTCCAGAGTGATTCAGATTAAGGAGCCAATAAATCGTAATTATTTATCTTCATGGGTGAAGCATTTAACAGAGCAATAAGTTTATGTGATGGTACCAAATTTATGCTTTTTTTTTTTTTTTTTTTCCTGGAAACTAAGAAATGAAAGTGATTGACCTCTTTAAAGAAAAACTGACTGAATTTCTAGGTGTGGTAATAGAAAATGTAAAAGGATATCAATTAGGAGGAACAACAAATTCTTTTAAAAAATTGACATCACTTGGACCAAAACCATATAGTGTCATAAGTCAAGATAATGGTTATCTTTGGGAAGTAGTAATTGGGAGGGAACTCTGGGGTCCTGTAGCATCTTATTTTTTACTTAGTAGTGGTTACATGCATGTTTCATTTTTGATAATTCATTGAGCTCTACACTTAGAATTTATACTTATAGTGTTATATGCTCCAATGAAAAAGCAAAAATAATAATAATAAATTGATATACACCTGTAGTGGGTTCTGGAGTCAAACTGATGGAATCCAAATCCCTTCAGTAACTAGCTATGGGATGATGGGCAAGTTCATCTCATGAAAAGTAGAATGGATTCAAATATTTTATTTGTCCTTTGTCCTGGAACTAAGACTGACCTATTGGGAGAAATCAAGAGGATGTTATCAAGAATGTGATGGTGAACAACAACAAAAAAAAACAGAAATGGAAAACACTGCTAAATCCTGACTGAGCTACTTTAAATACTGTGTTACCTCATACAGAATGTCTGTATTAACAATTCCCAAACCAAAAGATATAAAGCCTAACATGCTTTAAGGAGATTGGCACTACCACCATTTGAAAGAGGTTAAGTTCAGTTGCCTTTTTAAAAAAACTCTCAAAAGAGCCAACTCCTGATCTACTACAATAGAAAGTCAGTCAATGCCTAAAATTGATCAATCTAGAAATGTAAGTATAAGCATTAAAACTTTGGAGGTAAATAAAGAAGAAACAAAAGAGTGGAAAGTAGTTATCTCTGAGGAGCAGGACAGAGGGGTTATAAGCCTTTTGTTATTGTAGAATTATTTGAATTTTTAATTCATGTGCACTTAAAAGCAAATGTATTATTTTATGTAAATTTAAAAGATTATGGAAAACGAGTCAAATTATGAGGAAAAATAATTTTCTAAAACCCAAGTGTAGCAGTTTGATACTATTTGTGAATTCAAAAGAAGATACAGATTACGTTTGTGAACTGGTCTGTTCCTCTGGGTGCGATACCCTTTGACTGTATTAGATTCAAAGGTTTTACATTTACTTGATTAAATCAAGATTAGGGTTTTGATTCGACTATGTCTGTAGGGGGTGACTCAGGGTTGAGTCCCCGCCCCCTTGGTGGGCTATATAAACGGACACTCACTCAAGACGACGCACTGAAGAAGATACATGGGAGAGAGAGAGAACTTTGTCAGTTTTGATTCTGGGGTCCTGGAAGAGACAAGCCAGTCATCTAATAGTTTATAGCTGACCTGGTGGAGAGACCAGAGCAGCTGAGAAGCCCTGCAAGACAAGCCCTATGCCAGCCTACAACTGAGATCAAGAAGAAGCTGGACCCACGGAACCTTAAGTGGAAGAAGAAAGGAGAGACCAGGAGAGATACCTGCCATCTTGCTTCAACATGTGGCAACTGACCTTTGGTGAGAAACCAACCTTGAGTTGGACTCTTCAGGGTCTTGTAACGGTAAGCTTTTACCCCAAATAAATACCCTTTATAAAAGCCAACAGATTTCTGGTACTTTGCATCAGCACCCCTTTGGCAAATACACCCAAGTATAGGGGTTTTATATACAAAATTTTAGAATGGGAATGGGCCTGAGGATCATCTTTTTGTCCAACTCCCAGATAATGAATCTAAAGCACAGAAAGGGGACAAATCCATTTTTTAGCAAGCTACCCAACTCTGTAGCCTCTCAAACCAGGCTCTGTGACATTTATCGCAGGCTGGCTACATAATAATCATTTGGGCAGTTTGAAGTACAGAAGAGAGGACCCAGATTCTATAGATGTGGGGTGGGGCCTAGAAAAACATTTTTAAAACAGCCCCAAATATGGGAATTAATGTCCTGAAGAAAAAATTCCTTTTGAAAAGTTCCTTTTGATAAAGCCTATAGTTTCACCAAGTTATGCTAATTATCAGTGAAGAATGTGAGCAGCTTCCATTACAATTCCACCACGTTTCTTTCCAAATAATACCCACTGTTCTTTACCAATGCAGCCTGATGTCAGACATTTTGATGAGCATTCCTTGTGACAATCATACTCTTGACTTAACCAAAAATGCTTGAGACAAAAAATCTGGAGTTGCTATGAATAACCTAAAATAAAGAGCCCAATGTCTTCCTGGAAAAAAATAATAACAAGTCATCGCTCAGGATGGGGCAGTCAGAAAAGGAATCAACAAGCATCCTTATAAGATTCTTCCTTCTAGGCCAGGGGTTGGAAAACGTTTTCTGTAAAGATAATAAATATTTTAGGCTTTGTGAGGCTTAACAGTTTCAGTCAAAACTACTCAACTCTGCCATTGTAGCATTAAAGTATAATTGAATGAAATTCAATAAAAACTTGATTTATGGACACTGAAATTTGAATTTCACATGTCACAAAATATTATCATCTTCAATCATTAAAAAATACAAAAATCATTCTTAGTTTGTGGGCCATACAAAAACAAGCCTCATGAAGAAATACAAATGGCTAAGAAGCACATGAAAAGATGCTCAACGTTACTAGCTATTGCAGAAATGCAAATCAAAACAACAATGAATTATCACCTTACACCCAAAGGACTGGCAGCTATTAAAAAACAGGACTACAAATGTTGGAGAGGATGTGGAGAAATGAGAACTCATATCCACTGCTGGTGGGAATGTATAATGGTGTAGTCATTGTGAAGAACAGTTTGGTGGTTCCTCAGGAAGCTACCTATAGAACTGCCATATGATCCAGCAATCCCACTGCCAGGTATATACCCAGAAGAATTGAAAGCAGGGACACAAACAGATACATGCACACCAATGTTCACAGCGGCATTATTCACAATTGCTAAAGGTTGGAAACAACCCAAATGTCCATCAACAGATGAATGGATAAACAAATTCTGTTATATACACACAATGGAATATTACTCAGCTGTAAGAAGGAAATAACATGGATGAACCTTGAAGACTTTATGTTGAGTGAAGCAAGCCAGGCACTGAAGGGCAAATATTACATAATATGAATTAAGCAAATTGAACAGTCTCACAGAGCTTTGAGTCTGGAAGACAGGCTTACAGGAGACAGAAAGGGAAATGGAGAAAAAGGTTGTGCGCCAATGCCCGTAAGGGCAAAATCTATGATAAGGTGGAAGGGTGTAGTTGTGCAGTGGATGGGCATGACAGTGGTACAGAGATGCTTTTGGGTTAGGCAGTGCTGGTCTGTGAGGGGGGTAAGTTGGGGAGGGTGGGTTATGTCCATGGACCTGGGGGGAGGGAGGAGGTGAACTCTGGGGATTTGTATGTGGTTGAAACTATAACATTGGGAATGTTCTTTTGGCAAATATGGCAGGGGAGGGTTACTGATATAGCGTGTTGGATATGGGGGGCATGTAGTACAGGGCACACCTGGGGCAGGCTTCTAGGGAGTGAATGTTCATCTTGTCATAGTGTGTTGAATCATGGGTAGTAGAGAACCGTGTAATGAGTAGGAAGGTGTTAGACTCCCATCCTTGGGAGTCCTACTATGTTCTCAAATAGAAGGGCTGGAGTCTCTCGAGAGCATAAGCAGAGCCTAATAGGGGAGGACAGGCCAGTATGTCAAGCCCTCAATGTTGTTGCAAGTAACTATGAATCTTGCTCTTCAAGGAATGAAGCTTGGTGGTTGCCGTGGGTCCTGAGGGGAGAGGGTGGGAGGAATAGAATAGATGGAACATGGGGCATTTTGGGAGCAATGGAAGTGTTCTACATGATCTTATAATGACGGATACAGGCCATGCTAAATTTCATCAAAACTTAAAAAGTGTATGGTCCAAAATGTAAACCATAATGTAAACCATTGACCATGGTTAGTAGCAATGTTTCAATATTTGTACATCAATTGTAACAAATGTACCATCCACACATACAATGTTATCAACAGGGGAAAGGGGAAAAGCGGGAGGTTGTTGGATATATGGGAATCCCCCATATTCTGTACGTGACTTTTCTGTAACCCAAAGCTTTGAAGACAAAATGGGGAAGAAAAAAAAAAAAAGACAAGACACTGGGGGAATAAACAGAAGAAAATGTCACTGTACATACAACAGATCTTACAGTGATGAAGGACAATATCAAGAATATTTTTTAATTTTATATTTTAAAAATTATTATTCCAATTCTTAAAATTCTTTGTATTTTATTTTTAAAACTATCATTATTATTTCATTTTCTTATTGGCTTCATTTTTGAAGAAGTTTTGGATCAACAAGGGTAACACTGTGGCAGGGGAGGATCATTGGTGCTGGGTGTCAGTGATGGGGGATGCATGGGAGGAGGCTCACCTGGGGCATACCTATAAGGCATATAAATGTGTTCAAGTGTTCACAGGGCCTTGCACGGAGGCGGAGATTCACACAATAACCAAAATTCCAAATTCCCATCCTGGGGAGTTCTGCCACATTCTCCAATGGGACAGCAAGAATCCCCCAAGTACAGGGACAGTAACTAGTGAAGGAGGATGGACCATGATGGGCCCTTGATATTGATGACTGTACTTATGAACCTTTACTTTTGAAATTGAAACTTAGCCTAGTATTATAGGGTGCCTAAGAGTTACCTCCTGAGAGCCTCCTTGTTGCTCAAATGTGGCCTCTCTCTAAGCTAAATTCAGCATGTAAATGCATTACCTTCCCCCCAGCTTGGGATATGACTCCCGGGAATGAGCCTCCCTGGCATGAGCCTCCCTGGCACCAAGGTATTACTACCAAGTACCAACTACCAATGCAACTGGAAAAAGATCTTGACCAAAAGGGGGGAAAGGTAAAGACCAATGAGTTTATATGGCTAAGAGATTTCAAAGTGAATCGAGAGGTCATTCCAGAGGTTACACTTATGCACATCTCAGCAGGATCTCATTGACTGCCAAAGTAAATATTGCCTCAAATAGTGGGACTCCTGAGGGCTCTGGAGACATACAGACACTATAGGCAGGGCAGACAGCTCAGGAGTTTGGCGCCCTGCCAGTGGGCCCTACTTGGGAGACAGAGTTGGACTCACTTGTAGTTTCCCTGCACATGGCTCTTCTGTCCCCTCTATTTGAACCTAAAGTTAGTACTAGAGTTGATAGGTGCATGTCTAAGAGACTTAAATCTTTGGGCTGTCCATGTGCCAGTTGGGCCCTGAATCTCAACAGAGTTGCATCACTACTCTCCAGTTCATTGGACTCACCCAGGACAACTAAGGAGATGATGGACAACGACCATCCCAAAGAACAGAGAGGCTGCAACTGCAAGCAAGATAGTCCCATCCATCTGCCCCATGGGATCTAAGCCCCCTCTCAATTAGAGGCGGCATGGGTATCACCATCCCAGAATCCTCAGGATTGGGGAATGAACAATGGAGTCGAGTAGACTTACTAGTATTCTACTACAGATTTATTGTGATTCTAGCAATGGAAGAACTTTCATCACTGATGTGGAGGCAGTGGCCCCTCAAGGTTCTGAAGGGAGGGAGAGGGAAAAACAGGTGTAATATGGGGGTGTTTTTGGGACTTGGGAATTGTCCTGAATGACAATGCAATGACAGACACAGGCCATTATGTATCTTGTCATAACTTACAAAATTGTACAGGAGAGAGTGTAAACTACAATGTAAACTATAATCCACGCTTAGTGGTAATGCTCCTAAATGTGTTCATCAATTGTAACAAACATACCACATTAATGAAGGATGTTGTTAATGTGGGAAAATGTGGAAGGGGTAGGGAGCGGGTCATATGGAAATCCTCTGTATTTTTTATGTAACATGTAATCTAAGCATCTTTTTTTAAAAAAGTAAAAAAAGGATTAAAAAAAAAAAAAAAAGCCGCAGATTAGATATGGCCAGTGTGCTGTAGTTTGCGGACCCCAATTAGGTGATTTTTAAAGAATTAGGTTATCAAAATGATGCCCAGAGCTGAATGAAAAGGGAAGAAAACAGTTACTCTTCTAGATATCCCAAATGCCTAGAATTTTATCTCCTCTCTCTTTTCCTTACCTAATCCTGTGCCACTAAAACAACTCTTTTTTTTTTTTTTTTACCGGGAGGTACCGGGGATCGAACCCCGGTCTCTCCATATGGTAGATGGACACCGAACCCTTTGAGCCACATCCGTTTCCCTAAAACAACTCTTGCATCTCTAAGTCTTCCTTCTCTACCAGCTCATCTCATTAACCATATAAGCAGGTTCACTGTAACCCATCAGACAAACTTCTCTTCCATGTTTTTATACTTTTGATTGCCTTGTCTAGCATGCCCTTCTCCTTTTCTACCAATTTCTAAAGAGACTCCTCTTTGCTTACTGCTTCCTTTCTTACCTCCCTAACCTGTTGAAACATTGTTTCTACCCACACCACTCTACTGAAACTCTCAGCTACACTGACAAAATCACCCACTTCAATTACCTTTTCCTCATCCTTCAAGTACCTCAACATCTCTGCAGTGTCTGACTCTCAATCAGCCCATTCTTCTGGAAGCTCTTTTCTTTTCAGATGCCTATACTCTGTAGCCTAGTTTTCTTATTGTCTACCTTTTTTCCAGATCCTTCCACCTCCTACTCTGACTACCCACTCTCTAAAAGGAAGCAATACCCCAAGCTTCAGACCTAGAACTGAACTTTTTCTAAACTTTCAAGATAGACATTCAAAACAATGGAATAGAACAGATTCCAGAAACAAAAATAGACCTACACATCTATAACCTGTATGTCTTTCCATATACAAAAATTAACTTGAATCTAAATGTAAGGGTTAAAACTAAAAAAATTTCTAGAAGAAAACAGAAAAAATCATAGTAACCTCAGATTAGGCAAAGATTTCTTAAATAGGACAAAATTTTAAATTTTGTTTTGCAAAAGACATGAGAAAATGAAAAAGACAAGCCACAGGCTGGGAGAAAATATTAGCAAACCATATCCAACAAAGAACTCACATGTATCCTTATAAGAGGGAGGCAGAGGCCATAGGAAGACAGAGCGGGGAGAGGTTTGAAGATGCTGGCCTTGAAGATTGGAGGGATATGGCCATGAGCCAAGGAATGCTGGCAGCCACCAGAAACTAGAAGAGGCAAATATCAGATTCCTTCCTGGAGCCTCCAGAAAGAGTGTGGCCCTGCTAACTCCTTGATTTAGGTGTGGTGATACTGATTTCAGGCTTCTGATCTCCAGAACTATGACAGAATAAATTTCTGTTGTTTTAAGCCACCTAGTTTGTGGTAATTTGTTACAACAACCTAAGGAAACTAGTACACCTACTCTTAAAAACAAAAAAATTCTGTATAGTAAGTCTTTGCAGTAGCCTCTTGCTTAATTAATGTCCACAACATAGCTTCATACCGTAAAATAAAAGTTTCCTGTAATATTTTGCAATAAAAGAGAAAGGGGAAATTGATATTTTTTAATGTCTCCTACAGCAGTTAAGTTCTTCACATTTGTTACCTCAAATTCTAACCACCATATTAAAAGCAGCATACCACTTAACAGATGAAATTCATTTAGGTACAGCGGCTTGCGTAACATCACCCAACTAGCAGGAGACAGAATCAAGATTTAAGGCCTTAAACGAAATCCCATGCTCAACCCATTGTACCATGCTGCCTGATTTCAGCCCCAATATCTAGACATTAAAGATGTATTAATTAATTACTATTCAATTCATTAATTCAAGAATTAATGTGTTCTTGCCATTTCTCCACCTTAAATATAATTTCTACTCCCTCTGTCTACCCCAATTTTTTTTTTTAAAGATTTTATTTATTTATTCATTTATCCCCCCTTGCTGCTTGTGCTCGCTGGGTCAGCTAACCACGCTGTGCGGGCGGGCTTGCCTTCACCAGGAGGCCCCGGGAACCGAACCCAGGGCCTCCCATATGGTAAACGGGAGCCCTACTGATTGAGCCACAGCTGCTTCCCTGTCTACCCCAATTCTAAACTACACTGTATTCATTAGGTCTTCTTAGAATAACAAAATCCTGACATTTCCTTCCAATACACTTTTTTTTTTTTTTAAGATTTATTTATTTCTCCCCCCTCGTTGTTTGCGCTCGCTGTCTGCTTTCTGTGTCTGTTCACTGGGTGCGCTCTGTGTCTCCTTGTCTTCTTTTAGGAGATACCAGGAACCGAACCCAGGACCTCTCATGCAGGAGGGAGGCGCCTAATTGTTTGAGCCACATCCACTCCCTGCTTGTTGTGCCCTTCATTGTCTCCTCATTGCGCCAGCCCGCTATGTCAGCTTGCTGCCTTGCTCGTCCTCTTTAGGAGGCACAAGGAACCAAACCTAGGACCTCCCATGTGGTAGGTGCATGCCTAACTGCTTGAGCCACATCCGTTCCTCAATACACTTTTATGGTTCTGACATTTCTAGCCACAATTTTAGCAGTGAATTAGTGTTCTCTGTATAATCCTTTAATGACTAAAGGACTTTAACCCTACTCTGCTTTAACCATGTCTATTAGATGAAAGAGAAATGATTTTTAATAAGGCTGTGATAACAACTTATTTTGAGAACTACAAGAATAATTTTTTGTTCCAGACATATATTCAGTAGGGTCTTCTACATATAATATTTCATTAAAATATCACCTCCCTAAAAATACTGTCTTCCTTGTTGGCATCAGAATGAAAAAGTTCCTGAATGGTGAAGAATTAGTAACACTACTAGTTTTCTAAATGTGAAGGTAAAATTTTTCTTTGGTGGGGTTACTGAATATTCATTAATCAGGAGTTCTAAATATAGGAAATTTGTTCAGTGGAGAATAAGAAAATCAGTAGATACATTTACTGCTGAGAACTTAAGTCCACACCATACCCTAACAAAAAAGAGGCAGGGAAGAGGAGAGAAGAGAGTAATGCCATCTGGAAGATAGAGCAAAGGGAAAAGAAGAGTCATGGGTATCCTGCCAGTCTAAACCCTTCTTGCTTTACCAGAATAAAAGCTCTGATATTATTAAAAGTATGATGGTGCTTTATATTTTGACCTGTGTCCTATAAAAAATCTAGCAGTTAATCAATGCCAATGATATACTGTGTTAATAATAGAAGGGCATGAGGAAAATATGCCAAATGTATGTTAGGGACAATAGTTAGTGATAATATTCTGATAGTATCTCATAATCTGTAACAAATGTTCCATCACAGTGTGGTGTGTTGGTGAAGGGATGTTGTATGGGAATTCTACACATGCATGATTATTTTGTAAGTTCACAAGTTCTGTAATAAAAATATATTTTTTAAAAATCTAGCAATTACATTTTTTTATTTTATTTTATTTTTTTAAAGATTTTTATTTATTTATTCATTTATCCCCCCCTTGCTGCTTGTGCTCGCTGGGTCAGCTAACCACGCCGTGCGGGTGGGCTTGCCTTCACCAGGAGGCCCCGGAACCGAACCCGGGGCCTCCCATATGGTAAACGGGAGCCCTACTGATTGAGCCACAGCCGCTTCCCAGCAATTACATTTTTTTAAATCTACCAGTAGTAACCGTCAAAACTTGAATGCTCTGACAAAGTCTCAAAGTCATTATTTAAACAAAGTTTTGTTTTGTTTTGTTTTTTTTAAATCCTTTTACTCTAGTCACAGATAAAATTTACTCCCCAGGACTTCTCAGGTGGGAAAAAAATGACCTTAGCTTTTATATTTTACATACTATATTTAAAAAAATTAATTAGTAAAACTCACATTTTATTCAACACAACTCAGTCTGAAACAATGCTTTGTGGGCTATATTGATCTTCACTGAAGCTGAGTGATGCATAAATCAGGGTTTTTAAAACTCTCCAGGAGATTCTAATGTGCAGGGGCTCTCAGGGTTGGGAACCACTAGTCTGAACTAATGGAATGACAGCAGAGAGGAAAGAACAGATGTGGAAGCTTTACAAGATCCACAGGATTTGGAGACCTACTGCAATGTTAGACTCTAGGTTTATTGGCTCGAGGGTCTGGTTGGCTGGTGGTGCCATTACCATCAATGCAGAAGAATCAGTAAACTATAAAGCACAATATGTATTCTTGTGTGAGAACCTCTGCCCTCCCCTCTCTGTTCTGTAAATTCCATAAAAGCTGAGATTGTGTCTTGCTCACTCTGCCATCCCTAGCATAGTAGCTTGCACCTAACAGAAATGAAATATATTTTCCCTGAATGTAATTCAACTCTGGTAAGTCTTGTCTGCCTGTGTCTTTCAAAACCTCACCCTGTATATCACTGATCACAGGGCTGGTTTCATAGGAAGTGCTCAACAAATATTAGCTAACTAGCTATTTTACCCCAAAGTCCTGTCTAACTAGGAACATTTCACACTGCTTGCTAGATATAACCACCTAGAAGTACCTCAGGTATGGCAAAAATATGTCCCAAACTGAGGTCCAGATATTTGTTCTCAAATCTGTTACTCCTCTTCTTGTTAACAGTTCAGGCATTATCCCATTCATCCAGACCTAGAACCCATGAGTCATCTTTGATATCCCTCTCTCGTTAACACCGAAAGAAACTTCAAAAGTACCTTCTATCGTCTAACATCAGTCTCCACCAGTCCTAAGGCCTCTTACCAAATGATTATGAATTGTTCCAGCCTCCTCTCTGGCCTCCCTTCCTCCTAAATCCATCCTCTACATTACAGTCATTTCAACATGCCTCAAACAATTCTAATTGTCACTACCCTGGCTGACAGCTTTTAGTAGCTATCTGTGGCCCACAGAATAAAATTCAAATGCTCAGTCTGGCATTTAATCTGGACCTTAACATACTTTTCCAACCTCATATCCCACAATTAATTCCAACTTTTCCCACTCCCATCTCATGTCCAAAAGAGGCCTATTTTTCAAAGCCCAGCTCAAATACTATGTCTTGCAACAAAGGCTTTCCCTGACCACCTAAAACACACCTCCTACTACCTTCCCTTAAAAATTTTTTGTTTTTTTAAATCCCTTCCTATTCTAAATTTCCAAAGTAACTCCTGAGCATTTTTCACTGTTCATCTTTTTTTTTTTTTTTTTTTTTCCCAGTTAGGCCAGTAAAAAGAATTTATTTGAGAAATGGGGGAAAGAACAGAGCTTGCTGAGAAATGGGAGAGAAAGACAGAAATACACACCAAGATTTGGTGCGGCCTCCTCTAGGCAGAGAGAGTGCTTCACTGTTCATCTTACAATAGCTTCTTACACAATTGTTTTGTCTCCCCTCCTAGACTGTGGAGTTTCCTGTGAATAATCTCTAGGTCTGGCTATTCTTTTTAACCACCCTCTACTTCTCCCGGCATCCCCACTCCATGCTCATCCCAGTCTCCTTCCTACAATGCCTTATTAGTAGTGGAGTTGAATAAATTCAATAGACCCTTGGTCTACTCAGACTCAACAAGAGAATCTGAAGGTCTACGGTACACAGTAATTTTTCACTTTGTTGGGCATGACTGTAAGTCCCAATAATGCCTCAACTACAACAAGTCATCTTGCCAATGATTGGCCTTGCTGTTCTCAGTACCGTTCGGTAGCTCAGCTCTGACATATCCACAGTTCCGCACTGACACTGCGTTCTTTGTGAAAACATTCCCAAGGAGAGAGCTACCAGCTACTGCTTGTGACAGAAGTGAAAGAAAGGGAAGGAAGAAAAAAGAAAGGAATTGCAAAGAAAGGGATAGTGCTTTGAGAAGTCTCCAGACCACCTGTAATTAACAAAGGCCTGGAACATCTGTTGAATAAATGAAAAAAATGAATGACGAGAGAAATTGCAAGACTGGAAAGAGCATACTTCTCTCCATATTTCTACAAGTCCACACTGATTAAGCATTTTCTGGAATAGTGCTGTCCAACAGCACTTTCTGCGATGATGATGCAAGTGTTCTATAAAACTGTACTGTCCAGGAAGGATGCCACTAGCCACATGGTTATGGAGTACTTGAAATGAGGCTAGTGTGACTAAGGAAATGAAATTTTTATTTGATTTGATTTTAATTAAATGAAAATAGCCCTATGTGGCCAGTGGCTACTGTATTGGCCAGAGAAGGTCCAGAATATAGAAGAAAGTCTTCACCTTGTCACTTTGACCACCACAACACTGCAAACTTTTCTGGATTATCTCAAAACTGATAAATTGGGAAGCGGCTGTGGCTCAATCAGTAGGGCTCCCGTTTACCATATGGGAGGCCCTGGGTTCGGTTCCCGGGGCCTCCTGGTGAAGGCAAGCCCGCCCGCACGGCATGGTTAGCTGACCCAGCGAGCACAAGCAGCAAGGGGGGGATAAATGAATAAATAAATAAAATCTTTAAAAAAAAAAACTGGTAAATTATTGTCAAAAGTATTTTTCTGACCAAATATCAGTAAGCTAATAAAAGTCCATGATCAATTTCCTGCTCCATTTTCATTTTTTTCCAATTTTCCACCTTTATTCTACTGTGGAAAAGAAGGGGAAAGTAGTTTAAGAGGGGACTAAAGGAAAGACTGCATGGCAGAGTCAAACCATCAGGTACTATACTAAGCATTCTTTGTGCACTATTTCCTTTGATCCTCACAGATACCTGTGAGATAGTCAGAGTTGAGGAAACTAAGGCTGAGAGTTTGGCCTCCCTTGAATCACAGTTCATAAATTAGGATTCAAATCCATTTCTCACTGCAGAGTCTGAGCTCTAAAGCATTACACTTTAACTGCTAAGACTATAATGAGAAGGATGAAAATAGGTAAGGTAGCTCCCAGAAGACAGGTTATTCAGAGCACAATAAAAGCTGGACCAGTAGCTTACTTGACAAGAGAATAAGGATGTACCCAGGCAAACTTTTTTGATGCCTGCCTGGTAAATGAGGCTCAATAAACTCATCTACTCCTTCGACTATAAGCACAATTCTGATTCTAAGTTGGGGGAATACAGCAATAAACAAAACAGAAAAAGTCCCTGCCCTCATGGGGTTTACATTCCAGTGAGGGAATAAGAAAAAAAAAAAAAAATTAGGGAAGATCTTCAATGAGATGACAATTGAACAGACAGCTGAATGAATAAAAGTTGGTCAGCCCCGTGGAGAAATGGGAGAAGACTGTTAGTTCCAGGCCAAGGGAACTGCAAGGACAAAGATGTAAATGTAGAAGCATGTTTAGGTACGTACAAAGATGTAAGGAAGTCAGTGTGGCAGAAGCCCAGCAAATGAGAAGAGAAGTAGGAAATAAGTCACAGAGTTAACCATGGGCCAGACCATAGGAGTGGAGAGAGGAGTAGGTGTATTGATGGGAGTGGAAGAGATAAGATCTGAATTATGTTTCAAATGGTACACCAAAAACTGTGGAAATAGGTTGTAGGAAGGCAAAATCAAGGGAGGAAAAAGGCAGATCACGTGGATTTCTGAAGCAGTTCACCTGAGTGACTAAGGAAGCTTAGATTATGATAGCCATAGAGACATAGGTCAAACCAAAAACCTTGGATGGATGTAAGGGAAGAAGGCTGGTTCCTAAACAAGTCATAAGAAATTATATATACTCAGCCTCTCAAGATTCTATTTATCATTCCTAGGTGCTCATAACATCAACCAACGACAAATATCAGGGAAGTTCCCACAGAATGTGCTTACAAATAACCCAATTGTTATTTGCTCTTTGTTTATATTTAAATGAGTATCTCAGAACAAGTGTTGCTGCTCTGACAATTCTGACTAAACAAGCAGCATTAAGTAACTCTCTCTATTCTCTCTCCATTTTCTTTCTGTCTCTCTTTCTAGTCTCTGTCTCTATTCTTTCAATTCTGTCTCCTCTATTCTCTCTCCATTTTCTGTCTCTGTCTCTACTGCAAAACATTCTCCAGCTAATCTTTCCTTCTTTTGCATATCAAACACCGTAAATTTAATGAGCTATCTGGCCCAGAATGCCTTTCTCAATTCTTCTTAATCAAAATGTACAACATTGTTTCCAAAAAGCTTAAATCAGAGCACAAACCAAGAAACTGGGAAACAAAAAAGCTAAAAGAAAGAAAAACTGTTAAATCAGAGAACCCCATGACCATGCTTACCTATCTATCCTCACTTGGCAATTTCATCCTGAAAGAATGCTTTGTTAGTTTAAGGTGCATACTCCAGGGAAGTGAAGTGGCTCAAGAGACTGAGCTCCTGCCTACCATATGGGAGGTGCAGGGTTCAGTTCCCAGTGCCTCCTGGAGAAGACGAACAAGACAATGAGCTGACACAACAAGGAGACACAAAGAGGAAAGACAATGAGAGACACAACAAAGCAGGGAGCTGAGGTGGCTCAAATGATCAATTGCCTCTCTCCCACATGGGAGGTCCCAGGTTCGGTTCCCGGTGCCTCCTAAGGAGAAGACAGACAGACACTGAGCGCACACAGCAAATGGACAGAGCGAGAAGACAGCAAGCCCAAACAACGGGGGTGTGGGGGTATCCATTGAGGTTACCCTAACACATAGCCTAAGGCACTTGCAGAATAATGATCAGCGTGCTGACCTCAACCAGTATGAGCTCCTCTTGGCTGGAACCTGACTGCAAAGTACAGCAGATGGACAGGAAAACTGCTGAATGAAAAACCAACTGCCACCCACACTTTCAACCTTGGCACTGCATTCCCCAAAACATTCAACTTCCCTTCTTAATGTAAAAGAGCTGGACTACCCATTACCTCACAAAAGACCTTTCAAAACCTTACTAAGCCATCTCATTGCTAAGCAACAAGCTCAATTTCGTTGGCTGACTGCTGGGTAAAACAGCACTCTGATTTATCCCAAAACTAACTTCATGGGATGCTTTAGCTTTCTTTCGGTCCCCTTTATTCCTCCACTGCTTTTAAACAAGTAATATTCATCTGATGTTTCCCTCTCTGGGTCTCTGGAAGGGATTTAAGCGGTAGAAAGCAAAGACAAAAAGTAGGTTTAAGTCCCAGCTATCCCTACAACTTTGACCTTAGTTTCTTTTTTTTTTTAAAGATTTTATTTATTTATTTATTTATTCATTTATCCCCCCCTTGCTGCTCGTGCTCGCTGGGTCAGCCAACCACGCCATGCGGGCGGCCCGCCCTCACCAGGAGGCCTCGGGAACAGAACCGGGGCCTCCCATATGGTAAACGGGAGCCCCACTGATTGAGCCATAGCCGCTTCCCGACCTTAGTTTCTTAATCTACAAAGGGTAAGCAACACACATACCAGGCCTTCTTCACAAGATAGTTCTGAGAGTTAATCCAAGTGAGAAAAGCCTGCACACTGGCACATGCTGTCCAAATCTAAGATCCGTGTAAAAATGGGTTCAGTCAAGCTTAGCTCAAAACCAAGAGGATAGGTCACAGAAAAATCACATTGAGGTCACTCAATGAACACCAAGTCAAACAAGGAGTATTTTTCTCCAATACTGCGGTGAATAGGAGAAGCACACTGGCCAGATCCAATGATGTCACTGTTTGGTCCTGGGCAAGTAGTTGTCCATCTCTGGGCCTTGTTTCCCCCACCTGGACACAATAAGGCTTTGACAATGCAGGATTCTAATGCTGCTACCTTAAGGGAGGCAGAACCTGAGAGACCAAATTGCCTTCACCTGCAGTGTCATTAAGAGCACCAGAGAAGAGGGTAAGGACTGGCCTGAAGGAAAGGCGCAGAGGTCTGGCTTTAGCACACCTCTTACAAGCAGTGTGACCTTGGCCGCTGCCTCACCAAGCAAACCCCTCCTCGCGTCCACAACACCTGGGGAAAGAGTTGCCTGAATGCCGGGACAGTTGCAGGGGTGGGAGGAGGGGACCAGAGGCTACAACGAGGGCCCGTATGGCGCGCTGGCCAGTAAGAGCCCTGGCTCTCCCGAACCCCTCACCCTGAGGAAAGTCCAAGCGCTTCCGCAGCACAGGGGTGCACCCCTTCCGGATGCGGGACGTGCCAGGACAGCAGTTTCGGTTTCCTAAGAAGGGTGACTTCCCCCGCCGTGCCAGCATCACCGATAATCAAAGGAGCCGCTCCTGCAGCCCTCGGGAGCCCCACGGCTGCACTCACACCGGGCACCGGACCTTCCAACACTTGCTCCGCAGGCCCGCCGCGGTCCCATGGGGTCCCCTACCGCGGGAGGGGCGTTGCCATAGGAACAGAGCTCAAGACCCCGGCCCGTGGAGCCCAGGAGAGGCTAGAAAGCAAGGCTCGCGAGACCCGCTGTGCCCACGCGACCACGCCAGCCGTTCCTCCCAGGACTGCTTCGTCCAGCCAGCAGCTTCCCACCGCGCCGCGCCTTCCCGCTCGGTCCGTGAAAACCCTACCTTCCGCCATGTCGGGCCCGGCCCTAACAGCAGCCTCGCGAGAAGTGCGCAGCTCAGCAGGGGCGGTGCGTAACGGAGGCACCAAATCTCGCGAGAAATATGGGGCTGCGCGGCAAAGGGAGAAATCAAGACTAGGAAAGGGTTGAATGAAATTGAAAGGGATGGCTGCACACAAGGCGAAGGGGAGAACCTTGTCTCTCTTTACCTGCTACTTTCTAGGCCCGGGATTTACCAAGCGCTGACTGAGCTCTGTCATATCGCACGCCCTAGGCAGGGCACCGGAAAGGATGGACACAGCGAATGTCTGCTACTCTTCGGAAGACGTTGCCCGTGAGAGGGTAGAGGGGCAGGTTTTGTCTTCAGGTTTGTTTGTAAATCACCAGCTGCACCAGCCGAGGTATATAGCAGGTGCTTAGAATGTTTGAGGTGTTAACATTGTTAACAATTGTTGTGAGCAATAATTGGATTCCAAGAGAACTGAGTTCAGGTTTGGCTCTGCAACTGACTTGCTGTGTTGATCCCTGCCTCCCTTTATCCTGCATCTCAGATACTCCATCAGTTTCATGAGGAAATTGGAACTAGAATCTATGGTTCTCAATGACTTGGAGGGTCATGACTCCCTTTGAGAGTGTAATGAAAACCAGAGGCCCTCTCCCTTAGAGCAACACACACACACACAAGAATAGCCAATTTTGTGCCTGAAAACTTCAGAGGCCTCTGAGATTAGATGTCATGATAGATTGTTAGTGTCAGAAGTCAGGTGCCATAGCCAAACAAGCACTCACCTGTAAGGGATTTAAGCAACTGAGGGCTTGACTATCACCTCGTCCCAACCTACTTTCAAGGAGCCCTCTATTCAGAGTAAAAGCACTCCTCTTAGAAATGGCCTTAATATCACCCTAACCCTGAGCCCTTGTCTTCTGAGGGGCCTCTTGTTAGCTTGAAATCCCTGAGCTACTTCTTTTGTAAGGGATCTTATTAATATATTCTGTAAAATAATGCTTTTTGTAGTGCTTAGTGAAGTACAATACCCAGCAAGCTTGGAAGGAGCTATATTAGACAGAACCTGAAATATGGACATTTTGAAAGATCTGAGCACTCAAAGGCAAGTGATTCATTTTAGACCCAGTTTAAGTTCTGCAATCAGATTAAGAGGAATTTAGTATGGAGTTGTCTTGGGCAGGGAACATGTGCAGGAAGCGGCAAATGCTAACTTCCTTAAGTTCAAAAGCACAGGGGAATAGCCTCTTCTGGGGAGGGGGGCGTGGGCCATGATTATAAGAGAGGGTATCACTACACTAGTAGGCAGCCCAATGACATGAGTTGAAGTATCAGCCTCAACATGTCCACTCTCTATATGACCTTGGAAAAGTCAATATTCCTAACCTCTGGTTTCCTTACCTGGAAGTAAGGGGTAACAACACTCAGTATGTAAGGAAAGTCCTGGAATTGGCTCCTGGTCATGCAACTTACTAGTTCTACAACCTTGGCAAATTAACCTGAGCCTATTTCCTCATGGAAAATTATTACACTGGAGGATCCTGGTAAGAATTTGTCTAGATTCTTTATGAAAACACATCTACCACAAGCCACAAACTCTATTCTAGTGCTGTTAGGAACAAATGAGATGTCACTATGAACACACAAGTGCTATTATAAAGACCTACTACTAATGGGTAGTGCTTTAGTAAGTATCTTCCCTGACTTTCTGTGCAGCTCTTGTGACCAACAAGATAGGTCTGGCTTTTTTGAAAGCCTTTTCTTTTCCTTCAGATTATTCTTTGTGGACAGGATTCAAAATTCTTGAATCTTTTCACTAAAAACCAGTTTGGAGTGCTGACTCAGTAAGCTAAAAAATGTAGTCCTATTTTCTAAAGCCAGGTAACGCACATCTAAAAATGAACCACAAGACATACCTTAGTCAGGAAAGAATAATTTGCTCTGCAAACTGAATCCTGTTGGGGTGTTCCATTTTTTTCCAGAAAATTTTAAATTTGGTAATTTAAAATTAGATAAGGTTACCAGCCCTATCTTTGGGGGTGGGGGGAGTGTTGAGGGGAGATCACCTGGTCCTTCCTTAACAGGTATAGTGAAAAACTTTTTCATTTGCATTTGAAGCAACATGCACGTAAAACTTATGCTATATATCTTGAGAAGATGATTCTGTATAAAACTGGTATTGAAAGTTCAGGGACATCATCTAGATCCATGATAGTTTTATTCTAAATATATTTATCAAAGAAAGTGAACTCTGGAAATGATCTGCTGTCTTCCCAGAGCTGCTCTGAGAGAGGAATTTCTTCTTGTTTCTAATCCAGCTCTGATTAAGAGGTCTCTGGCTCATGTTCTTTTCTCAGAGCTTGTAAGGAAGACAACTTAATAGGCACTGGCAATTTATATCAAGACAAACAAGGGGGTCGGATGTAGCTCAACTGGTTGGGCATCTGTCTCCCATATGGAGGGACCCGGGTTCAATCCCCGGGACCTCCCGGTAAAAAAATAAAAATAAATAAAATAAATAAAATGAATGTCTGGGGGATTCTGGGTGAAAAGCTGAATATTAACACTCCAGTAATAAAATGAAGGTACTCGGTTTTTGCCTCTTTTGCCACTAACTTATTGACCCTGGGGCAGGGATTTGGGCCCAGTTTCCCCATCTGTTTAATGGAGGGAAGGTGGTGATTGAGATGGCACCTACGGTTTCTTCCAGTTCACATCTGAGCTCTTTGCCTTTTATCTTATCTTTATAGTACAGCCAGTATAGTCCAAAGACAAATTCCTCAGTAAAGGTAAAACTCAATTTAAGGTTATAAATCAGCATGCACAGAAACTTTAAGAATGGTGTTTGGCCCCTATTTGGAAATTTTAAAGCACTGGAACAGGTAAAAAGTTGTTAGCTTCCCACCTTCTGGCTCCTTCTTTAAATAAAGTTTGTCAATTATTTATCAAGATTCCCCTGTGGACCCTTTGGCATCATGTGCTGTTTATATAGAAAGAATCCCACAACTTGCTTTTGGAACCTGCATCCTAAAACCAAAATAGCTCATGATACAGCCTCTAAGTCATCATTTATTGATTTATAGAGCACCCATCACATGATCAAGGTGCTTTACAATACAGTAAACATAACAGAACTCACATAGTTAAATACAATCAACAAATTACAGAACTAAAACAAAAAAAAAAAAACAAAAAAAACTGGAATGAAGCAACATTATGTCAAATTTTAAAGATGCTGAAAAGTGGCAGTACAAAAAAGGTAATTCCACCAATTGGACACCAAATGGGCAAAGATACACAGGCACCACAACCCAAAGTGGGTAGATTTGTAGAGGGCAAGCAAGTATATAAAATAAAATTTCACAACCAAGAATGAAGGCCATTAAAGATACTACCTCTCAAGTGATCACAGAACTAGTGGAATAACCTAGCAAAGATATTACCTATAATGACAAGGAAACCAACTTTATATGTATTTTGAACTCACAAGAGGAGGCCAGAAAGCCACTGGGATCACTGAAATCTATAAGCCTCACAAGAATTTGAATAAATTTAGGAAACAGCCAGTAGTTCTACAATCCATAAAACTATGTAGATGTTGTTGATGGCACAAGGTTGAGGGGGAAAAATCCTTTTCCTAAAGCAGAGAGGAATCACCTCACACTAATGATGAGGCACTGGACCAGTGTTCACCTGAGTGTGGTTTAATACCAAATATAGAGGCATTTAAATTCCACTGTGGGGTGAACACTGAGGAAGGCACAGATGAAACCTCTGACAGAGGAAAAGAAGTCATGACTATGTTTCAGTATGTTGCACGGTCAGAGCACCAGATGGAAAAGGGGTGTGAAAAGAGATATACTCATTCCTTGCTTTCCCTTCCACTCCTCTAGATCTAGCCCTAAAAAACAAAACAAACAAAAAAAACACATGGTTATACCAAAGTAACTGCATTAAAGTGGCACTTAATGTTCAAAAATAGTTGTCCCTGAGTTACTAAGTCATTTGCTACTCCCAGAAGGGCCAAATCCTGTTTTGACTTGACAGATTACCAGCAGAATTATAGCAATAGGAGAGCAAAATTCAGACTCCATTTTGCCACAAGCAACCATCATGTGAACAATTTCTGATTTAAGTGTAAAAGGGATTGTGTTCCAAGTCCCAGGTAGGTGTACAGTGCTGGCACTTTGGGGACAATTTTTAAAGTCTTTGAAAAGAACAAGTCACAAAAGTTCTGAAGAAAACTGGGCTCCAGTGAATCAAATCAACAATTTCACATTTAGTTATTACATATTTATGATTAGTTATTACATATTTATGAGTTTTTATACTGCTTCAGAGTGGAGAACACACCAGGATTTAGAAAACTCACTCTCTACTATGGACTAAAACCCGCAACCATTTTACTTGTTTTTAAAAGGTCATGCAAAGCTGGTAGAGGCCTGGGCTATTGGCAGGAATCCTTTTCCTCTTCTGCCAAAGCATTTTTCTGAACCCTACTGAGCAGAGATGCACCAGCTCTCACTGATGCTCACAAACATGATGTTCCATCTGGTACGCCTCAAGTTCTATCCCTTATATGCCAAAGACTCCCCATTCCCAACTTCACAACAGAGGAGCCTAGCCCTGCCTTTAACACTGCACCTGCTCATTTTACTATTTTCTAAAGTTGTTTTAGAAAACTATGATATGAAATGCACTTATGCTCAAATATTAATCAAATCCACTATGTCAGAGACAGAAGCTTTGTGTCAAATGCCAAAGCATTAACCCCTTTAATGCTTTTAGATTCACCTAAGAATCTAGGTATAACCCAATACATATACTGCCATGGCCATGTGATTTTCAAGTATTGAGTTTGTTTGCATAAGGAATCAACCTGAGATTTTTCTAACCTGCACTTCTCTGGCATTCAGTATTATAACCTTCATTCAATACAATAAAAGCCAACAAATTGACAATTATTGGAAAAAAATTATATTTTGGAAGAACGCACTACATAAGGTGACAGAATTCCAAAATCAAATTACATGAAAATATACATCACAATTTCTTTGTACAATAAGTGAGAAAAATCTGCAGTGTAGAAGAATAGAGGCAAAGAATTAAGAGGGGCCATGGAAAAGGTATGAGGGTAAACAGCATTTTTAATAGCAAACCCAGAGGTTGAGTAGAAAGCCTGTAGCTGTGCATGCTTTATTTATTTAACCTTAACATAGGCAACTGGAGGGCAATACAGCCAAATCTGAATTTTGTATTGTTTGGGGTAAATTTCAAATAAACTGAATTCAGAACCAATGCTTTTTTAGTTCTCAGGGGATAATGATGGGTTCAAGAGCTCTCAACAGCCAAAAATGTTATTGCTACATCCAATCCAAGAGATGGGTACAACTAGAATACAAAAAGGACAAAGCACCTAGTGATGACCACTCTTCCGAAGTCATCATAAAAAATCAAGTAATTGCTTATTAAGTATTTCAGTATTTGAACTAAATAATTGAGAACTTTCTGGCAGATAGAAGGGATAAAAGCAAAGGGTAATGTGTCAAAACAAAGAAGATACAAAAGTTTAGTAAGTGAAAAGAGTTTAATGACGCCTTAATGGTTTAAAAGGAAATTAAATGGAAACTTTTAATCCTAATTGCTTTTCATTTGACATGCTTTAAGGAAGTCTTTTAAAACTGATAAGAAACAATGAATAGGGGGAAAAAACCCACTAAAATCTTTTAGAATTTACACGATTCTTATTCTACTACAAGAAAGCATTATTTGGTACAAGGTGTATTTGTGGATGTACATGAACAGTATATATATTATCCGGATCATGTTGTGCTATGTACAGGTCTTTACAATTCTTCCTGAAGGTTAAAACAGTTCATTAGAATTCAAAATGCGTAATCATCTGTAAGTTGGCACTTGTTAGGCTCTTGTCAGCATTGATAACTGGCATGTTTTATTGCAGCCCAGTTCCAGCCAGTGTTTGCCAACTTGTTACATCAGAAGTCCAGCAATAGGTGGGTAGAGTGCAGGAAAAACAGTGCCATGTTTCTCAATTGGAGACCTACAATAAAACAAACAGTATTTTATAATCAGTTTATAAATTACAGAAGAATAAACTAATCATTTCGAAATTTTTATTTATATTCCATTTCTTTGGAAGCAAATACTTAATTTCACTTTAAGCTTACTTTTGTGCTGTCCAATATGGTAGCTACTAGCCACATGTGGCCATTTGATTTTTTTTTTTTTTTAAGATTTTATTTATTTATTCATTTATTCCCCCCTTGCTGCTTGTGCTCGCTGGGTCAGCTAACCACGCTGTGCGGGAAGGCTTGCCTTCACCAGGAGGCCCCGGGAACCGAACCCGGGGCTTCCCATATGGTAAACGGGAGCCCTACTGATTGAGCCACAGCCGCTTCCCGCCATTTGATTTTAAATTTAAATTAATTAATATTAAATAAAATTAAAAGTTTAGTTTCTCAGTCACACTGGCCACATTTCAGAGTGAATGGCTGCCATATATGTACAGCACATATAGAATAATTCCATTATCACAGAAAATTTTATTGAATACTGATTTAGGTTTTTCCAATACTCCAAATAAATGTCTTTCCATTTATATTACATTTGGAATTTTTTTAGATGGAGAAATTATTTAAAAGCCAAGTGATTTGGAAATTTATAAATATTTGGGTATATTCAGAGAAGCAACTTAAGATTGTCATATTTTTCAACTTTCTAATTCTAATCTAACCCTCTAGGTTTAGCCCAAACCCATTTTTCTCCCTGGACCCCCGCTCACCCCATCCCAATGACAGTTTTCTAAGTGTTTTGTGTATCTGCAGATCTCATGTCCTCGATTAGATTGGAAGTCAAGAACCACATCCAAATATAAAAAACTACCAGCTTATCCAGTGTTTACTATGAACCAAGCAGCATGTTAAATGCCTCAAAAACTCATTTAATGCTCACAATCACCATATGAAAAGTAGTTCTCTTTTTCCTCTATTTTGCAGAGAAAAGTAAGTCAACATCACACAGCTAAATTAGTGACAGTTTCCTGCTCAAGAAATTAGGGAAACACTGGACTCAAGTTTAAAAAAAAAAAAAAAAAAAAAAAGTCTTATTTAACCATTGGACTGTCCAGAGTCTTTCTTCTATTAATGTGCACTACTCTGAATATTTGTGCAGGGGTAAGGGCACAGCAGGAAAGAGAACACCTATTACATCTTTAGATCAAGTGTTCCAAAGAACTTAGAAATGTGCTGCCACACACAATGTTGAGCACAAATTCAAAGACAAGATGATTGTGAATTCAAGGGATATAATTTTAAATTCCTGACAAAGAAGCCAAATGCATTTAAAGTTAAAACAAATACTCAATATATTAAAAGTTCACTTTGTCTTCTAAAAATCACCCTAATGAATCATGTCAAATCTTTGTTGTGAGTAGAAAGAAAGTTGTGGGCAAATCTGCAGCTCTAAATGTGCCTATTTCCATAATTTAGGCAAGTATAAATCAACAAGAGGTAGAACTACTGCTAAATGTCTTCCTAAGGGCTGTACCAACCATTGTAAATGCCCCCCAGCAAAGCATGAAATGCACCAAATTTTAATCTATTACCTTCACCAGGATAGGTTTCTACTATTTACACACACGTATACATGTGCATATTTATGTCATTAGAAAATCAAGGACATAAACTGAAACTCAAGAGACATTGTTATAGAATAGATATGTAACATTTAGGTAATGTGAGTTGAATGTTTTTCCAAAAAGTATGCCACACCCAAATTAATCCCTGACCAATCAATCCCTCACTGCTGACTGAGAAGTTGGGCATTCAATAATCATTCCCCCATGACAAACTATGAGAAATTTCAAGGCCACAAAAGAACCATTTAAAAACAGTTTCTGTGTGAGGTTTTAAAGAAAATCCCCCAGAGAAGACTGAGTGCATAAAGTCATTAAATACCTACAATCAGGAAACCCAGCCTTTTAATAGTGAGGACCCAGCTTTAAATAGCATTAGCTTCTTCAGCAGGAATAGGAAAATACTGATGATGATTCTAAACAGAGAAAAAGTCTCAGTACAGAAAATGCAAGTTTGTCTTTCTTTTCTCTAGAAAGATAAATTTGAAAACGAAATTACATGAATAACAACACTCTAAATAAATGGTGTCGACCTGACAGTCGCTTATATTTTTAAGCATATCTCATTTCTAACTTAAAGATACATCTGCCTGTTTTTAAAACTGCACATATTTGTTGTTAATTGAAATTATACCAATTGCATGTCTTATATGAAAGAATCCAGATGTCTAATTTTACTGCAAATCTTCTCCTACCAATTCCTGATTTTAAACCTACAAATCTGGAGATGGTTCGCTCTCAAAGGACTTAAACTATCTTGTTCCATTTATTTCTAAATCTAAATCTAGAACCAAATCATTAATTTCCTGAGGCCACAAAGCCTAATATTTTCAAAAGGCCTAAAAAATACATAACTAGTGGTATGTTTCAAATTAGAAAGCATTATTTGTTAACTCATTACCTTTCACACAGATACTTCCAACATTTCCAATTCATCCTACACTGCCCACCCAGTGTACTATTAGACAGAGACCACCTCCTCATCAATTCATTTCCCAAAACTGAACTCTTCTATTCTTTTCTTAAATCATGATATTGCTGGCCACACATACCCTACTTCCTTTCTGAGGTCTGTAAGCTCTACTCCCTATGACCATGTTTCCACATGTTTCTCTGTCTCTGTTTCTTTGTTTTGTTCCCTAAATGTGGAAATTCAATAGAATAAAAAAGAGCAATCGTTGGCTGGTAAAATGGGTTAAGCAACAAATTATCGATTAAATGTGTTGATAAGACCCACCTTCGTAAAATGCTCTAACACTTTAGGCAGGGAAAACATATTAAAAAAATGCTGGCATTATCTGATTGAAGAGATCAAACACTGAAAAAAGCAAACCAACTTCTCAAAAAAGAAGTAAACAATCACCTAATAAGATGAATGAGATCCTTGGAATCATTTTAATCCACACGATTTATATCAAAGTGTACATCCCAGAGCTGTGAATCCTGTATGAGTATGTAACGGTTTAATATTGTTTATGAATTCCAAAAATAAGATATTGGATTATTTTGTGAACTGGTCTGTTCCTCTGGACATATTAGATTGGATTGGATTCAAAGGTTTCACTTTCACTTGATTAAATAATGATTAAGGCTTTGGTTGGGCCACTTCAGTAGGACATTGAGCCCTACTAACCCACCAAGGGGGCAGGGACTCAGAGAAAATGACATGGCAGAGGAAAAAGAGTTTTGATCTTGGAGCCCAGGAAGTAAGCACATGGCAGAGGCCCTGGGAAAAGAGACAAGCCGTTCAACTAACAGTTTACAGCTGACCTTGTGGAGAGAGCAAAGCAGCTGAGCCCAGAGAGAAACAAGCCCCGGGAGAGAGACAAGACTTGTCCCAGCCTGCTGCTGAGATTGGAAGAAGCTGGGACCACAGAGCCTTGGGAAGAGGAGGAAGACTGAACTTTCACAGAAATCGCCTGCCATCTTGCATCAACACGTGGCAACAGGCTTTGGTAAGGGAGGTAACTTAATGCTGTAGGGCCTGGTAATTGTAAGCTTCTACCCCAAATAAATACCCTTTATAAAAGCCAACAGATTCTGGTATTTTGCATCAGCACTCCTTTGACTGACTAATACAGAGTACCACTGATTTCTCTACCTATAAACACCCATCTTCTGACTTCTAGGAGTAGAAGATATTTGTTGAAGAACCTATCATCTTGGCAAATGTGAATATTAAATCTCTCCAGAAAATCCGATTAAGGAGAAAACTAAGAATAGTTTTATGCACTGTGAAAATATAAGAAAAAGACATAGCTAACTCCTAATAGCCCTATTAATAATACAGGCAAAGGGGAGGAATGAAGGATTAAGCACAGGAAGTTTATACCATTCATAGGTAATCCCTGCACACCCTCCACACACTACCATTCTTATTAAAAATATACCTACCTAAATCAAAATGGTCACTACAACAGATCACCCGTGACAGTGGATGCCCAAGAGTAAGATGGATAAGCTCCTGCAAGCAGACTGGGTAATTTTCGCTTTTCTATATAATCTTATTAGAACATAAGCGATCAGAAAGGCTCAACATTCTAGGAGCCTTGATTTTAAGGAAATGTGGGTGAGATGTAGAGTCCAATCCTTAAATTTTAGGTTGATCTCTCAGATTGAAGACTGAAGTAAATTTTACTAAATAATCTTTTCTAGGTAAAGAAAAAATGTAGCTCTCCTGGGGTATGACTATGATACCCGTCAAGGACTCAGCCATCTTGGATAACCACTTATTCCAAATGTGGTCTCAAATAAGAAACTGAGACTATATGGCTACACTGGAGAAACTGAAGCCATATATGTGCAGCTATCTAGACTTACTTCTGAGAAATGATTCTGGATCCACTCACTCACATCTGTAACTAGGTAATACCGGAAGTCTTCTATCTGACTATAACAGGGCTAGTATCCTTGGGTCAGGTTCCCTGGGGAACAGATTCTGAGGCAGAGATTTATTTGTAGGAGAATTTACTGGGAGGTCATCCCAGAAACAAGAATGAGGAAAGCAGGATAAGGCAGAAGGAGAAGATGAGCTGAGAAGGCAACTGAAACACAAGTTTCCTTGAATCCTACTTGGATGGCTTTGTAGAGAATTCCCAAATTGAGGCAAGAGGGCTAGTGGTCCAAGCCTTTGTACTAAAACCATATCACCCCTCAAAATTGACTAGTCATTGGATGCAGATGACACCCAGGGAGGAGGAATAATCTAGGCAAGTCATCTCTTTTTAGCTGAGAAAGAAACTCCTAGAAAGAAACTCAGCTATGACTTATCAGAAAGCAATACTCGCAGCTGCTAGTGGTATGATTGCTTCCTTAAGGGAGGTAATCAGGGCAGGAGACTATAATATTCACAAAAACTAGTTCGCCCTCTCTTACTCTCTCACTTGCTCCCTATGATGAAGCCAACTGCCATCTTGCAAGCTGACCTATGAAGAGGCCCACATTACAAACAACTGAGAGTGGCCTACAGCCTATAGTTGGTGAGGAACTGAATCCTGCCAACCACCACTTAAGTGAGCAATCTCAGTTTAGCTTTTTGCTTTATGACTCAACTTTATGACTACGGTGCCAGCCAACACCCTTACTGTAGCTTTGTGAGAGACCCAGATCAGGAGGACTCAACTAAATCACACCTAGAGCTCAGGCCCACATAAACTATTATATAATAAATGTTATTTTAAGCCACTAAGTTAAGGGTAGTTTGTTATATGCCCAGAGGTATAGAAAGTGGCCATGTTGCTGGTCTGTGGGAAAGGATTTGTTTCTCTTCCTTTCTTTCCTCTTCCCATCCCATACTTGAATTAAAAGATAGGTAAGACTACTTATTACTAACCTCTACACTGGAAGAAGTATAAACACTAATAAAAAGCAACAAGTAACATAGGTAAAACTTCCATTTTTAGAAAACATAAGGTAAGTCATGGATTTTGATGTATATTTTGTAAACAATTTTAAATTAATTCAACCCAAACAGCACACTTTTCAAGTGTTTATTGTGGGTTTTATTTCACATCCATATCCTATTACATGACTAAAGGTACTGAGGATGCTCAGAAAGTGTGCGCTGACAAGTCATGAAAAAAGCCAGCCTTTAAGAAAAATCTGAGTGACAGGCCAAATTTAACACAAGGACAACAGGTTTCTATCATAAAGGTTTAAACCCAAAAAATTATGTAATCAGAGTGACATTTAAAGATTATGTGGGCACCTCAAAAAAAAAGAAGACTAACCAATTTATTCAAACACTTGATTGCCTGCATCATACCATACTCTGTGCATCATCAGGTGGATGAATACAACATAGATGTGACTTTTAAATCCAATTTTTAAGTGATTTCACTTTTATTTCAACCCAGACAGACAGTGGGGTTGGGTGCTTACTGAGATTATTTCTCAACTGACTCATACTATATGTAATGAGAGAAGTAAAACAAGTTCATAAATGACTGAAAGGTAGACTGTAAGTGCCACAGATCAGAAAAGGAAAATTTTGCCAAGAGTAACTGGAATTTGAAATGGGCCTCATCTCAACAAGTGGCAAAAGAAGTAGAAGACAAGAATAAAAAATAAATAAATAAATAAATAAATAAAACAAAAAACAAAAACAAAAAAAAGAAGTAGAAGACAAATATTCCAGACTACTGGCATAGGAACTGGCTTATTGGTACTGAAATACTTGCTGAATGAATTGTGGAATGCACAGGAAAGATGGGGGGAATACTAGTTATTTTTAGGAAACAGACAATAGACAAGAAATACACTGGTTACTTGAATGCCAGTTTAAGAAGTCTGCACATTATTCATTAAGCCAATAATTCCCAAAGAATGTTTGTCTCTCTGCCCACAGGTGGGCCAGACGGTCCTACTGATGAGCTTCAAACTGATGATAAAATACGAATTCCTTTCTTCAGTTTCTTATCAATGAAAAACACATAGTTCCCAGGACTATAATTTTTTCACCCAAGTCTGAGGTTAACAGTAACCTGAAAATGTAACCTAAAATAAATCATTCAATAAAATTAATGTATTACTAATTTCATTTAACACTGTTCTACCAGGAACTCCAGCTGCCACACTTTTGCAACAGTGCAAAGCTCTTAAACTGCATGCACAAAATTATCCTGAGTACTTGCAACTTTTACGGAGGCTTTGTTGCATTAACAGTGCTGACCAATGTTAGTCAAGATTTCTAATTGCTGTTTTCTTACTCTTTAATTGTAAGTTATTCTAAGTTTAGTTTTATCATTAGCACTGTACTATATTGCTTTGAATTACCCTAGTCTATGCAATGAGGCAAGTTTGATTAACATTATTGGTAAGTGGACTTTCATCTTATTAAGTGGACTTATAAGACAGGTATATGTTATGGTTCAAACATAAATTAACTAATTCTACTAGTAAAGCAGATAATACACAAACCCTCCCTTAATTTGTTTGTGACATTCCATTAATATTCTTTAATTAATTTGCAATATATTATCAAGGTAAACAAATAAAATTCTAGATTTCCTAAATTTATAAAGTACTATATTTATAAGGCAAAATGATACATAAGTTTAGGCTTAAATATGCTTATTTTGTTCCTCTTCAGGTCTTTGTTGTTACCAAGCTCTTTTCTTACTGGAAAATAGGTATGGGTAAAGAAAACAAGTCCAGAGGATCTTTGTTGTTTCTAAGAGGGTGTCATACACATAAAATAACCAATGCAATAAGCTGAGCTGTGTGAAGACTAACATGGCAACTGTATCTAGGATGAATATCCAGACTGAGGTACAGGCAGTTACAAAATTAAACAGGATAGGTACAAACAAGATGGTGAAAAACAGAAGTAATTTGAAGGCTGCAAGGATATTGGTATATTTGGTGGTAATAGGAAAGAGGTTTAATTTTCAGCACATTGAACTTCAAGATTATCAAAAGGAGATCTAAAAGTACATATAAAATCTTATCAGAAAGAGGAGACAGCAAACATGAAAACAGAGTGAGTAGACTGGCTTAAGGCTGACTTCTGATTTGTACCTTTGCATTTGAAACATTTAATCTTAAAAACAACAAATAAAAATAAAGACAGTGTGATACTGGTTCAGGGATAGACAATCCAACCAACGAAAAACAGAAAGCCCAGAAATAAATCCACACATACCTGGATATATGATTTTATAATAAGACTGGCACTGAATATCAGTAGTAAAGGATGAACTTGTTAAGAAATGCTATCGTCATAGTTATAAATACAGAGGGGAAACGAAGATGTACCCCTACCTTTCACCATATACAAAGGCAACACTATGAAACTATAGAACTATACAGAGAACAGAAGCACTTTTTCTTTTTTTTAAAGGAGGTACCAGGTATTGAACCCAGGACCTCATACGTGGGAAGCAGGCACTCAATCACTGAGCTACACCTGCTCCCCAGAACAGAAGCTTTTTCATGGTAGGGAAGGAAAGGAATTCTTAACTAGGCACACAAAGCAAAATCCATTAGGAAAAGGATTTCCTTGAACTGCATTAAAATTAAGAACCTTTATTCATCCAATCATACCACAAAGAAAGCAAAATGATAAACCTACAAATCAATAACCTCACAGAAAAATAGTCCAAAGACCTGAACAAGCATTTCACAGAGGAAACACTGATGGCCAATGTGGTGGTCTGAGTCTTTTGTGGACCCAGAAAATTATGTTCTTAAATTGGACAATTCTTGGGTGTAGGATCCTTTGAAGGCCATTTGATTGGACTGCTTCATGAGGCATAAGCCCAGGGTGGGTCTTGGTCATTTTGCTGGAGTCATTTATAAAGGGAGAAGGAGGCTGCAGAAACAGAGAGAAACACCTAGAAGCTGAGAGAGAAGGCTCCGAGAGCCAAAAGAGAAATCAATGGAACACAGAAGCTAAGAGGAGCCACTGAAGCCAGAAGCTGAAAGCAATGAGCCCCGGAGGAGAGGGAAGAGACAAAGAGATGCCGCCATGTGCCTGATTGCTCACAGCTGCAGCTTGGGGAGAAAACATCCCCCGACAATGCCTTGATTTGGACATCTTCCCAGCCTCAGAACTGTAGGCTTATAAAAGCCAACCCATTTCTGGTATATTGCCTTGGCAGCCTTTAGCAAACTAAAACCGTCAAACATGAAATGATGCGCAACTGCACTGGTCATGTGGAAAATGCACATTAAGGTCACAATGACATTTAGTCCTCCAGTTAAAATTTTGCCAAAGTCTTACAAAACAAGTTGTGCTTGTACCTTTAACTCAACAATTCCATTCCTGGGTATACATCCTAGAGAAACTCTTACAGTACAAGTGCAATAGGAAATAAAGAATATCTACTCTTTATAACAAAGAATTCACACATTATAATACCACATCTATACAGTTCAAAAATATGCAATACATTGCTTAGGAATAAAAACATGGTAAAATTATGAAGAAAAAGAATGGCAGACACAGAAAGAACTGGGAATGTGAGAAAAGGATGGGATAGGGGGGAGTGCATACAGGGGGTGTAAAAGATAATGGTAATATTCTTTTTCTTAAAATTGGTGGTGGGTACAAGGATGTACCATGACTTCTGATTCTTTATACATTTCATAAATGTTTTTATCACTTCAATATTTAATTTTTTAAAAAGAAACCAGATAATTGAAATGCCACATGTGTAGTCAATTCATCTAGATTGTATCCTACTTTAAAGTCAGTTGGGTGACTGCTATCTTTGATTCCTTGTTAGACCTAAGATAAACTGCAAACAGATGTTTTACAATAAAAGAGAAATTTTTCCTACTGGCCCTATCAGTAATAAACAAGTAACTAACAAGGAGATAAAGACCAACTAAATAAGAAAGGTAAGCATTTAATGGTCTTGGCAATATATTATGAAATATGATCTTTAAAAAATAAAAAACACATTTAAGTCATCCCTTATCATACATAATACAGTCTGAAAAGGAATACAAAACTTCAAGTACCTGGCAATGGTCAAGATGGGAGACCAAAAGGTAAAACAGAACAAACCACAGTGAAGCATGTACTTTATCATCAGAAATTTTACCATCAGTGAAAAGAAAGAGACCATACTAAACATTTTAACACAATATCTAATTAAAATCATCTGGGTCTGGGAAGCTGATTGGCTCAAGCAATTGGAATCCTGCCTACCACATGGGAGGTCCCTGGTTCAGTTCCCAGTGGCTCCTAAAGAAGATAGTGAGCTGGTGCAAAGGGCAGGTGCAGCAAGCTGACACAACAAAAGCAGGGAGCGGAGGTTCCCGGTGCCTCCTAAAGAAGACAAGCAAGACAGCAAGCTGATGTGAAGGGCAGGCATGGCAAGATGACATAACAAGAGAGACAAGAAGAAAAACATAATGAGAGATACAACAAAGCAGGGAACAGAGGTGGCTCAAGTGATTAGGCACCCCCCCTCCCACACCGGAGGTCCCAGGTTCAGTTCCTGGTGCCTCCTAAAGAAACAAGGAAGAAGAACAGACACAGTAAGTGTATACAACGAGGGGGTGGAGTGAAATAAATAAATAAAAATAAATCATTAAAAAAAAAAAATCATCTAGGTCTACTTATCAAGAAAGCAAACATATTATACAATAGCCTCAAGAACCAGCAGACTACTGGGTAATATTACTAAAATACAAAACCTATGAAAACAAGCAACTCAAATACCCAAACCACCCGATTTCCAAAAACTTATATATGGCATAAAGACAAAACAGTAGTATGATTTTTAAAATGAACTTACCCTGAAATAAGTGAAGTTACTAACTGCTGAATAAATGTCACTCAAAAGCAGTCTCTTGACTTTTTCTTACACAACGGGCAACTTTCCTCTTGAATTCTCCATTTCTGTCTTCCCTCCATTCTTTCTGTACATACAAAAGTAATATCAAATGGTTTTATGTGAATTCCCCTTATAATCTCAAATACTAATTTTAATATTGAATGCAATGCTTTGGCAATCTGTACACTTTAAAAAAATGTTTAAAAGTAGGTAAGGTTAAAAAAAAACAGTCAAAATAATTTTGGAAGCACTTTGCTGAAATAAACAAGTAGAAATCTTCTATGCAAGATTTGCCTGTACAGACAAAAATCTCTTAATAAAAGGAAAAGTCCACGAAGAATTTTAATGGTTTTGTATTATACTGAAAAGAAGCTACAATTTACAAATAAGACAATCAGGCTATCTGAAGGATTACCAACTCTGTTGGAAGCAACAAGAAAATTAAGTAGATATAAAAATGCCTCTGATATAAGGTGCATAGATGGGAAAATAGCGGGTTCACAATGAGATGATATTGAGTACTATTTCTTTTTTTTTTTTTTTTTTTTTTTTAAAGATTTTATTTATTTATTCATTTATCTCCCCCTTGCTGCTTGTGCTCGCTGGGCCAGCCAACCGTGCCGTGTGGGCGGGCCCGCCCCCACCAGGAGGCCCCGGGAACCGAACCCGGGGCCCCCCATATGGTAAACGGGAGCCCTACTGATTGAGCCACAGCCGCCTCCCTTGAGTACTATTTCTAGTGCCAAAAGGGGGAACTAGCCAACAAAAACAGATGACAGTCTTTATTACTCCCAGGAGTATTAAAATGAAACACAAAAGGAAGCAGATGTAGCTCCAAGTGGTTGAGCGCCTGCTTCCCATGTACAAGGGTCCCAGGTTTGATCCCTGGTACTTCCTAAAAACAAAACAAACAAACAGAAAAACTCTTTCAATGGGGAGCAGCTATAGCTCAGTGGTTGAGCACCTGCTTCCCATGTACAAGGTCCTGGGTTCAATTCCCAGTACATACTTTAAAGGGGGGGTGTGAGTGGATGTTGCTCAACCAGTTGAGTGCCTACCTCCCACATAGGAGGTCCCAGGTTTGGTTCCCGGTGCCTCCTATTCTGAATAAACAAAAACAAACATGCAAAATAAAAGAAAAAACCAACTCAGGAAAGCCAATGTGGCTCAGTGGTTGAGTGCCAGCTTCCCACATATGCAGTCCTAGATTCAATCCCTGGCCCCCAGTACTTCAAATAAATAAATAAATAAATAAATAAATAAATAATTGCTCTAAGCATAGTTTTGTATGTGAACAGAACTTCTTTTACATGTAAATGTATATGGCAGGAAATCTCACAAAAATGCCCAGGCTTTTTTTTTTTTCCTTTATTTAAAAATCATCTAGGGGGGCAGATGTGGCTCAAGTGGTTAGGTGTCCACTGCCATATGGAGGCACCCAGGTTCAATCCCTGGGACCTCCTAGTAAAACAAAACAAAACAAAAAAACAAAAGGCATGCAGGTGAGCCACCAGGCCCGCATGCACGCACGCAGCAAGCCAGGCCCCACCAAACCAAGCAGCAAGATGATGACGCAGCAAAAGAGAGACACAGGGAAGAGCCAAGATGAGACGCGCCGAAAACCAGGAACTAAGGTGGCGCAGGTGGCAGAGTGCCTCTCTCCCACATTGGAGGTCCCTAGGATTGAATCCCAGTGAAGACTGGAGGAGAAGGATGAGAAGAGGAGGCAGGAAGCAGACACAGAGGATGGGCCAGCAAATGGACACAGACAGCAAGAAGGGGGGGAAAGGGGGGATAAATAAATAAAAAGTAAGTAAATAAATCTTTTTTTAAAAAATCATCTTTCTTATTCTTTCAGAGGAAAAGACTCAACAAATAATTTTTGGCCTTAAAGCAAGACACACCAGTATTATTATTATATATTGTAATACATTGTATTGTATTGTATTGTAATAATTATTATAATACATTGTAAGATGAACTATGTGCATCTCACAAAGTGACATGTACAGATCACTAAGGAACTATGGAGCAAGAGAACTAATTTAGGCTAGAGGATCAGGAAAGTCAGTTATCATCGGGTCTGGGAAAGGAAGTAGTTCTGAACACTTTGGGAGACTACTGGGAAATTATGAGTATATATCAGGGAATTATAGTTCATTTGGTTAGGTATAATAATGGCATTGTGATTACATAAGAGAATGTCCTGATCTTTTGGAGATGTTACTTGAACATGGGTAAAATATTACAATGTCTGTAAATACATCTTTTTTTTTTTTTTCCAAAAGATTTTATTTATTTATTCATTTATCCCCCCCTTGCTGCTTGTGCTCGCTGGGTCAGCTAACCACGCCGTGTGGGCGGGCTTGCCTTCACCAGGAAGCCCCAGGAACCGAACCCGGGGCCTCCCATATGGTAAACGGGAGCCCTACTGATTGAGCCACAGCCGCTTCCCAATACATCATTTTTTAAGTAAAAGAAAGAAAAGGGCAATTCCACTCAAACGGTAAAAAGGACAATTTCAAGAGAGAGGGAAAAAAAAAAGTTGCCCGAAAACAATACTATAGTGGAGAGAATTAAGACTGAAAACAGGAAGATCAGATAGGAAGTCATTACAATAATTTAAGTAAGAAACAAAAAGGAAAAGGACTCAAGTCAATGGCAGAGAAATGGACAGAAATTTAGAAACTTATATGACTGAAATTTCCTGGTGACTGAGACAAGATTGGACAAGGATGACTTCTGGGGGAAAGGCAGATTGGTAGATGATGATTCCAAAGTAGGGAATGGTTACTATAGCTACTATTCGTTGAGTCCATTGTGCCACACACTGTGGATTACCAGATAGGTGATATTATTAAGCCCATTTTACATATAGGGTCCCTATGGATTTGATATAGCAATAAGTACATATATTTATCTCCTTTCTATCCTGAGACCCAATTAAAATGATCATATCAGATTTTTTTTTAAGGAGTAAAACCTCAAATAACAAAGAAAATGGCAGGGAAGTCAACCAATAATAGGGGTAGGGGGGGAAATGACAACAAATTTATGGAAAACCAAAAGCAGATTGAGTTTTGAAACATGTAGCAGAGAAGAATAATTAGAGCAGCCTAGAGAAGTCTCAGTGTAAAAAACCTAAAAAGGAAGCAGAAAGTAAAGAACAGGTCACCTAAAAATGGAGAAGCAACTAACATTAACCTTCTCCTCATCATAACAATAAATGCTAAAAGATAAATTTTGTTGAAATTTGATTTTCCATCCTAGAATACTACAAACAAAGTATCAATCAAGTGTAAGGACAGGATTAAATGCTTTCAGTCATGGAAGGGCTCAAGATTCCTACATATTCTAAGGACATTACTCTAGGATGAAATACAGCAAAAGGAGCATGTCAACCAAGACAAAAAGGAGAAATGAGATCCAGGAAACAAGATACAATCCAGAAAAGTAATGAAGGGAAACCCAGGGAAGGCAGCTGAGTAGCAGGCTGAGAAACAAATCTAGTTTGGACAAAAGGATGGAGAAATCCAGGACAGAGTTCTCCAGGAAAAACAAGGAACGAAAAATGAAACAAAGCAAAACAAAAGAAGAAGGAGGAATGATAACAGGTGTATAAAATGCAAGAGCTGGGAGTAGATGTGGCTCAAGCCACATCCTTCCTGCTTCCCACATAGGAGGTCCTGGTGCCTCCTAAAAAAACAAAAAAAAAAAAAACAAAAAGGAAAACAAAGGAAAAAACCAACTCAGGGGAGCTGATGTGGCTCAGTGGTTGAACACCAGCTTCCTGCATACGAGGTCTGGGATTCAATCTTCAGCCCCAGTACATCCAAAAAAAGCAAGAGTTGAAAATGCAAATAAGAAAGTTAAACAAAACTGTTTACAAGAAAGTTATGTTAAATATGAGACAACTAACTAGTTAAACCAGAAGAGAAAAGTGAGTTTCAAGAAAAATAATAGAATCAATTTTGCACAATTTGTAGTGTAAAACTTAGGATAGTAATATAAACTTTAATAAGGACCTGACATTAAATTTTCTCAGGTATGACAAATGGTATGTAGTTATGTAAGATCGTTCACTTATTCAGGCTCAAGTATGTAGAATGGAGCTTACTCACATCTGCAAAAGACTCGGGAGAGAAGTAAATGAATATAAATAGCCATATGGCTATTGTAGTCTAGCTGACTTTTATTGGGGGAGGAGCATACACAGGCCATCTTACCGCAGCATCGACATTAGCAGGTGAGTCTCCATTAGGGTCTGCCAGCATAGAAATGACGCTAATCATGATGGTTTCCACGGTGTGGATAGGGAGCCAGCGTTCCTCTGGCTTTTCATAACCATATTTATCTTCCCCAGGCTCATGAAGAATAGAAATGCACACATCACCATTTTTATCAACTGCAAAATTAGAGAATAAAATCCTCTTACAAATGTGATCCTGATTCCCAGAATATCTGTATAAAACATTAAACATATACAGAGGTTAACTGCCAAATTGGAATCTGCTAACCTTTTAGAAAGACCACACAGTACCAAATACACAGGATCTACTTGACAAACTCAACAGGAATGAAAGATATCTTTTTCAACTGTGCAAAATTTCAAGATGCCTTGTGTCCAGGAAATACAATGCAAATGAATCGCAACTACTGGATCTGTCTCTCATTTTGCAGAAAACATACAGTCCAAAAATCCTGGAAATTGAATTTCTATTTAATGGTTACCTAGCTTCTCCACTAACTTACGTATTTAAATTAACGATAGTCAAAAGTCCAGAGAAAAAAATGGGAATACTGTATTAGTCAGCCAAAGGAGTGCTGATGCAAAATACCAGAAATCTGTTGGCTTTTATAAAGGGTATTTATTTGGGGCAGAAGCTTAGTTACCAGGCCATAAAGCATAAGTTACTTTCCTCACCAAAGTCTATTGTCATGTGTTGGGGCAAGATGGCTGTCGACATCTGCCAAGAGTTTAGGCTTCTTAGGTTCCTCTCTTCCTGGGGTTCGGTTTCTCTCCAGGCTCAGCTCCTTGGTCTCGCCACAAGGCCAGCTGTAGACTACCAGGCAAATGGCTCTGTCTCTCTCCCCAAGGCTTCTGCTGTGTCCAAGGAGCCGACTCTATTCCTCTGTGTTCTTCTCCTGTGTGTTTACTTCCTAGGCTCCAGCTCAAAACTCCCAACTCTGTCCTTTGCCATGTCTTTTCTCTGTGAGTCCCCACCTACCAAGGGGCAGGGAATCAACACCCTACTGACACGGCCCAGTCAAAGTCCTAATCATAATTTAACTAATTAAAAGTGATACCTCTGACAGACCAGTTTATAAACATAATCCAATAACTACTTTTGGAATTCATAAACAATGCCAAACTGCTACAGATACCATAATGTACTTTTTTTACATCACAAAAAGGCAAAACTGTATTTTCAGAGAAAGGAGTATAGTCAGATTCACAAAAAGAACATGTCATATTGCCAGTGAAAATTCATCGACATAAATGATATTCATAAAGCCCTTATTCTATAAATCTCTTGTAAAATTAAAGCTACAAGTAATGGTCATATGCAAGAAAAGGAAAATGTCCTTGTTTTTAGGAGATACATGTTGAAGTTAACTGTATCTGAAATTGAAATGGTTCAGCAAAAAGTAAAATAACGTCCATGCCTTCAATGTCTTGTACATGAGGTTTTTCTGTAATTAAAGTTCCTCTTCACAACTCACCCCTACCCTCCCAGTAAAAGCTATTAACTAAAATTGAATAACTAGGTCAAAAGGCAAGAAGAGTAACAATTTATAATAGCCTAACAAAACTTTATACAGTAGAATTTTTAAAGATGTCTTCCTCACTTATTACATAAGGATTTTTCCAAGTTATATTCTTTCAAAACATAATATTAAATGTGTATATAGAATTCTATCAGAGGGAATCAATTTAACATCCCTTTTCCTTTTTATTAAATCTTTAAATGTTAATCTTCTTGTGCCTTTTCATATCAACATACAGTTTAAATTTTTAGAATTTTTTTTTGGGAGGGGGCTTAATATCTATTATCAAATTACATTTAAAAGGATTATATCAATTTATAGAGATCAGCAACTTATGAGGGACCATTTTATTACCTCCTCACTCAGTATTAAGATTTTTTTTTAATTGATAATTTTTAAATTTCATAAGTGAAATCTGGTTTAATTCACATTTCTAAAACTTTTGGGGGTGAAGATTTTCCATGTAAAAACCATATTTATTTCCTCTTTTGTAAAATGTCCATTCTTATCCTTTACCCATTTATGTATTCAAGTGCTTAGTTTTTTCTTGCCAAACTGCTTCTTAATTTTCCCCATATAATTTTTGGTTATTACTTTTCCCATTCATGTCATTGTCCCAGTACTGTTTTTTATAGGTGGTCTTATTTTCTGATACAAGCTCTAATGAAGAATCCTATATTACACTTTTTTACTTTAGTCTGTTTTTTTAGTCTTTCATATCTATTGCTTTTGCTATACCCACCAATAATTTATATTCACTTTTTACATCACTTCTAACTTTTTATTCCATTTAGCTTTTTAATTCACTTTGCTGTCTGGCATGAAGAAAACTTCTAAATTCATTTCTCCATGAATGGCTAGCCAACGTCTCAACATCAATTACTAACAAGAAAACACATCTCTTCCACTTTAAAACTAACCTAACCTTACCTGAACAATGCATACCCTTTTAGCTATCTTCTTTCTCTTGAGGCTATGTATTTCAAATTATGAAAAACTGATTTACCCTAATCTTATCTATTTTCTCACTCTTTTACCTTACCAGAAACTGGCTTCTGTCCACTACCAGGACACTGCGACTGTTCTCAAAATGTGGTCTAGATAACGTAGTCCCCTGAGGGCTTTTATCTATATAAAGTAAACCCTTCTGAGCCAAGATAACTGATACTGTTGATGACACCTTCCTGGACATATTTTCCTGATTTGGCTTTTGTGACCCCCGTCTTTTCTCTGGTTCTAGGACCACTCTCTCTTAGTTATTTTCCAGTTTTCCTCTTCCTTGGTCTGATTTGTGATGTTATCCTAATCTCTAACATTATCTTTTCCCTGGGTAAGTTAACTCATTCATCATATCACAACGTTACCTATCATCTTGATGCCAGTAACTTCCAAGTTCCTGAGCTCACTGCTGAACTATGGACTAGTTTTATCTAATTACCTAACGGAATACAGTAAGTGTACCTCTCAAAAACAAATCCAAAATTGAATACATCTAAGCACACAAAGTTAATCTTCATCCAATAATTATTTTTAACAGCTTTACTGACATATAACCCATATACAATTCACCCACATAAGTGCACAGTTTAATGGTTTGACAGCTGTAAAACCACCACCAGAATAAATTCTTGAACATTTTCATCACCCCAAAAGCAAACCCTTTACTCATTTTCAGCCATGTCCTATTTCCCTTTAGCCCTAGGCAACCACTAACGTTCTTCTGCTTCTATAGAGCTGCCTAATCTGGATATTTCATATAAATACAATCATACATTATGTGATCTTTTGTGACTGACTTCTTCACTGCTAAATTCTGTATGGGCATAAGTTTTCCATCTTCTTGGGTATATACCTAGAAGTGGAATTGCTGGGTCATATGGTAACTATGTTTGACCTTTGAGGAACTGCCAGACTGTTTCCAAAGTGGCTACAACATTTTACATTCTTACCAGCAGCATTTGAGGGTCGTAACTTCTCCATATCCTTGCAAATATGTGTTATTATCTCTTTCTGATTATAGCTATTCTAATGTGTGTGAAGTCATATATATATCTCTCATTGTGTTCTGATTCTATAAATATTTTTTGAATTGCCAGTCAATTCTAAATATCTCTCCATTACCATCCACATCTGGTAGTCAAGAAGTGAGAGTAACCAAATTATGTTTCCTGCCACTACTCTCAGTTCAAGTTTTGATTGTCTCTTAGCCAAACCACTGACAAAATCCTCTACCTCCTGGTTATCAGTCTGGCTTCCCCTTCCAATCCTTCCTGAGTGAGTATAATCTTTGTAGAAGGAAAACATAATAAAAATGAACCTAAAATACCACTTTAAAATCATTTAATGAGTTCCCACTGCCTAAAGAACAAAGTCCAAGCCAAGCCTATTCATCATTCAAAATTCTATTCAAGAACCATATTCTCAATAACTATTCCAATTCCCTCTTCGATGTTACCAAAAACACCTTTATACACTTCACTATTATCTCCCAATTTCACCATTATATTTACGTTTTTCCCCATTATATAGACCGTAATATCAGTATTGAAAGGCACCAAAACTCATTAGCCATCTTTGTACCTCTAGTGTCTAGCAGACATCCAAATGCTTGCTCACCTAGGTTTTCCTTCCATTCCTATTTCAGAATGACTTTTTTTTTTTTTAATTATTTTTGTTTACTTCTTTTTTTTATCTGAGAAGTTGTGAGTTAACAAAACTGTGAGGCATACCATAATACCATACAGGATTCCCATGTATCGCTCCACCATGACACCTTATCTCATAGTGACACATTTGTTTCAAATGATGAAAGAACGCTATCATAGTATTTACTGCTTCAGAATGACTTTTTACTCTGTCCTAAGTCTCTCTCTATATTTGCCATCCCTGTCCCACCACCTCCTTAGGTATCCTTCCTTCCAAATTATCTCCTCTCTCAAATCGTCTTGATTAATCCCTCTCTAATGCATTCTCCCTTATGGGCCTACAAAAACAAAGTTTCTTCTGCCTTTAAAAAAAAACTGATTTCAATCAGTTCTCTTAAGCCATGTAGACTATTGGTATCCTTCTTACTAAAAGGGAAATCCCATGTATTTGCTTACATATATGCTCTCATTTATTTCACAAATAGAGAAATTAAGGCTCTGTTGATGCTGAGTATCACTCAGAAACCCTATCTCTATTTTAGAACATCATGAATCTTAAAAAGAGCTGAAAATTAAATAAATAAAATATTTTTTCCAAATGATCTGTTACTTCATCTCTTTTAAAGACTCTAGCACCAGCCATGTGCACAATGAACAATGAACTTAGTAAAAATAATCCCAAAGCAATTCATTGAGAATGATGTCTTTCTCGTTGACCTTGAAAAATTTTAATGGAAGCCATCATATTTGCAAATGTAAAAGGAAAACTAGATAAACTTACCATTCGGATGCCAGATTTCTGTAATGAATTTCATTTTAGGAGGCCGGAGGGGATAATCTTTTGGGAAAGTGAGATGAGCCTTAAAAACACCTCCTTCACTGGAAAAATAAACAAAAAAAAAGTTGTCTATAAAGTTCCTGGTTATAAGTAGAATATTCTTCAAACAAATATAAAACAAGGGTGTGCTAGCACTAACACTAAAACTGGAGTAAACGAGTAATTTCAACTCCAAGCAGTTAAATAGACTTTAATAGACTGTTAGACCTACCACCTTATTAAACTCTCAAGAGAGCTAGTAAAATGATAAGATCCTATTACTATCAAGCTACAAACCTTTCCATCACTTCATTGCACTTAGAACAAAATTCGGAAGGCTTAACATTGCCTATATTGCTCAATTTGTCCATTTCTCTGTCATGACAAATCACTACTTTTAACTCTGCGTTTTCCTCAAACACATCAAGCTTTTCCTCATCTCAGAGCTTATGCCCTGAGATTTTGTTGTTCTTTGTCTGGAATTAAGATGTGTTCCTAGTCTTCTATTTATCCACTCATTTATTCAATTCATCATTTAACAAATATTTATTTGGCACTCATGTGTCAGACACTAGGAGAATAGCAGTGAACAAAATATAAAGTCTCTGGCCTCAAGGAGTTTATATTCTAGCGACTCTCAAGAGCAGCTCTGTCCAATAGTACTTTCTGCAACTTTGGAAATGTTCTCTATCTGTACTGTCTAATATGGTAGCCACTGGCCACTTGAAGTATGTCTACTGTAATTCAAGAACTAAATTAATTTTAATAGCCTCATGTGGTGACTACTGTACTGGACAGTGCAGCTCCAGTGCACTGCCATCTCATTAGGAATAGTTCTTGAAGAACTGTCAAAAGAACAATATGAGTTGTATACATTAATAACTAAAACCAAAGGGATCAAGTCAGCCTTAAGTGGCAACAATGACTAAATTCCTGCCTTAAGAGCCAAGTACTTTCTGCTGTTTAAAATACCCTTTCCCCCTTGTCTTCTGATTGTTACTGAGAACTCAGCTTAAATGTTACTTCCTAAGAAAGAGTTTACCTGACCACCCAATCTAAACTAGCCACTTGGTCCCTTTTTACTTCTTTATTGCAAAAGCAATTCTCAATCTGATTCTTTTTATTGTTCACTGTAAATTACATGAGAGCAGGGAAGCGGCTGTGGCTCAATCAGTAGGGCTCCCGTTTACCATATGGGAGGCCCCAGGTTCAGTTTCCGGGGCCTCCTGGTGAAGGCAAGCCCGCCCACACAGCGCGGTTAGCTGACCCAGCGAGCACAAGCAGCAAGGGGGGGATAAATGAATAAATAAATAAAATCTTAAAAAAATAAAAAAAAAAATTACATGAGAGCAGGATATATAATCATAGTTGTTTCAGATCAGTGAAAACTAGAATTCTTAACTCATTAAATGGTTTTCATTCCCTGAACAAATATACAATTAGTACCCAGTATGCGCTGGACACTTTTTTTGTAAAAGAACACAACAGTGATCAAGACCTTAGAGGAAACAGATGTGGCTCAAGCAGATGGGCTCCTGTCTACCATATGGGAGGTCCCGGATTTGGTTCCAAGTGTCACCTAAAGAAGATGAGCAAGACAACCAGCTGATGCGATGGGCTGCTGCAGCAAGCTGACCCAACAAGATGACACAACCAAGGGACACAGCGAGGAAACACAAAGACACACAACAAAACAGGGAGGGTAGGTGGCCCAAGCAATTAGGCACCTACTTCCCACATGGGAGGCCCTGGATTTGGTTCCCAGGGCCTCCTAAAAAGAAGACAAGCAGATAGTGAGCACAAACAATGAGGTGGGGGAGAGAAATAAATAAATCTTAAAAAAAAAAAAAAGACCTAAGAGATAACTGGTTTCATGGAACTTGCCTTCTAGTGGCACAAGGAAAATATCTATCAAGAAAAGTATCAGTAATAAATACTGTCACAGAATGATATGAGCAGTCTATTACTAAATGAAAAAAAACAAGGATCTATAGAATAAGCAATTTGTGTTTTTAAGAAGATACAATGGGGGAAGCGGCTGTGGCTCAATCAGTGGGGCTCCCGTTTGCCATGTGGGGGGCCCCGGGTTCGGTTCCCGGGGCCTCCTGGTGGGGGCGGGCCCGCCCGCACGGCGTGGTTGGCTGACCCGGCGAGCACGGGCAGCAGGGGGGGGATAAATGAATAAATAAATAAAA
>JAKSZT010054052.1:1420249-1488937 GCA_026826555.1 Tolypeutes matacus
TTAAAAAAAAAAAAAAAAAAAAAAAAAAAAAAGATACAATGGGGGTATGTTTGTATACAAATGGAAAACTGTCAGGATACATGACACCAATATATAGCAATGATTAACTCTGCAGGGCAGGATGATTATGGGATCTTTTACTTTCTGCCTTGTACATTTCAATATTATTTGATTTTTTTACTATAAGCAAGTGTTAATTTTTATTGCCTTTTCTGATCTTAAAAGCAAAATTATGTGTTGTATGGGAAGTCTACATGTGTGCATGATTGTTTTTTAAGTTCATAACATCTGTAATAAAACTATTTTTTTTTTAAAAAAAGCAAAACTATAGGGAGAAAATAATTTTAAAAAAGAGAGGTAGTATCAGTAATACCAAATAAGTCAGAATACTTAAGGGGAAGCAGATGTGGCTCAAGCAATTGGGCTCTCGTCTAACATATGGAGGGTCCTGGGTTTGGTTCCTGAGGCCTCCTGGTGAAAGCAAGCTGGCTGGCACAACAAGAAGACGCAACAACAAGAAAAAAAGAGACAGAGAGGAGAGACAGTGAGAGACACAACAAACCAGAGCGCTGAGGTGGCTCAAGCAATTGAGTGCCTTTCTCCCACGTCAGAAGGCCCCAGGATTGGTTCCCAGTGTCTCATAAAGGGAAGACGAGAAGAGAAGACAAGCAGACACAGAAGAATGCGCAGTGAATGGACACAGAGAGCAGACAGCAAGCTCAAGCAGCAGGAGGGTAGGGGGATAAATAAATAAATCCTTTAAAAAAAAGAAAAAAAAAAAAAAGAATACTTAAGGCACTAGATTGGGATGTAAAGTTAATAACCTTGCTAATACAATTTTGGTGGACAAAATAAGAAAAAAAGATCGCAGAGGATTAAAGCGTAAACCACAGGAAAATTTGTTTGAGAAGTTTAATAGTTAAAGAAAATGGTAACTAGATGGGGGAATTGTACAAACTTTAAAAGAGGTAAAAAACTGATCTGGTTTCCAAGGACATAGAAAGGTGCTGGGAGAAAGACTAAAGATTCTTGGGAAAGAGTAACTCAGAAATTAGGTAGAAATGGGATGGGAATAAAATAAGGGCAGTAGAGGACTTTACTATGAAAAAGAAAACATTTTCTCCTATCACACAGGAAGAAAAACAGATTTATAGTACAGATATTCAGGGGTAGAAAGGAAGATAAATAACAAAGTTTATTTCTGTCTTATGGCCTGGATTTACATCATTTATATCTATTCAAGGGAAAAACAAAAACAAAACATGAAGGCTTAAGGGAAATGGAGACTGGAGAGGCTGTTGTGAAGAATGCATTACACTGATAAGAGATAAGTGTTTATCTTCTCAGTCTATATTACCCCAAATGTTAAGTTAGTGCCAAAACTGGTCTTAGGACATTAATTATATGGACTAGTTTTTCAAACTGGGAATGCAAAACCAATTTAGTGAGTCACTAACCATTTAAAAAAAAAAAAAGTGACTAGATAACACTGGAATTCATCACAGGCAGTTTATTTCTTTTATATAAGTTTCATGCATGTCTCTGTTTACTAACCTATATACACATATATATGGCACTAGGTCCTGATGTAAAATATTTCTGATTATGGGTTGTAGGAAAAACAGTTTGAAAGGTACAAATACAGGACATATATTTGAATGTGGTTAAAAGGGGAAATTTTAGGTTGTATAAATGTTACTAGAATAAAAAATATTTTTTACAAAACCATAGGACTGTACAACAAAGTGAACCCTAATATAAACCATGGACTTTAATTAAAAGTACAATTATAATAATATTCCTTGATCAACTGTAACAAATGTACCACATTAAGATAAGGTTTAAAAAACAAACAAACAAACAAAAAGATAAGGTTTAATAATGAGGGAGAGGGGAGTTATATGGGTACTCTGTATCTTCTGCATGATTTTTCTATAAACCTACAACTTCTCTAATTAAAAAACAAAACAAAATCATATCAAAACAGCTCCCACAAAGCCCATACAGTTGATTTCAATTGTAAGGCTATTTCTTAATAATATTAAGTTAGCTGTCCTAGGCTCCTTAATTTTTTTTTTTTTTTTTAGGAGGTACCAGGGATTGAACCTGGGACCTCATACATGGGAAGCAGGCATTCAACCACTGAGCTACACCAGCTCCCCAAGGCTCCTTAATTTCAATTGATCAGAGCTATTCAAAAACTCCATAGTAGATTACTAGGATCCCCATCATGAAAAATTGCCTTGGTGCCTTTCAAGCTGTCTGAAATGTCCTTATCCACTCTGAACTAACCATGCTACCTACTCCTTATAGTTTTTCTTCTATCTGTGAACCCCTATAGAGTTGCTGATAAACTATACCTGGTGATAAAACTAGTTTTGGTCCAGTAAAGAAAGCTTATAATGGACAAAGATTTCTTTTGAAATAACTTGTCATTAAAAACAAATTTTGTTGCATAAGTAAAAGTAATCCGAAATAAACCCAAAATCCCAAAGTTATGATACTTAATAATTTGAAGCAAATTCTAAAATGTGAATCTAACTGCTAACATCCTAATTAGAAATTCCTCAGTGGCCATGCGTTGTCCTTAGGATGCAGGATAAATCCCAACGCTTTCATAATGTATGTAAGTAAGAAATTGCCAAAAAGGAAAGTAAAAGGCACAATGCATTTTAACAGTGTTCTGTGCTTTTTAGAGAGCTTTAAAAATAATTTTTAACTAAAAGCACATGAATATTAGAAAAGGTCATTAATAAAAAGAAATCAATCCAAGCAATTTTGGATTATTATTATAATGTCTGTCAACTGCTTTAAGGCTTCATTATTTACAATACGTTGCAAGTTTGTGTGGGCTGAGTTTAAGCTACAGCCAGGGTGCTACAAGTGCTCTAATAAAGGCAAAGAACAGAAGTGACAACCAGTGGTCACATCAGCAAATACTCCAAAGGCAGCTGCCCAAAATGATTTTGCTATCCACATCTCAAATAAACAGTCAACACTTTTAATAAAAATAAATACCGAATACCAAAAATGGGTATTTCTTGGTGAAAGGAATGTTCTATTAATTAGCACAATGTAAATTAAAAGTTGGTTCTCATTTAGTGAAGCCAAAAGTATACAATATATGTGGACCCTCTAATAATATTTAGAGATACCTTCTACCACTGCATGAAGAAGAATCCAATGAGATCTTTACAAATGGATCTCAAGAGTGGATCCCCAATCAATCCTCTATATAGATAACTGTTTAGGAGAATTTCTCTCCTTGTCTTTTACCTATTCTAAGGTTAACAAGATTCTGTCTCTGGAATGTTGCTGTGTCTCACTCAGTTGCATGGTTTTAAAAAGGTTACTTCATTTTTTTCCCCCATACATTTTAACTTCTACAACAAAAATAGGAATATATTACTAGTTTTAAACTCATACCAATCACTAACATCAGGAAACCATGGTGCTTCTCATAAAATTTAAATACTAGTAAATTTAAGTAGTCAATAAACAATCTGAGTAGAAAATAAGACTACAGTTTTTGCATATAGTAATATATTAAAGTGAACCATTTAAGAAATTCCATCCCTCTTTTTCCATTGCTCTTTGGAACCACTATATTCTGTTGTCTATATTTAAATCATTGGTTCAACAAGAGGTAGTCAGTTAATGGATTATTTTATACCCCAATAATCGCTTTTATAAACTAAGAAAAGGTGACCATTAGTTCACTTTCGGGTCAGAACACCTTGGTTCTGACCACTATTCTTTGGGACCCCAATTAGAGAACCATTAAAATATATGATTTTGAAAGTTCTCTCCAGTCTTAAGATACTGATGTGTACAAAATGTTATGAATGAAATCTCTCTGAAATATGCATTAATAAATATTAATATGCATTTTATTACATTAATATACATTTAATTACATTTCAAGAGAATTTTCTTCTTTCTCTGACCCTATCAAAACTATTTCTCCAATTTCTGAATAATAATATATATATATTATTCACATAAAACATCACCTTAAAGGCAGCTTTTCCAAAATAAAATTTATTCCAGATACTCAGAAATATTCTATTGAGAACTATTTATATATATATAAAAGCAAGCAACAGGTTTTAGAAATCAGAGCTTGAAGTAGAACGCAAAAAGTCTAGACATAATCTCAAATTCAGTACAATGGTAGCAAATACAGGCATTTCACCTGTTCTTCAAAAATAACTATATTTCAGTTTATATTTCAATTAATTAGATTATATTTTACATTTCAATCAATTAACAGACCTCCATTTTGAAGATGCTAGTTCCATTATACTTACTAAAGAGTATCTGGAGGACCAATAATAAGGACTTCCCATCGGTAGAGATCATTGTCATCTATTAAACCTGCTGAAAAGCCTTCCACTGGATTTTTGTTGAGTTCTGTAGAAAAAGAAAAATTTGATTAAAAAAACCTACAGGGCATGTAATTTGCACCAAACAGAATAAATTATGGAACAAAAGCACACATTATAAATTCTAAACCATTAAATGGATATGCCTTACCAAGTACCTAATAGCCAAAACATTCCTATTGCTATAACACAAGGAAGCATGCATCCAGAAAACCAACTTCTACTACCTACTTGCTTTTACCCAGGTTTCTAGCTAGCCTCTTACCATTCTAAGTAGCCCTATAGTAAGTCTTTAAGGAAGCTTGTTAAAATGCATATATCCAGGCCCATTCTCAAGAAATTCAGATTCAGAGAACCAATACAGAGCCAGAAATCAAACCAGGACATGGTATTTTTTTACATTGTGGTCCTCAGAGCATAGCTTAAGAAACACCAATAGAGTGTCTAATACCTTCACATTGGAATTTGCTCGGCTTAACCAACCTTCATTTCTACTAATATTTGCTTGTATATCTATTTGACATACCCTCTGTGGTCCTCAGGATACATGCTTACAGTTGGTGGTCATGTGTGGCCCATTAGACTCGGAGCACAGAAAGAGCAAAAGCCCCATATGTGTCTTACCCATGTTTCTTGGCCCCTCCGTCAGCCACAGCTTCCGGCACATAGGAATGCTTAAGAATAACCAGCTAGAGCCTATGAAAATGGCAGTAACATCATGAGGTTTTTCTCTTCTAGAAAGAGTGCTCTGGCATAGATGGAGGATGACAGGGATGTGAGGTGAAGATCAGAGATGACAGCCTAATAACTTAGAGAAACACAGGTCAAGAAGAGCCCTTAAACGAAGAGGTAAGAGTGGTATGGAGCGCAGGCCAGCTTGCCTTTCACCAGGAGGCCCCAGGAATCGAACCCTAGACCTCCTATATGGTAGACAGGAGCCCAATCGTTTGAGCCACATCCGTTTCCCTATCAGGTGTTTACCTGATAGGAAAGCTGAGCACTAACTGGCTCAAATTGAGAAATGGAACAGAGCAGGTGCAAGTGGGAAGAATGGTTCAAAAGGAGTTGTTGGGAGCCTGAATAGGTTTCTCATATAATTCACAATTGTGAGGAGTCAGAAAAACCTTCTAAAAAGAAAAGAAACTTCTGAAATAAGATAAAGGAGTTGGGTGGGGTAAGGCAAAGCTTTAGACACAGAAGCATGTATAAAGACTTAAAATAGGGAGAGCAATATATGACTGGAACAAAAAGTGGAGGGAAGTTGAAACTAGGCAGAATGTCAGAATGTCAGAGCCTCTCTAAGATAGAAGTTTAGATTTTATCCAATGGGCAATGATGAGCCTCTGGAGGTTTTTTTATTTTTTTTGTAATAATGGGTGACCTCATGAAATTTACAATTTAAAACACCAGTCTTGCAGAGACTGTGGGAAGATGATGGAGTAGGAAACTCTAGGAATTGGTTCCTCTACCAAACAATTACTGAATTCATAGGAATCTTCTGAATCAATTATTTTAGAACTCTGGAGTCTAGTAGAACACTTGTAGGATACAGGGAAGAGTTGGATGAAAGGCTTGTAAATATAGGTAAATTTCACCTTCCATATAGAGGCTACCAACCCCCCAGCCCCCAAATCACATGGCAGGCAGCTGGGTAGCCCACAGCCCACATTTCTGGTGTGTGGCTTGCTGGTGGGGTGGTAGGGTAGGCAATAAGGACCTCATCCTTCAAAATCTAAGGGAGGGGAGGGAGGGAGGGTGAGAGGAAGAAGGAGGAGAGGGAGAGAGAGAGAGAGAGAGGGAGGGAGGGAGGGGGAGGGAGGGGGGAAGAGAGAGAGAGAGAAAGAGAGAGAGAGAGAGGTCTGACTATTGCCTTTGATGGAGGAAGGGAGCAGAAGAGAGAGTGGTCACTGTTTCAAAACTCATAGGCTGAAGAAGCAGTCTTAGAGACAGTATTTCCCCCACCCCATTTCTTTCCTTTCCCCATTAGAAGCAAATATAGTTTTTGGAAATGTCACAAACAGATGGTTATAGCACTCAACAACTGAAAAACTGGCAATCCCCAAGGAATAAGAGAATTAGATTTTCAGAGTTACAATAAAATAATACTCAAAATTTCCCGTTCTCAAACAACTTGTTCAAAAAATGGGCAAAACGCTTGAATAGACATTTCTGTAAGAAGATATACAAATGGACAAAAAGATCATAGAGATACTCAATATCATTAGCCATTAGAGAAATGCAAATCGAAACCACAATGGGAAAACATTTGACACCCATTAGGATGGCATCTACTAAAAAAAAAAAAAAAACAGAGTAACAATTGTTGGAAAGGATGTGGAAAATAGGAACACTTGCTCAATGTTGGCAGAATGTAAAATGTAAAATGGTGCAGCCATTGTGGTATACAGTTTGGCAGTTCCTCAGGAAGTACAGAATGACCATATCACCAAGCAATCCCACTTGTAAGTATACATCCAAAGGAATTCAGAGCAGGGACATGAACAGATATTTGCACACTGATGTTCATGCAACATTATTCACAAATGCCAAAAGACAGAAGCAATCCAAGTGACCATCAACAGATGAATGGATAAACAAAATGTGCTACATATATACAATTATCCAGCCATAAAAAGGAATGAATTGATACGTGTGACAACTTGGATGAAACTTAAGACATCATGTTGAGTGAAATAAGTCAAACACAAAAGGACAAATATTGTATGCTGATATGAAATAATTAGAATAAGCTAAACTTAGAGTCAGAAACTAAAATACAGGTTATCAGGGGCCCAAGTAGGGGTAGGGAATGGGGAGTCAATGCTTAATGGGTACAGAGTATCTGTTGGGATGATAGAAAAGTTTTGGTAATGGATGTTGTGATGGTACTACAACATTGTGAATGAATTTAATATCACTAAATGGTATATTTGAATGCGGTTAAGAGGAGAAATTTTAGCTTGTGTATCTGTTACTAGAGTAAAAATATTTTAAAAAACCATAGTCCTATGGGTTGTTTTTTTTTTTTTTAACTATAGGACTATACAACACAGTGAACCTTAATGTAACTATGGACTATAGTTAATGGTAGTATAAATAATAATATATCATGTTGAGTGAAGTAAGTCAGATACAAAGGAACAGAGATTGTCTGCTTCCGCTTATATAAAATAGCTAGAATATGCAAACACAGAGTGTAGAGTACAGGTTACCAGGGGTGGGGAGGTGGAAAGGGATGGCGATGGAGAGTTAATGCATAATGGGTGTAAGGTTTCTATCTAGCGTGATGAAATTTTGGTAATGGATGGTGGTGATGCTAGCACATTATGAACGTTATGAATGGTATGTTTGGGAGTGGTTGGGATGTGAAAGTTTCTGTTGTATATATATGTTTCTACAATTAAAAAAAAAAAAAAAGAGTGCTCAAAGAGACAATGAAAATTCAATGAAATACATGATCTTGGACTGATTTGAATAATGGAAGAGAAAATGACCAAGAGGATATTATTGAGACATGTTAAAAAATGGACTATATACTGAAAGCTTTATATCAATGTTAAGTTCTTGAACTTGATAACTGTAAGGTGGCTACACAAAGGAATAGCCTTGTTCTTAAGAAATGCACTATGAGGAAGGAAGGAAGGAAGGAAGGAAGGGAGGGAGGGAGGGAAGAAGGGAAGAAGGGAGGAAGAAAGGAGGCAAAATATTAAAACTAGTGAATCTGGGTACCTAGGGGTAGGGTATATTGGAGTTCTCTGAACGGGCTTTATAGCATTTTTGCAACTGTCTTTTAAGTGTGAAATTATTTCAAAGTAAAAAGTTTAAGGGCAAAAAGAAAATAAAAACTGAAAGTAAAAAAAAGAAGAATAAAAGTTTAAGGGAGCAAAAAATAATGAAGATGATGTTAAGACATTTACAAATGCACAAAAGCTGAATGAGTTCATTACCAAAAAACCTACAAGATATGCTAAAGAGGGAAGCAGATGTGGGTCAAGCGACTGAGCTCCCGCCTAACACATAGGAGGTCTGTGGTTCGGTTCCCAGTGCCTCCTAAAGAAGAGAGCAAACTGGCATGACAGGCAGGCGCGGCAAGCTGACACAATAAGGTGACACAACAAGAGACACAAGAAAAAAAACATAATGAGAAACACAACAAAGCAGGGAGCAGAAGTTCCCAGTGCCTCCTAAAGAAAACAAGCAAGATAGTGAGCTGACACAATGGGCAGGCGCAGCAAGCTGAAACAAGAGACACAAGAAGAAAAAACATAATGAGAGACATAACGAAGCAGGGAACAGTGGTAGCTCAAACAATTAGGCACCTCTCTCCCACACTGGAGGTCCCAGGTTCAGTTCCCGGTGTCTCCTAAAGACATAGCACACAGCAAGTGTAAACAACAAGGGGGTGGGGAGAAATAAATAAATTAAGTAAATAACTAACTAAATAAATAAAATCTTTAAAAAAAAAAAAAAAAAAAAAAAAGATATACTAAAGAGAATTCTCCAGGCTGAAATAAAAGACCACTAGACAGGGAAATGGATGTGGCACGGGTGATTGGGCTCCCATCTACCATATGAGCAGTCCAGGGTTCAATTCCCGGGGCCTCCTGGTGAAAGGCAAGGTGGCCTGAGCAGAGATGTGGCCCACACAGAGTGCTGCCCTGCGCACTGGCCCATGCAGAGAGCTGGTGCAGCAAGATGATGCAACAAAAAGAGACACAGAGGAGAGACAATATGAGATGCAGCAATCCAGGGAGCTGAGGTGGCACAAGAGATTGAGTGCCTCCCTCGCATTCTGGAAGGTCCTGGGGGTCGGTTCCCGGTGCCACCTAAAGAGAAGAACACACAGAGAGCAGACAGCGAGCACAAAGCAATGGGGGGTGGGGTGGGGGGAATGATAAATAAATAAATCTTTAAAAAAAAAACAAAAAACACTAGTCAGTAACCCAAAGCCATAAGAAGAAATAAAGAACACTGGTAAAGGTAACTACACAGGTAAATACAAAATCATGTACTTTTGGTTTGTAACTTCTCCTATTTTGTTCCTATATGACTTCAAAGGCAAATGTGTAAAACAATAATTAAAATCTATGTTAATGGACACACAATGTCTAAAGACATAATCTAAGTCAATAACATTATAAAGGAAGAGGGGGAACAGATATATAGCATTTGTATACTAATGAAACTAATTTGGTATTATTCAAACCAGGTTGTTATTACTTCAAGGCATCAACTGTAATTACAAAGTAAATAAACTGGGGGACAGATGTGGCTCAAATGGTTGGGCGTCCGTATCCCATATGGGGGGATCTGGGTTCGTTCCCTGGGACCTCCCAGTAAAAAAAAAAAAAAAAAAATCAACTAAATACAATAAAAGGTAGTAATGGAGTAATCAAGGGACAAAAAACGTACAAGACATACACAAACAGATAGTTAAATGGCATAAGTAAATCCTCCTTATCCGTAATTACTTTAAATGTAAATGGTTTAAACTCTCCTATGACAAAAGATTGGCAGATTGATTAAAAAAAACAAACACAAAAAACATGATCCATCTATATGCTGTCAACAAAAGATTCATTTTCAATATAAAGACACAAAGCAGTTAGAAGTAAGAGAAGCACGGAGTGGGTGTAGCTAAGTGGTTGAGTGCTTGCCTCCCACGTACGAAGTCCCGGGTTCAATTCTCAGTACCTCCACACGCAAAAAATGTAATAGAATAGAAAAAGATGTTCCATGCAAACTGAGACCAAAAGAGAACCAGTTGAGGGAAGTGGCTGTGGCTCAATCAGTAGGGCTCCCGTTTACCATATGGGAGGCCCCGGGTTCAGTTCCCGGGGCCTCCTGGTGAAGGCAAGCCCGCCCGCACGGCGTGGTTAGCTGACCCAGCGAGCACAAGCAGCAAGGGGGGGATAAATGAATAAATAAATAAAAATCTTTAAAAAAAAAAAAAGAGAACCAGTTGGCTATGTAATTAGACAAAACAGACTTTAAGTTTAAAAAGGTTACAAGACACAAAGAAGGACATTATATACTGATAAAATGTTCAATCCAAGAAGAAGATGTAACAATTACAAATATATACATACCTAACAACAGAGCCCAAAAATATAAGAAGCAATAGCAATAATAATAATTGAGGGAAGTAGATGTGGCTCAAGCGATTGAGCTCCCGTCTACCATATGGGAGGCCCCAAGTTCGATTCCTGGGGCCTCCTGGTGAAAGCAAGGTGGCCCGCGCCCCGCGGAGAGCTGACAGCCTGCGCCCCGCGGAGAGCTGACAGCCTGCGCCCCGCGGAGAGCTGAGCTGGAGCAGCAAGATGATGCAACAAAGGGAGACGCAGAGGAGAGAGAGTGAGAGACACAGCAGACCAGGGAGCTGAGGTGGCTCAAGCAACTGAGTGCCTCTCTCCCACATCGGAGGTCCTGGGATCGGTTCCCGGTACCTCCTAAAGAGAAAGACGAAAAGAAAAGACAAGCAGACACGGAAAGAATACGCAGCAAATGGACACAGAGAGCAGACAGCGAGCACAAACAACAATGGGGGGGGGGGGAATAAAATAAAATTAAAAACAAAACAAAAAAAGCCACAAATAATAATTGATAGAACATCTAGACAGAAGATAAATAAGAAAACAGAGAACTTAACATTATAAACCAATTACACCTAATGGACATACATAGAACTTCTTACACTCAACAAGAACAGAACATGCATTCTTCTCAAGTGCACATGAATCATTCTCCAGGCCACAAATCAATAAATTTAAAAAGACAGAAATCAAAGCATTTTCTCTGACTAAAAGAGAATGATGTTAGAAATCAATTAACAGAAGGAAAACTGGAAAATTTACAAACACGTGGGAATTAAACAACACATTCAAACAATCAATTGGTCAAAGAGGCAATCAGAAGGGGAATTAGAAAATACTTAGGGACAAACGAAAATGAAAACACAACATACCAAAATTCACAGGATACAGCAAAGACAGTGCTCCGAGGGAAATTTATAGCTATATATGCTTACATAAAAAAAGAAGACTGCAAATCAATAACCTGTCTTCACACCTCAGGAAATAGAAACAGAAGAGCAAACTAAACTAAACCCAAAGTTAGCAGAAGGAAGGCAATAGTAAGGATTATATCAGATATGAAAGAGAAATAAAAACAATAAAAAAAATTAAAAAAAATCAACAGAAACTAAAGTTGTTTCTTAGGGGAAAAAAAGAGGACACAGATAACTAAAAATCAGGAAAGAATGAACATTACTACTGATCTTACAGAAACAAAAAGGATTATAAGGTACTATGAACCAACAAATTAGAAAAGGTAACTGAAATAGTCCTTGAAATACACAAATTATCTAAAGTGATGCAAGAATAAACAGAAAATCTGAACAGACCTTTAACAAGCAGAGATGGAATCAATAATTAAAAAGTTTTCCAACAAAGAAAAATCCAAGACTAGATGGCTTCATTGCTTAATTCTACCAAACATTTAAAGATACTTCAGGGAAGTGGATGTGATTCAAGCAATTGGGCTTCCGCCTATCAAATGGGAGGTCCTGGGTTTGGTTCCCAGTGCCTCCTGGAGAAGGCGAGCTGGCGTGGCAAGCTGATGCAACAAGAGACACAAAGAGGAAAGACAATGAGAGACACAGCAAACCAGGGAGCTGGGGTGGCTCAAGCAATTGAGCGCCTCTCTCCCACATGGAAGATCCCAGGTTTGGTTCCCGGTGCCTCCTAAAGAGAAGATGAGCAGACACAAAGAGCGCACAGTGAATGGACACAGAAAGCAGAAAGCGACCTCAAACAACAAAGGGGGGTGGGGGTAGAGAATAAATCAAATAAATCTTAAAAAAAAAAAAAAAAGACAATTTAATACCAATCGTTCTCAAACTCTTCCAAAAAAGAGAAGAGGAAGGACTACTTCCTAATTCATTCTAAGGAGGCCAACATTGTCCTGATACCAAAGCCAGATAAAGACAGCACAAGAAAAGAAAAATGTCGATCAATATTGAAAGCATGGGCAGGAAAAACTGTTTGTGGAGATAGCCTCTGTTCCTGTAACCTTTTCTTCTGAGTTTTGTTTAACTGCAGGTCATATAACCTGGGCATGCACAGAAAACACTGACTTTTGACCCTCAGACAACCTTTGAGACACCAGGGACAGAGGTCACTTCTCCCTGATCCAAGGTTATAAGGACAGGGAGACACCGGAAGAGATCAATTGTGAGAAGTACTTCAATAAGGAAGATCCAGCCTAAAATCCACTCTAACACATATAGACAGCTCTATAATTAACCAACTGGACCATGCCAAGTCAAACTTCCCCATTTCTGTCCCCACCTCTCACCTCACATTCTCATAAAATGTCCCTTAGCTCTCAAATCAGGAAGACAAATCTGAGCTGTGATTCCAATCTCCATCTCCAGCGTACAGCACGCAGTGAGCCCTTGCTTGGTAATAATATCTCATATGAATATAGTTGCAAAAACCCCCAACCAAATACTGGTAAACCAATTCCAACACTAAAAAGATTGTACACCATGACCAAGTGTGATTTATCCTAGGAATGCAAGGATGGCGGCTTCAAAAATTAAGATAATATACCACATTAATAGAATGAAGGAGGGGGGAAACCACATGATCATTTCAAATGATACAGAAAGGGTATTTGAGAACACCCATTATGCTTTCAAGATTGGGGGAAAAAAAACAAACTAGGAATAGCAGGGAACTATCTCAACATGATAAAGAACGTTTATGAAAAACCCACAGGAAAAAATATTCAATGGTGAAAACTGAAAGCTTTTCCTTTAAGATCAGGAATAAGACAAGGATGCCTGTTGTCCCCACTGCTATTCAACATTGTACTAGAAGCTCTTGTCAGAGAAGTCAGGCAAGTAAAAGGCACCCAAACTGGAAAAGAAGAAGTAAAACTATCTCTATTCACAGATGACATGCTCCTATATATATTCACAAGATTCCACAAGAAAGCTACTAGAACTAATAAAATAATTCAGCAAAATTGCAGAGTACAAGATCAACAGAAAAATACCAGTTGTGTTTCTATACACCAGTAATGAACAATCTAAAAAGGAAATTAAGAAAATAATTCCAATTACAATAGCATCAAAAGATTAAATACCTAGGAGTAAATTTAACCAAGAAAGTGGAAAACCTGTACACTGAAAACTACAAAACATGTCGAAAGAAATTAAAGACCAAAATAAATAGCAAGATAGCCCATGCTCATGGATTAGAAGACTTAATATTATAAGATGTCAATACTACCCAAAATAATCTGCAGATTCAATGCATTCCCAACCAAAATCCCAGCAGTCTTTTTTTGCAGAAATGGAAAAGCCAATCATTAAATTCATATAGTATTGTAAGGGGTCCTGAATAGCCAAAACAATCTTGAAAAAAGAACAAAGTTGGAGGACTCTTGCTTCCTGATTACAAAGCTACAGAAACCAAAACAGTGTGGTACTGACAAATGGATAGACATAGACCAATGGTATAGAACCATACATCTATGGTCAATTGGTTTAGACAAGGTTGCCAAGGCAATTCAATAGAGGAAAGAATGGTATCTCCAACAAATGGTGCTGGGAAGACAGCATGGCCACGTGCAAAAGAATGAAAGTGGATCCCTACCTCACACCATATACAAAAATTAATGGAAAATTGATCAAAAACCTAAACATAAGAACTAAAACGATAAAATTCTGAGGGAAAAAAAGAGGAAAAATCTTCAGACCTTTGTATGTGGCAATGGAGTCTGAATAGATATGACACCAAAAGCAAGAGCAACAAAAGAAAAAATAGAGAAATTGGATTTCATCAAAATTAAATAAAAACCTTAGTGCATCAAAGGACATTATCAAGGAAGTGAGGGGGGAAAAAAACAACCTACAGAATAGGAGAAAGTTGGAAATCATACATCTGGTAAGGGTTTAATATCCAGAATACATAAAAACTACTACAACTCAACAACAAAAAGACAAACAACCCAATTAAAAAATGGGTAAGGGATTTGAACAGATATTTCTTCAAAGAAGATATATAAATGGCCATTAAGCACATGAAAAGATGCTTGATCAACATTATTAGCTATTCGGGAAATGCAAGTCAAAACCACAATAACACACTACTTTACACCCACGAGAATGGTTATTCTTTAAAAAACGTAGAGTAAATCTTGGCCACTGTGTTGAGAAATAGGAACCCTCACACATTGTTGGTAGGGATGCAGAATGGTGAACCACTATGGAAAACAGTTTGTGGATTTCTCAGAAAGTTAAACACAAAATTACCAGACCTGGTAATTCCACTCTTAGGTATTTATCTAACAGAACAGAATTGAAAATAGGGACTCAAATTTGTTGTACACAGATATTCATAGCGGCATTATTCACAATAACCAAAAACAAAAACAAAAAAACAACAACAGGGAAACAAGAAGTTCATTAACAGACAAATGAATAAACAAAATGTGTTATATCCATACAATGCAATATTATTCAGCTATAAAAGGAATGAAGTTCTGATTCATGCTACAACACGAAAGAAACTTGAAGACATCATAGTGAATGAAATAAGCCAGACACAAAAGGAAAATATTATATTATTTCAGATATATGAAATTCTTAGCATAAGCAAACTCACAGAAACAGAAGGCTGGGGGAATGCTGGAATGGGGGAGTTATTGTTCAATGGGTACAGAGTTTCCATTCGGGATGATGAAAACATTCTGGATATAGAAAGTAGTGAAAATTATACAATATTGTCAATGTACTAAAGTCACTGAATTGCTCATTTTAAAATGGTTTAAATGATTTTTATGTTATGTATATTTTCCACCAAGTAAAAAAAATTAACTTTTGCAGTGTGTGAAAGATATAAAATAAGGCAATGGTGAAGGAAGATAAAGAAACCAAGATAGAAGCTATTCCAGTAGTCCTGGAAAGTGTAATTGAAATATATGGTAGTGAAAATAATGACAGAAAACACAGGTATTTAGGATACAGAATCAACCAACCAAACCTGGTGATGTGGGGGTTAAAGTGACAAGTCAAAAGTAATATACAGGTGTCTGTATAGAGCAATTGGGTGGGAGTATATTCATTTAATGAAATGGAGAACACTAGAGGTGCTGATCTGGGGGGTGAGGCTAAGAAATGATGATGGGTTTAGTTTTAAATGCCTATGGAGCATAAGTATTTTGTTTTAAAATTTTTGAGAGCTAAGGATAGAGATTTGGGATTATCAGAACATTGTTGAAAATTTAAGTCATGAGACGAGACAGACTGGGGTGCTAAGCGTAACATTTACACAGTTTTCTGCATGTATGTTTTACTTCAATTTAAAAGTAAATTCTGGATATCACATGACTTAAATAAGGGTTAAATGCATGTTATGAGTTTGGAAATCACTACAGGCCACAGTGGTCCACAAACCATGAATAAAGAGGAAATCAAAAGACAAAACAAAAATAAATAAAAGACAAATATCCTTGAAGAGTACTGATTTGGATAGGTATAAGTAATGCAAAATAATGTATAGGCAAACACAGACTTACTAAGATTCATTATCAAGAATAAGACTAAAAGAATGGGGGGACGATATGAAAAGTAAAAACCCTCTAGTCCTGAATTTCAATTGTGAGTTCATTCCAGTATGAATTCATGACAGATCTTTAAAATATGTTTCTTAGCTTTGTCCACTGAAAAGCTCTAGAAAAATAAAATGACCAACCCCATAGCAATGAGCAATCCTAATGTCAAAAATATGGTCTCTATATATGATTTACAAGAAAAGGGATCAGGGCCCTGAGAGAAATGGCTGATTCCAGTCTGGGACAGGAAATGTTCCAGACTTATATGTAGCAGATAAAAATGAAGATATTAAGTAATACTAAGTTCTTGTCAAAAAGACTCAAGAGCCAACTTGGAAGAGGCTCCCACTGGTCAAATGTGGGACAATTTGAATATCAGTAGAGATAATAACCATAAAGGACCTAAACACAAATGTCTAAACCTATGAGTTCATAACTGTGCTATCAAAAACAACAAACTAACTGGTCATTATTCTAAGCTGCTAGTAAACCAATATGTTATTGCGAAAGCCAAAAAAGAATTAAGATTTTTTCCTACCTTTCCTATACAAATTATATCACCAAATAATCAAACAGTAATTTCAATTTCATTAAATGAGCAGTTTCTCTCTCTAGTAATATTCCAGCTAAAAAATGGAAAAATTGAAACATTGCCATTTTGCTATTTTAACCTAGGCATAAAAAGAAATATAACCAGATATTATGTCTTCTGATAAATCAATGAGCCACGACTTAACGAAGAAACTCACCTCATTCACTCACAACCCTGAACTGATCAAATCTCTAGGTTCAATTACCAATTTACAAGAAATACAGAGGACAGAGAAATAAGTTTAAAGACATCCCAGGATACAATCAGCAAAATCTAAACTGTGGGAAATTCTAAAGGACAAAACCTGGAATCTTCAGCAAATGCACTGCAAGAGCAACAAAAGAGAACTAAACTCGAATTTTTAAAAAATTATGACAACTGGAAATTTGACAACTGACTAGATATTAGATGAAATTACAAAATCATTATTGGCGTTAAGTGTAGTAATGGTAGTGTATTGGCTTTTTTTTTCCCCTTCATTGTTTTAGAGACAATGAAATATTTACAGGCAAATGATATCTGGGATTTGCTTCAAAATAATGAGAGGGGTAGAGACAGATGAAACAAGATTGTTTCTTTAATAATTTACTGTTGTGACTAGGTGAGTACATGGAGAGTCATTATATTAATCTGTCTACTTGATATTTTATGCTTGAAAACATTCTCAAAACACCCAAAATATAATGACCCCAGAAGATCCGTTTAATGTAGTCTAAAATAATGCTTTACAGTATTCTGTCAATCATTACATGAAAATAAACCGTCGCTGCGACTCAGCAAAAACACAAGTTCTCAGAATAACAATGTTCAAAGACTACATGTCATTTTATACTTGACTGTTGAGAAAATTAGCTACTTTAACTGTAAATATACTTTACCAAGACTAAATCTGACTGCTACAAAGTTAAATACAACCTGATATTTATAGCCTAGCACTGATTTTCTTTTGTGTCTGGGTGGCTGTGGTCTCCTGTTCAGGGAATGTGCATTCCTATCAAGTTTATTTATATAACACACAGCTGGCTGTAAGGTGCATTTCTGTAAAGTAGCTATTTTTACACTGGCTTCATTTTGAACTTTTTGGATCACAGATAGAAGCTTTTCTCTAGATATTATCTAATTACTCCTATAAGTATTGAGATGGCTTGTCAAAATAATTTTGACATTATCATAGGAATAAACTGCCATATTCCTTTAAAACATTAAACTGCCACAAACTTATCCACCAAAGTTAACTGAGAACACATTCATTGCCTCCAAGCTTCCATTTAATAATCTATATTGGAAAAAGAAATGTATCAATCAATTACAAAGATTTATTTCCTCTGTAGATTTTAAAATGCTCTATCAATTAAATGATCTTTATAGATTTCTAGTAAACCTTAAAACTTTGTTTAAAATTAGAATTTTTTTCCTTGTATACCATGCCATGATGAGCTAGGGCTAGCTAGTTTCCTAATGCAAACTGTTTTCAACCAAGATGAATTTCTTCAAAAACATAAGGAATACAGAGAAGACAAACAAAACAGGTCAGAGATCATATCTTGCAAATATCTGCCAATTTGCTCTACCCAAAATTTGCCTGGCAGAATTCTGGACCACATTCCTAAAATATGACTTAAGGAATTCTGCTACTTGTGATATTTTACCTTGCTCTTACCCTCTTCAAACAATTATCTAAGGGTTCTTAGGCATTAAGTCCTAATCATGTTGTTGCTTGGTTTCGAATACAGTAGCTGTGCCATCATGATGCATCTCTGCCAAATTTGCTGCAGCAAGAATTCCTTACAGAAACTGTTACATCCTGACAATATACTCCAGTTTTACATAAACATCAACCTTCTTTGAGCTCACTTACTTCTTAAGATATAAATCTGATAACAAGATATTTGGGGACTTTTGAATAAATTTCATTTAACAATAGAGAAATTGGGATACAGCTTTTGGCCGCAAAACATTACATTGTATCTGTCAGACAGTCAGACGTGGGTTTGATTCCTGACTCTTTCATTGGCCTCATCATCTTAAACAAGTCATTTCCCCCTTTTTCAGTCACATTTTCCTCATAAATAAAGTACAGGTACATGTACTATTGCAAGACATGTAAGAGACATTGTATAAATAAAAGACTGTCCCATCTTAGAGAATGATAAACATTATTTGTCCATTTTCTTTCTTTAAAATTGCTCTTTAGACTACATGATATAAAAGGAATTCAGTCAATGTTCTTTAGAATCAAGGATAAGCCACATCTTAAATACTTCTTTGAGAAATAGTTCTTTGGGGAAATACTATCCTCCCCCAAACATCAACTTTAACAAATCATACCTTAAATTAAAAGATTACATACATGAACAGACTAAAGATAATAAAGGAGACATATAAATAAAACTAGTATTCCTAAAGATATGAGAATATAAAAATGTCATAAAACTTTCCTGTAATAAATACCTAAATATGCAGACTTAAACTACAAAACCCAAGAAAAAACTGGAGCAGAATAAGCACCAAAACGTCTTTCAAATGAAAGATAAATAATATTATCATTCATTGAAATAATATTTCAAATGAAAAATAAAGTTTATCCTTATAAAGATAAATAATATCATGGGCATTCAGACAGAAAAAAAAGCAAGTCAAATACAGGTGGGTGAATGAAATCAGGTCAGCCTCAGATTTCTCCACAAGACTCAACATAGATAATTATAAAAGTGTGATATAAAAGAATTTAAAACCCAAAGAAGAGGTCCGAATATGGTGGCAAAAATCATTCACAAGTATTAAAGAATTTAGAATAAGTAGCACTTTTTGAAATGACTGCTGGGAAATGAATTAAAAAATTCTGTAATGAAAAAAATAAGGACTGGTGTATTTACTAACCACATGTAAATACATAGCCTAAAACAAAACTACCATGAATTTCTGTTTAAAAAAAATAATTTCCGTGTGATCCAGTAATACTACTACTAGGTATATACACCCAAAAGAACTGAGAGTCCTAACACAAACAGACATCTGCACAACGATGCTCTTAGCAGCTTTATTCACAATTGCCGAAAGATGGAAATAACCCAGGTGTTGTGTCCATCAACCGATGAATGGATAAACAAATTGTGGTGCATGCACACAATGGATTACACAGTTATGAGAATAATTGAAATTGTGAAGCATATGACAGCATGGATGAAACTGGAGGAAATTATGTTGAGTGAAGCAAGCCAGACATAAAAGGACAAATATTGTATGATTGTGCTGTTATGAACTAAATATATTGTGTAAACTCATGGGTTAGTAACTAGAATATAGGTCAAAAAATAGAATGAGGTTAGAGAATGGAAAGAATTGGTAAAAAAATCTGTACAGAATTGGTAAAAAAAGGTTGTTCATTAATCTTTGGAAATGAATAGAATAGGTGAAAGCACATCATAGTGTTCTAACTAGCAGTGCTAATATATGGTTATGACCATGGTTGAAAGGGAAAGTCTGAGATCATGTATGTTACTAGAAGAAAAGCTAAAAAATGTAATATGGCACGGTATAGCATAGCAAAGCCTCAAGTAAAATATGAATATGGGTGATATTGTATATATATGGCTGTTTTTACAAAATACAAATACAAATAAACTAAAGAGAAGGAATCAGAATAGCACCTACGTACGGCAGGGGAAGCCTAGAGAGACTGAGAGGTAATGAGTTTTGTTTGTTGTCTGGTTGGTTTTGGTTTTTAGTATTTAAAGGGAAAGGAACAAGACACAAGATACTATATATTGCTTGACCCCATCTAGACAAAATACAAATACAAATAAACTAGAAAGACAGAAACAGAATAGCAGCTATGTATGGCAGAGGAAGCATAGAGAGATTGAGAGGTGATGAGTTTTTGTCTGTTTTTTGTTTTTTACTATTACTACTGGAATAATAAAAATGCTCTAAAAATGACTGAAGTGATGAATGCACAACTATGTGATTATACCAAATAATAAATATGGGTAATATTGCATATATGAGACTGTTTTTCTATGAAACCAAACAAATGTACGTTAATGTTACAAGATGTTAATATCAGGCAAAAACACAACCAAAGCAAAATATGTCCAGTAGTGTACAGTAATATATTATTAATCTTCCATTAAGGATAAAAAAAATTAAAAAAAAAAAGAAATATACTAAGCAAAACAAACTAGACAAGAGGTATTACATATTGTTTTTGACTCCATCTATACAAAATATAAAAACAAATAAATTAGAAAGACAAAAACAGAATAGCAGCTATGTATGACAGTGGAAGCATAGAGAGATTGAGAGGTCATTATTAAGAAGTAGAGCTTTTTTTGTTTGTCTATTTTTTGTTTATTATTATTACTTTGGATGGATTGTATGCTCTAACAATATTTATCAATAAACTTTTTTTTTTTTTTTTTTTTTTTTAAGTATAATCCCGATAATGTAAAAACAAGACTAACAAAAACAAAACAAATGGTCAGGAGAATGGAAGGGAGAAGGGAGGGAAGAAGGAGTGTGTGTTTGCATATGTGTATGTGTGTGTACGTTTTCCCTCATTCAGGACAGAGGGAAGTCAATGGGTTCTATCAAAAAATAAATACTCAAAACTATTTATAGACACTTTTATAATTTTCTTCTCTCAACTTCAGGACCCTTTTAGGAATTCATATCTTCTTGTGGCAACAAAATATATCTGTAGTTCAATCATTTTTTTCAATATTTCCTTGGTTTTTTTTTTTTTTTTTTCAATCTAATCCAACCAATTTAAAATTTATAAATGGCATGCATATTCCCCATATTTCTAAAATTAATTTCTACCTGCACATATGCTTTTCAATCTAGCTATAGTTACAATAAAGAATTTTAAAAATATTATACAAAGTCCAGATAAAATGTTTGATAAACAGTCAAACATATAGACTATCTCCAATTAAAGGAAAGGACAATTCCCCTAAAGCAACACAAGGAAAAATAAACTTAAACCAGGAAGGAGTATGATGCTAAAGAGGGTGGGTGACCACTGAACATGTAGATGCAATGTAGCTCTTAAAAGTAATATAATGAATAAGTTGGATCCAAAGCCAAAAGAAAATCCCAATTTGCTATATGCTAACTAGTGGTCTGACTTAAATGCATTCATTTCATTGCCTTTAAAGGGATGAAAGAAAATAATCTCACAAAGAAATCAGATGCAGTAATTTATGAAGTTTAGAATAGTACACTCATTAAACCATGCCATCTCCCAACATGCTACTCCTCTAAACTGTCAAGTAACAAAACTTTTAGGATTTAGGGCCAAATGCACTTGATATTTACACAATATATATTCTCATCATTTACTTAAGTTAGCAGCTAACTATTCTGTTATACAAAGTTGAGTTACTAGCATGCAGAAGTAAACAGAGAAGACTTTATCACATTATCAAAGCAATTTAAATTCTACCAACTTTTATAAAAGTTTGCATAACACTTTAGATATCTTAACCTTAAATAGCTGCTAATATTAAGACCAATGATAAGATCAAACAACCATAATAAACCCCATACAAAATATATTAAAGCAAGAAACTGTCTTATTAAATCTCTTGTTGTCATTAACTGTTTTCTATTAAAAAAAAAAAAAGCCTCCTTAGTGTATTTATTATTAAGCTGAACAGAATATAGTCAAATTTAATTTTTAATTATCAATGAAATATTTCCAGATGTTAAGACATTCATATCCATCCTGTGCTTACTAGCACCCTGTATTAGTCAGCCAAAGGGGTGCTGGTGCAAAGTACCAGAACTCTGTTTGCTTTTATAAATATTATTTATTTGAGGTAGAAGTTTAAAGTCACAAGGCCCTAAAGAGTCCAACTCAAGGCACCATAAGAGGTACTTTCTCACCCAAAGTCTGTTGCCATGTGTTGACAGAAGACGGCGGGAGATGTCTGTGAGGATTCAGCCTTCCTCCTTCCTCTTAAGGCTCCGTGGTCCCAGCTTCTTTCTATCTCAGCTGTAGACTAGCATAAGGCTCATCTTTCTCCCCGGGGCTCGTTTCTTTCAGGGCTCAGCTGCTCTGGTCTCTTCACAAGGTCAGCTGTAGACTATCAGGCTCATCTCTCTTCCCAGGGCTACAGGATCCTCCGTGTATCTTCTCTGTGTCTCCTTTTCTGTATGTTTACTTCCCTGTGAGTCTGTTTTATTCCCACCAAGGGGGTGGGGACTCAACCCTGTACACGCTAACGATGTGGTCAAATAAAAGCCCTAATCTTGAGTTAATAAAGTAAAAATGAAACCTCTGCATCTAATACAATCTAATAGGCCCAGAGGAACAGATCAGTTTACAAACACAATCCAATATCTATTTTTGTAATTCATAAACAATGCCAAACCGCTACACACCCCAAGTAGGAAGTCCTTTCAGTCTTCCTCATTGATAAAGAATAGGTAAACAGATGTTTTTTAAAGTAGTTGTTTATGTAGACTTAAAATACATACCAGAGAGTAAAATATTTCACTGTGTATATGTGCTAAAATTTGATTTAAAATATGAATTACCACAGTAATTTAGCTTAATATTTCTATTTCCTTTGACTAGATGAAACATGACATAAAATACAAATGTCACGCAAGTCAGAATGACAGCTTTGTCTACTTAGAAGTGTGTACATGAATGACAAGAAAAAAATACTTCCAAAATGACAGAGTATTAATATATTTAGCATATACTTTTAATGCATTTACTTTTAATACATTTTTAAGTGGATTCACAAAACAAAGGCAAAAAGAGATAATGCACAAAGTATGAACAGGTAATACAAATAAGATGTTGTACTTCACAAATGTATATTAAAAGCGCTGATTGCTCGTTCTTCCACTACTTCCAAGTAGGTCCAACACCCACCTCAGCATAAGACGAAAAGAATAATCTAAGGAGGCCATGCCAGTTCCAATCCAAGATTTCTTCCAGACAGGGGAATAACAAATGTAATTATGTGGAAATACCTGTGTATAATGCTATTAATTAACCTTCTGGTTTATTTCCCTATCTGTTTAAACTCCTCCTTAAATCTTCCCTAAAGTGGCACTAAGAGATCACGTTTGTCTAATTCTAATCCCTATTGACTTTATTTGTATGTGCTTTTTCTCATTATAATCACATTAGCGAAAGTAAAGAACATTGTTGCATAATCAAAAATGGTGTACATACAATAAGCCTTTACTGAAAGGCATGCTGTACATTATTGCGATTTTCTTCACATTAAGTAAAATGGCTTCTAATACAGTGAGGTGCTCTGTGAAAAATACAGGTGAACCTAAGAGGCCTTTAAAAAGAAAAAGTTGGAAGTGATAAAACTTAATAAGACAAGGGAACCAAAAGATATATCCCCATCTTCCATACATAAGGTTGTTTCTATGAAAGAAAAATAAAAGCGATGAAGATAATATTGGTTGGGCATGGCTCATGCTTTTCTGAAAACTAGAGAATTCTTTTGTACAATAGATAATAACCAGCATGGGATACCACTGAACACTGTATGGATATAAAAATAGGCAATTATTATCTTAAAGGTTTGAAGAAGGTAGAAATGGAGGAAGGAGAGGAATTCAGTGGAAAAGCTGAGTTGCAAAGCAAGCACAAAATTGTTTGAGAGATTTAAGAACCACGCAAGAATACATAAATTAAATGTCATTGGTAAAATAGCTTCTGCTCATAGTGAGGATGTAATAAATTTTCACCAGTGAATTGCAGAAAGTATGAATCAGGACAGTAATGTTGAAAAGCAAATATCAATGAAAAGGGACTTTTTAAAACAAATGCCATCTTATACTTTCATTTCATAAGAAAAAAAGTGTCAGGCTAACACTGCTTTTAGACAGAGAAACTGAAGGAGATATTATGCTGCAGCCTTTGTCGGTGTACTCTGAAAACCCCACGATAAGAAAATGCCGATGAGTGCACTGCTTATCATACGAAATTCAAATGGATTGAGTGGACAGTGAAAATGTTGAAAAGTTCTTCACAAAGTGAAGAACTTCTTACCAAAAATCTTGTAAAACTTGAAGCTCATTTTTAGAGGAAAGCGAAGAAGGGGAGCCACAAATATTCAATGCTAAATCTTTAAAAGAAGCTTTAGACCACGGACCTCTTTGCCAGTCAGGAGAAAACCACGGACCCCTTACTAATTAAGTCCACACTATACTGTGAATTATTTAATAAGTATATCATACTTATTAAGTAGTATGGGCACCAACAGGTCCCCACAAGAATGTTTTTTTTTCAATTTCCGTTCAAGTTCATGGACTCCTTGTTATGAACCCCTGCTTTAGATCATACTGACAAATGACTGCTGTTGCAACTAAGTGCCATAAGGAGCACAACATTCAAAGCATTCAAAAACTTAATATAAGTACAGTCTCGTTATGTTGAGTTGTATAATCACAATCAAAGGGAATACTAACAGAATTCTGAAGGATCAGAATTCTGCAGGGTTTGTTTTTTGTTTTTGTTTTTGTTTTTGTTTTAATCCTGATGCTTTGGAAGATAGTTCAAAATCGTTCCATTCTGGAATCTCAAGAAGTAAAAAAGATTATTCTCAACAGCTCCTTGCATTTAGACAAAATGAATCTTGTTTAATCAGCTCATACTCATTTACCACACAAGAGTGACACTTAGGTAAGTTTTTAATTGGTGATCATTTTTTTACTTTATTGTGCTCATATCTGCATCCATGGTGTATCTTCTGTATATTTACATTATAGTGCACGTTCATTACAGTATAGATAGAAAATGTAATTTCTATCTGATAGCGTAGTTCAGATTATCAAATCCTGTGTATTCTACATAAATGTATCCACTAATAAGTTTATTAATGTTAAATAATTAGGTAACTGACATTTTTAAATGCCTTATAAATAAGAAATGCCTGGTAAATTGTTATATAGTTCTATTTCAGCATATTTCAGTTGCAGTCCATAATATACTAATTCAGGTAAGGATCATCAACAACAGAGGCTAAACCCATTAAGTGAAAGATCACTGAGCAACCGAACATCACCCCACAGATTACTTACCAATACAAAGGGGCAAATGTATCTTGACTATGGAAAAATCTGATAATCATCAACAAATGAAGTGTTCCAACTAACAGCAGGGCCACCCAACAATGTATGCACAACATCACCTTGACATAATCTTGACCCCCCTCCAAAAAAAGAGTTTACACTGAATCATACCAAGCCTTTAAATCTGTTCTGTCCAATCAGTAGCCCCTTGCTACATATGGCTATCAAGAGCATATAAAACAGCTGGTCTTAACTGTAATGTGCTGTAAGACCAAAATAAACACTGGATTTTGTGAAAAAGGAATGTAAAATATCTATAGTAACTGACACTTCTGGGAAGATGGAGGACTAGAAAGACATGGGATTCTCTTTTCTCCCAGAAAAATAGCTGGAGGACAGTTTGAAATGACCTAGGGAAAAAGAAAAAATCTTCTATGGTTTAGGACACAGGCAAAGGCTGGACACCAACCAGAAGAGAGAGGGACAAAAGAAAAGAATCGTGAAGGCAAAACTGTGAGTTAAAACCAGCAGCTGCTACTGTGGGCACCCTCCACCACACTAAAGACACTAGAATTCTCAGGCCTTTGGGCTGGCTACAGACAAAGAAGGCTCCAGGGATCCACTGCTCCAGGAAAAGGGAGAAAAAGGGACATAGCCTAAGGCTGACTCAGCTTCTGACCCACAAATTTGGTCTGCTGTGTCCCAAGAGCTCTTCCAGTCCAGGTGGGGCTGCATCATTGTCTGCCCTGGGAGCAAGCTCTGGACTGAGGAGATCAGGAACTAAAGAGATCTAACCCTCCCAATCTCCCTCTCTACTAACTGGGACTGATTGTTGAGGACATAAAGGGGAGTGGAATTATTTTCTACTCAGAAAAAGGGAGGGGGCTGCCTTTCCTGTAGGAAAGGTTGAATTACAAGGCTCTTAGCCTCCAGGCAGGAACCTCTAGCACACTGATCCAGTCCCTGTTGCAGCAAACAAACTCTGACTAGGCAATGAACTGAGAGGGCTGCCGAAGAGCACCATCTGTTGGCAGACCAAAGAAGTGCATGTGAGAAAATTAAAAGTAAATAAGAGGCTTTTTCCAGCATTTATAGCTTCCCTCGCCAAGGCCCTAGGAAGCAGATCTGCAACCCATTACTGAATCCAGAGCCCAGTTTTTAGCTACTAAAAGGGACAATCCAAACAATCCAGGTTGAAACAAGAATCAAAGAGCAGCAGTAGGGGGCAGATGTGGCTCAAATGGTTGGGCGTCCATATGCCATGTGGAAGGACCTGGGTTCGATCCCCGGGACCTCCCAGTAAAATAAAATATATATTTATAGAAGGCACATGGGCTGCCAGGATAAAACAAATGGATAAAAGTAAATAAATATGGGAAGCGGCTGTGGCTCAATCAGTAGGGCTCCCGTTTACCATATGGGAGGCCCCGGGTTTGGTTCCCGGGGCCTCCTGGTGAAGGCAAGCCCGCCCACACGGCGTGGTTAGCTGACCCAGCGAGCACAAGCAGCAAGGGGAGGATAAATGAATAAATAAATAAAATCTTTGGGAAAAAAAAAAAAAGAAGAAGAAGAAGACCCTGAGTGAAGAAGAAGAATTTGAAATCCTGAATGGAAAAGTAACAGAGCTCATGGGTATGAAAGACACAATAGGTAAGATTAAAAATACGAGAGGCATACAACAGCAGACTCAAAATGATAGAAGAAAGAATAAGCCATACCAAAGATAGAACTGAATTGAAGAAAGAAACAGAGAGAAAAAAGAATGGAAAAAATTGAGCAAGGGTTCAGGGGGATGAATGATAACACAAAAGGCAACAACATATATATACTGGGAGTTCCAGAAGGAGAAGAGAAGGGAAAAGGGGCAGAAAGAGTATTTGAGGAAATAATAGCTTTCATTTCCCAACTCTCACGAAAGAAATGAATTTACATGTCCAAGAAGCGTACTGTATCTCAATCAGAAAAAATATCTATCGTAATTTATTTATATATTGATTAGATGTTGAAATAGATATATTGGGTTAAATATATTATTAAAAGTAATTTTACTTATTATTTTTACTTTTTAAAATGTGGTTAACAGATAATTTAAAACTACATATTAGGCTCTCACTTGTGGTTTATAAAATATTTCTACTGGACTACAGTATTCTAGACCTAACTTTCACAGCATATATAATCAAGTGGTTTTGACAGCCAGTGTCAGAAGACAGACCATTCTATTCAGGGTACACTGAGAAGCTTCATAGTAAGCTTTAAAATCAGGAACTGTGGGTCCTCTAACTTTTTTTTTTTTTCTCTTTCAGGATTGTTTTGGCTATTCAGGGTCCCGAACAATTCCTTATGTAATTAATGACTGGCTTTTCCCCATTTTTGCAAAAATGGCTGCTGGAATTTTCATCAGGATTGTGTTGAATCTGCAAATTGATTTGCATAGTACTGACATCATAACAATATTCAGTCTTCTAATCAATGAACATGGGATGTCTTCCATTTATTTAGATCTTTTTAATTTCTTTCAGCAATGTTGGTAGTTTTAGCATACATGTCTTTTACATCCATGGTTAAATTTATTTGTAGCTATTTTATTATAATAGCTACTTTACTCTTTTTCCTTTTTTTTTTTTTTTTAAAGATTTATTTATTTACTTTATCCATTTTAAACACCCCCTTCCCCATTTGCTGTTTTGTGTCCATTCGCTGAGCAATTCTCTGTGTCTGTTTCCTGCCATCTCTTCTCATCCTTCTCCTCCAGTCTTCACCAGGATTCGATCCTGAAGGCCTCCACTGTAGGAGAGAGATGTTCTGCCACCTGCGCCACCTCGGTTCCTGATTTTCAGAGCTTTCCAAGCATCTCGTCTTGACTCTCCTCTGCTACATCATCATCCGGGGCCTTACGGCTCACCGGCGTACAGAGCCTGGCAGCCCATGCGCCTTCTATATATGTATTTTTCATTTTACCGGGAGGTCCCGGGAATCGAACCCAGGTCCCTCCATATGGGAGACGGACACCCAACCATCTGAGCCACATCTGCCCCCGCTACTTTACTCTTAATCCTATCCTCTTCCAATCCTGGGCAAAATAGAATTATAGATTTAGACTCAAACTGGTCTCTGGAATAAAATATTTTCAGACTTGGGCACTCAAGGTACACTATTCTAGCTATCCCACCAGGCTCTAAGAAATCCTGTCCTTCCATGTCTCCAGGGTTCCAATCACCCCTAATTAATAACACAGATCTTCTCAGTGCACAGTATTCTCTGTGTGTGAATACAAAGCATACATTAAAAAAAAAAAAGGCAAAATCTGGAAATAAACTTAAGGGTTAAAGAGAAAGAAAGAGTGAGACACCTTTAAACAATTGAATCTTTTCTCCAAACATACAAAAAGTCTACTATACCTCAAATGGAAGTCAAGCATGTTCCTACCTCCTTGTGTGGCAGATATTATAGACTGAATATATCACTGTTCTTAATCATCAAGCCACTGATGTGACCCATACTCAAGAAAGGTACCATTAATAAACTAATCATGGAACTCAAAATTTCTCTCTCAATATAGAATTCAGGCAGCCACAACCAACCAAAAAACCTGGTACACAGATGAGACATTTGCCATTCTTGCCTTATAATAAGTGACCTATGAAAACAAATCTCCACTTCCTTTCATGAGGACTCTTTCTCCTTTGTTTTCCATAGAGATTCTCCTAAATGAGAGGCTCACTTTAGTCCATGGTGAGATGCAAGTGAGCTAAATCCTTCATGAAGTAGAAATAACTACAAATGGATCAATAAATCAGACTTCTTAGGTTATGAAGAGAATTCTAATTCCACCAAGCTGTAAAGCTACCATTTTACAGACTGGTAAACTCAAAGCCAAAGACTAAAAAAAATGACAGCTAGTCTGGTTCTCTCAGCTAAGTACCAAAACTAGAACCAGCACATGAAGACAATCTAATCTTGCTTTATTTAAATGTACAAGCTGAAATCATCTCATGCTCTTCAAAATACTGACGTATTGGATTTGTTGCAATAGCATTTTAGAACCTTATGCAAACCAAAGAGTTTATTCCATTTTGGGTGGTTTAATGGACATAGTAAATGACAAATGAATTAATAAAGGTTTTGGCTAACAAGAAATAGAGTAAAACCTAAGATTTTGTCCTGAATTCACTGCCTAGGCCCTGAGTACTAGAGAGGAGAAGGTGATGGAACAAAATAAAAGGATGCTGTCATGTTTGCATCTTTGCTTCCTGTCTCATTCCTCTTTATTAATGCCTACCCTAATGGTACAGAACAATTTATATCCACTTGTGGTACCAGTAAGTCATGAAAATTAAAATTACTTATATATATATATGTGCTCAAACTTAGATTAAGAAATCTAAGCACCAACATGGAAAACTGGAATTTAAAACTTTTTCTAAAGGATCTAAATGAGAAATTATGTGACCACCACTTGATGGGTTCTTGTACTGCATTAAAAATGAAAACGAAGACAAGAGTATAGCAAAGTAGGAAATGTTTATAGCAATAAAAGAGTTACAGACATATGATTATAAAATAGAGAAACAAAAGCATATAAAAAATCATAAGAGGTTGTGTTCAGGTGAATTGAAACTGAGATCATCTCATTCCACTATTAATCAACTTCTCAGAAACAGGCTATCATTGTTACAGTTTAAAGATTTTAATACACTGAAAATTCATGATGCTTTTATAGTGATTAAGGATATTTCAACAACCATGAAAATAAGGATGCCTTTAAAATAATATTAATCTCTTTTGTAGCCAATTCATAAACCAATTTATCTTCCCAATATAACTTTTTTTTAACTATGCTGCCTACCTAGTTCACTGCCATTTAGGCTTTATAAAAGATTTTTTTTTTAAGGATGTACCTGAGATTGAACCTTGGTCCTCGTACATGGGAAGTAGGCACTCAACCACTGAGCTATATCCGCTCCCCTAAAAGATGTTTTTTAACATGTATAGTATGTTGTTGCTTTCAAGTACCCTAAAATGTCATAAAGTTCTCTTAGTCTAAAATTAATAAGTTGGTTTTTCCCCAAAAAAGGACTAAACTAAAACCAGTAGAAGTTTCTAATCATACCAAATGGTGAGAAATTTCCTGGAGATGTTCCATGGCTCATTAAGAGAAAGCTTATGTATCATACCCTTTGAGTAAAAAGACTGGTTTAGCCAGATTATCCAGAACAATGAATTAGTAGTAACAACATCTTGTATGTCTAAAAAGCTTTACATTTAATAAGGCACTTTCATGGAGAGTTTAATAGTTTAACAACTTCTATAGACAAGGCAACTGATCTTATGTGGAGGCAGCAACAACTCAAAACCAAAATTTTCTAAACCCAAATCAAAGGCCAATTGTTTGACTATTGTCAAAACTTTCCTCCATACACTTTTCCCCCACTTCAAAGATATGTTCAAAATTTCCATGGTCTTATCTGATCTTAGAAAAGGAAAACATCATTCTAAGCACTGAAGAAAAGGGAGAGCATATAGGAAAGTCTAATTAATGGAACAATTTTTCAAAAAATAAAAATTTCCATAGTCAAAATACCCATAAAATAGTAAAAGGCAAACAATTGCTCTTATATCTGAAACAACCAAAACACACACACACAAAATTAAAACTGTCAAAAAGTGTTCAGTCTTCTTGGGAATTTTTTAATTCTTTTCTTTTTGCCTGGCAAAATCAAACATTTTTAGGAAACTAAGAAGATAGTGAAAAAGTGGCAAGTCAATACACTGATAGTGGGAAGATAAATTAGCATGATTTTTCTAGAAAGCTAAAGGCGATATTTATTAAGAAACTCAAAAAAGGTTTATCTTCTCTGACTCAGCAATGACCACTCCTAGAATTTTTTCCTAAGAGAAATAATCAACGATTATGTATAAATCTTTTCATTAAGAAAATCCACAGGGGAAGCGGCTGTGGCTCAATCAGTAGGGCTCCCGTTTACCATATGGGAGGCCCCGGGTTCGGTGACCCAGCGAGCACAAGCAGCAAGGGGGGGATAAATGAATAAATAAATAAAATCTTTAAAAAAAAAAAAAAAAAAAAGAAAATCCACAGAAAGATTAGTTATAATTTAATTTATTTATAATTTAAAAACCTAAACATCAAAATTGGGGTAATATTATGGTACCAGCATATAAAAGAACGCTATATATCTATTTTTAGTATTTTGAAAGAATATTTAATGACATGAGAATATTTACAATGCTTTTTAAAGATAAAATAATGTAAATATATCCAACTCTTTAAAAATATATATCACACATATTTAAAAAGAAAAGAAAACTTTGTCTTAAACATCTGTCTTCCAATTCAAGGTGCCAGTATGAGCACATGTATATCTCTTCTCCCTTCTAAGATCTTAATTAAATAAATTTTTCTAAAGATATTACAAAGCAAATGTTTATCTATTTAAAAAAATATTTTTTTTAAAGAGTAGGTAGATTGCCCATGGTTCTGAAAGATGAAAAACAGAGGAAGAATGTGAACTGATTAAGCAGAGTGGAGGGAGCAGAAGAACAAAATACTCACAGAGGGGGCTGCAGCGAAGAAGGGAGGCTAATCTTCTGGGCAGAACCCCAGAGAGGCGCCAGTTCAGTGACCGTCGTACGAGGAAGGTCAGTAGTGAGAAGTGGGACTGAAAACATCTGTCATAGCAAGAAGTCAACAGATAATGTCTAAAGTTGATAAACCAAAAGTTAAACACTATAAGCATATTATTTAGAAACATGTGAGTTTAGCCCCAGGAGATCCAAACCTAAAAGCTTTTTTAAAGTAGCTGCCACTGGGGACTACAGTTCTTCGTTATTAGGTCTTCTGCATAATTGGCAATTTTTTTTTTAAACTAAGTGCATTATACAATATTGATTTTAAGATTTTTCTTTTTCATGTTACATTATGCTCATTTCCCTGTAATACACAACATCCTAAATTTTACTTCCTTTCCACTAGGTCAGAGGCTATCTGCCATTTGGCTGTGTTTTTCACCTACAGGTCAGAGAGTCATGAAATAGATCTAGTAGGACATAACCAGCATTTCTTTTTCTTAATAGAACAGAAAAGAAAAATGAAATGGGGGTATTGTAGGTAAAACTTTCATTTCAGTTACAAATGTTACTTAAATGTGTATAAAATATCTTTCTTACTGTGTGTCTATTCTCAACTCTGCAACCAGAGAGATTCTATGAAAATGTGAATTCAGATCATGTCCCTACTTCAATGGTTTTCTATTCTCACTCAAAAGACCTATAAGGTCCTTTAGAATTAACCTTCTCTTCTCTGCCATGTTTTCTTGGCTTCAACTAACTGCTCTCTCTCATCCTCTAACATTCAAGTCTGTCCTCATTTCAAGGCTTTTGTGCTTGTGATACCCTCTGCATGACTCACTCCCTCTTTTACCTCAATTATTTGGTCAAATGTCACTCTATATTAAATTATAATCCCATGCCCTTATACACTCTCTATTTCATCTCCTTTCCCTGTTTTATTTTCTCCTTAGCACACTAGAGCTTTTTATTAATTTGGTTTATCTTGCCCACCTCCACTAGAATGCAAGCTCTAAGAGGGCATGGATTTTTGTTTGTTTACAAATAGCCCCAGCACCTGTTAAAGTCCCTGGCATGTTGTAGGCCCTCAATAAATAGTTGTTGAATTAACAGATTAGCTAAAAAACATATCATATTAGGAAGAAGCCACATAATTGGCAACCAAGTACAACAGTTTGGCACTTTTAGGAAACTGACAATTTTAACTGATGAGGATAAGCTATTATGATTTAAATCCACTCAAGTAGCAAATTAAAGCTATTCACAATACTGAATATGTTATGGGTATACTCTGAATGTGCAAGTCAACTAAAATAATGAAAAACAATGAAAATAACCTTTGTTATTTTAACCTTTGTTAACACCAACAATAACACAGTAACCTAAGAATGCTTTTATCTTAGCCACTATTAAAAAAACAAACAAACAAACAAAAAAAAAAAACAATAAAAACCTCATAGGAGAACCTGTCCCCTGAATAGCTAAGATACTTTAAAGTTTAAAGGGCAAAAGTCTTATACTTCACCTCATTTACAAGACACAATTAAAGCCTTACTCTCAGTAACCACAATTCGCACATATTTAGAATTTTCATGATTTCCTTCAACCCTGAATGGAGATCAAGGGATCAAGTATTGACTACCTAGTTTCTCCAGAATAAAAACAAAGAGTTGGGGGGGGTGTGGAGCATAGGAATCCCCTACATTTTCTATGTAATATTTATATAATCTAAAGCTTCTTTAAAATTTAAAAAAAAAAGTAAAAAAAAAAGTAAATTTACATTCAGGTCAAATTCACATAGCAGGTATTTTATTGTGGCATACAACAGGGCCTCTGTCAGTAGTGATATCAATTAATTTTTTTTTCTACATTACAAGTCATTAAATGAACAAATCTTCAATAGATTTTCAATGATTAACAAAAAAAATGTCATTTAACACTTCTTCATTACAGAAAACACATGGCAAAACAGATTTCTACTAGGTACAAAAGAAGCTTATCTAACTGAAAAGAAAATGTCAGAAAGACTGCAAATGAATAACAGCCATATACCATGCCATTTATAAAATACAACTTACAGTATAACTTTATAAAACAATTTTACTAATCATTTATGTTCTCGGAGAATAAATTTTAATATTATATGGTTTTACCAATCTTCTTGAAACCAATGAGATTTTACCTTTTTTTATCACAAGCTATAAAGGACGTTTTAAAGAGGAAAATAAACGACAACAAGTTGAAAGGGCAGTTCACAGACATAAAAAATAAATAAAATTGAATGAAATACCAAAACCACTGGAAAAATTCAAACCACACTGTGTATATGAGAAGTTCACCAGATACTGATAAAAATAAATTTATGAAATGAAAGATCATCTTGAGAAAGTTACATAGAACGTAGCAGAAAAGAATGAGGGAAGCATTTAGAAAAATAATAAAATGGAAGACAAAAAATGAAAATGTATCATAAACCTGATGTTCCTTGAGGAAAGAAAAATAATATGGAAACATATTAAAAGATAAATAAGAATACATTCCTAAATCCACAGATCAAAATGTCTTACCATGTAACAGGAAAATGTAATAGAGAATCACACCAAGACCAAGATATATCCTGATGAAGTTACTGAACTTCAAGAATAAATAAAAAAATTCTACCAGTACCCAGGCAGAAGTAGGTCACCTACAAAGGGAAAAAAAAAAGTCAGGCTGACCCCAGGCTTCTCTACAGTAACCTTAGATGCCAGCAGCTAAATGGAATATGTCTACTGGGCATTAGGGGAAAGGAAATATAGCCCCAAAATTCTATAACCAGCCAAAATGCATTCCATTGTGAAAGCCACTGATAGACATTTTCTAATATATAAGAACTATGAGAAAAGAACATTCAAAAACCCACTCCTAGAAAATTTATTTGATAAATATAATTTAAAATATATTAAAACTGTAAGAATAACCACAGAACTATAAACAACCAACCATATTTCATCCATTCTAAGATGTACTTTTGTACACATTTTAATATTATCTGAAAGCAACACGCATTTTAGAATTGATGGCATGTCATATTTTCTTTGACAGCGTTTTAACTATGTTAGAGCTATACAAACTAATAAGGCATCTTGCAATCAAAGTTACCTTAGACATAATAAAATACACTACAGAACTTCCAAAACAAAAGAGCAAGTAAATATAAAGAAAACAAGTCATGCAGTTTAAAAGAAAAAAACCAAGCAAAAAGACATATATATATATATAGAGAATAATATTATAGAAGCAAAACCAAACATACATTATTGTAAATGATGAAAAGCATCTCACACTGGGTCCAAAAAAACGACCTTGATGCAACTACATGTGGTCTACATGAGATAAACCTAAAACAGAGACTGTAACAGGTTAAAAAAGTGAAAGATTAGATAAAAATATACCAGGCAAATATAAACATCCTTTTAAAATCTGTTGAATTCAAAGTAAAAGAGCATTAAAGGATGCAAAAAGGACATTTTTTATAATGATTACAATCTAAAAGAAGATAAAACATTAAAAAAAAAACCAAAAAACTATACACACCACATTCTTCAAAGTAAGTATTTCAAACAAAAACTTTAAAGAAATAAAAGAAAAACACGGCCTAACTGAAGGCAATCACCATTTTTAATCCTGAAAGATCAAATAGACAAAATGAAAATTGGCTGAATAGATTATGTAATAAGATCAAGTCCCTAGGAAACAGTTAAAAAACTGGTCATCTATTTTGGTCACAACATGCCTCTTGTCGCTGCCCCTCCCCCCATCAAAAAAGTAGAAACAGTATAGACTACAATCTGACAATGAAGCAATTAAACTGCAAATTAATAATGGTAGGAAAAAAAAAATCTTTGGTGGGCAGACGCGAAAATTTACATAATATCTCTCCCTATAGGTATTCAAAGATCATCTAGAAAATTATCTAGAAAATAACAGTTATGAAAAACACCTGTATAAGAACCTTTGGTATACATGTAAAGCTATATTCAGAGGAAGATCCATAACCTAAATATTTTCAAAAGATCAAGAATTAAAATAAAATATATAAAGCATTCAATTTAAGATTAGAAAATAAATGACTAGGATTGGCAACCTATACCAAACCACATTATGTATTACAATCTCTCCCTAGAACTAACTAACAGCATAGAAGAAACTAGCTGTGCCTTAGAAGTCCTAAAGTAGCAAACCAACTCTCTTGCTGCTGTAGTCCTACAAAATCCCAGAGCCCCTAACATGCTTACAGCAGCCAAGGGGGAATCTAACTAAGTTTATTTCTTCTAGAATCAACACCTTCCAAACCAAGATATTAGTTACACAGGGATTTCAGTCAGTTCCAACCACAGTGTTGGACCTGTTTTCCCCCAACCTCAACAGAATAGCCAGAGAGGTTTATGCCCTGTCAAGCAGCGACTACTGCCCTAACCAGCAGGAAGTAACTACAGAAGAATGATCATCACCCCTCAGCACCCCCTTAAGAATAAGGGCGTAAACTTTCTGAGGGGGTTGTTGAGGCAGGTTAGTACAAGGTAACTGGAGGAGAAGACGAGCCACAACATGGCTAGCAGACCGCAAGGTCAATAAACAGCATGGCTGGCAGACTGCAAGGCCAGCAGACAACATGGCTGCAAGACCTTGCTGGGATCTTGAGTGTAACCTTGAGGTCCCAGTTTCTCTTTTCAGGACCTCCCCTTGGCCCCAGATATTCCAAATAGTCCTCACCATTGGTCCTACCATTGGTGGGGTAACCAATAACAGCTGGGGCCCATTCCCTTATCATTAGGAAGGGGGAGGAATAATTAACAGTTTAAAAGGTAATCACATGAGGCAGAGCTAGCTCACTCTGCCTAGAGAAGCCCACACAAAATCTTGGTGTGTATTTCCGTCTTTCTCTCCCATTTCTCAGCAAGTTCTGTTCTTTCCCCCATTTCCCAAATAAATTCTTTTTACTGGCCTTAAAAAGTAAAATGAACTAAAAAAATCCAAATAAAGGAATTAAAAAACATATAAAAATTACCTTATTAGAAACAGTAGCCATTTGCTGGATTAAAAAAAAAAAACACATAACTATATAAAATTATGATTGAAAAATAAAGAATAAGACGATAAAGAAAAAACAAAATAAGTATGAAGCAAGTTTCCAGTAAATCTTTAAGTTACTTATTTTCAAATATCACTAAAGTGAATACTTTTCTAGGAAAATACAAATTGTCAAGTGGAATCAAACAGAATTAGAAAATATAAATATATAAACCTCAAAAAGTTTAGTAAGTTGTCAGAGCTTTCTCCCCAACCACTCCAAATACCAGTCACAGACATTTTTATATTAAGTTTTTTCAAATCATTAATCCTTTATTAAACTATTCTATGGAACAGAAAACTCCCTAATCATTTCATAAAGCTGACTACACAGATAATATTAAGAATGCTCTTGGCAAAAATTCTAATAATGGCATACACATATATAGTATTTACTGTACTCAGGCACTGGTCTAGGAAATGTCCATACATTAACTCATTTACTCCAAAACAATATGTGGAGTTAGAATAAGTGTCAAAGTATTTAAAAGCAGACATAGACCTGGCACTCATCAACCAGAAAGATGCCAGAGCTAGGCTATACTAGAGCAGGGTCCTAGAGGTGCTCTTTTCTGTGTCACACATTATCGCTCTCAATGTCTAGAAGATGAAGAAGAGATATTCAAGGCAACTGCTAATTAGCAACTAATATGCAAGTATTTTAACAACTTGTATACCACATATTGGTGCTAGTTCCTACTGACTGATTGATTAACACTCCCTAAGAGCTGAAAACTATTTATTACCTCTATTTTACAGTTTAAGAAATAGACTCAGAAAAGTTAGATTAACAGAAAAGCTGGGGTTTGAACCCATACAATGAGGCTCCAGAGATCAGGCACTTAAACTTCTGTTCTACAGGGCTTTTCTAAAATAAATTATTACTAATTATAACCCAAAAATAGATTTAAAAGATGTCAATCTTCCACAAATTCAAGGGAGGTTCAATCTCTTGATTTTAAATCACATTAAGGTGGAAGGAAGAAAAAAAAAACTTTCATTGTTGTTGAAAAGTTTTCATAAAATGCAATATATTCACGCCATGCCACCACCCACTGGCCGGGAGACTGGGAACGGCCGCGCCCAGAGGCCTGCCTCTGCCCACACCACCTTTGCCAGCTGCCCTCGCATGGAAGGTCAACCTGGCTCTGGCTGGCTTCCCTGACAAGAGTCTAAGCCTTTCTGCTGGATCCGTGTGGCAGGAGCGCAAAAAGAGATTCACCTCCTCTGGGAATAGGAGGCTCTACTTTGACACCCAGCCTTAGTGTGTTTACTCGAGGAAAACAGGATAAGCAGAAAGCACTGTGTCTGCTCTGGTCAAGGTCATGGCAACCAACATGGACATCATCTACAGAAACATGGTCATCAAGATGCAGCAGGAGATCACTCTGCAGTGCATGCCTCCTGTTGCCAACAGGAGAAAAGTGAATTTTCAGCCTTCAGAACAGAAAATGAGAAAATAAAACTTGAACTCCATCAGATAAAACAAGTAATAAATGAAATCATCAAAATCGGAACAGATACTAAATTACACTTTAATCTAGAAAAGAGCAAAGTAAAAGAATTGTATTCACTGAATGAGATGAAGCTGCTTGAAATGAGGACAGAAGTGGAGGCACTGCATGCCCAGCAAGATGGAGCTCTCACAAGACAGGAAGAGAAACACTGAGGTCCACTGGCCTCAACCATCCTCAAATTGCACAAGCTTGACGACAGTAAATATTTAGCTGGGTCTGTATTTACGTGCCTATCAGTGGAGCTCTGGAATTTTGTTACCTGTGGATATAATAAAGTCTATTTAAAGAGATCTCTATTGTTTTGCCTTAAAATACCAGACTACCTTTTTTCTCATTTCAAATTTTAACCCTGATTTTGTTTTAGTGCATAATATTATTTGCATGCAAATTATGGACATATAGCTAAGACAGCATAATCAGGAATTTCATGACCCTTTCCATCTTTTCTGTGAGTTCACTTTAAACACTGAATGATGGTGGACAAAGCTTCAAACAGTCCACTCAGCTACACCAGGGAACTTGGTGCATACCAAAAGTAAGTATTTTACATCATCATCTACAACTTTTTAAGTCTTTTGTCACATAGAGGATCTGGGATCTCTATTTAAAAGGTACAATGGCTTTAATAAATGCTAAAGTATCACTGAAACTAAACCGAGGACACTAAATCTTCTTTACCTAATAACCCAATCCTTAACATGTGTTAGTTCCCATATCATATTTTTTTACTCCAGAGTATATTGCGTTTCATCTCTCTTTGGTAGGTGTGTTAATAATACACTTGTACTTCTACATGCAAAAGGGGTTTGTCTGTTGATGTTATTGTTTTAATTTTCTATTGTCTTAAGTTATTGTTATGGTTACTTTTTCTGTGCCCTCCAGGCAGAAAATCGTGTTGCCTAATAAAGAGTTAAAATGTAATAGGGTTTCTATTTTACCTGTTAGAATTAAATTTTCCTCCCTCCCTTCTGGTTCCCCATTCTCCCCACCACCACTATCCCACTCCCCCTCCCCTTTCATACCTTCTCCTCCCTTCCCCCGCAAAAATGCAACACACTCTCCTGATATTAAAAGGAAAGAGAATCCCAATAAATTAGAGGTGGTTATGGTACCAATATTTTTAAGAAAGACATACCACATAATATATTAATAATAATAAATTAAGCTATGTATGTATGTTTATTAAACCAGTAAGCTGAAAACTAGAAGCCTTCCCATTGAAGTCAGGAAACAAGACAAAACAAAAGATGCCAACCATGACAACTACTATTTAGCACTGTTCAAATTAGGCAATCTACTCAGGTTAAAAAAAAAAAAAAAAAGATTAAAATATTGAAGGAGGAAATTTGAATATGATTCTTGTACAGCTAGGACAGATAACAAAATCAAAGGAAAATTTAAAATAAAGTGATCAATTATAAAATTAAATCAGTAACTTTCTTATAAATACCAATAAAAAAAATACAGTAGAAATGATCCTGTACACAGTAGCAACTCAAGTCTAACACAAAATATAAAGCCTGTAAATTTAGAAATTAAAATGCATTAAAAAGTACAGGGGATGGATTTGGCTCAAATGGTTGGGCGTCTATCTCCCATATGGAGGGACCTGGGTTCGATCTCCGGGACCTCCCGGTTAAAAAAAAAAAAAAAAAAAAAAAGTACACTGGAATACTTGAATATGTAGGAAGTCAGATTTTTTTCTTGCAAAAGATAACTCAATATAGTAAAGATGTCAAATCTCCCTTAACTAATCCATAAATTAAATCTGATGCACTCAAATCAAAATTTCAGGGGTTTTTTTTTGGGAGGGGCGGCCAGGGGATAGTGATGAATAAAACTTGAAGTGATTCTAGTGCTTATAATCTTGGAGCAAAAGGATATCTGGAGGAACAAGTAAGTTTGTTTTCTGGATTAGATGAAACAAAAGTGCCTGGACAGAGCTTTTCTGGAATAAACCTTCCAACATATTAGGCTTGTTAACTTGTTAAGCTGCATTTTTGTCTGTTATTTTCTTTTTTGAGTTTGAAATAAAGTTTGAATGAAAAAAAAGGATGCCAACATTTTTTCCACATAAGACCTAAATTACCTGTATTAATACAGGCATTTAATTAAGGTGTTCAGTTTTAAAAACTTAGCAAAATTAAAGAATCATCTCAAATGGACAAAACTCTAATTGTAAAATATCAATATAAATTTATTAAAATAATTGTTACATATATAATCCAATATACACTAATTGATAAAAATAAACTATTCTGAAAATAAAATCTGCTTCCAACCAATGCGGGGTGTTGGTGGTAGAGTGGTGTATGGGAGTCCTGTACTATATGCATGATTGTTCCATAAACACACTTCTCTAATAAAAAAAATTGAAAATAAAAATAAACACTGCATAAAAATTTACTTAAAACACAAAAAATGAAAAACTAAGTTTGATCTTAAAAAAAAAGTGCAGCTATTTTCCAAGCAGCAGAAAAAGTGTGTTCTGACCCTATAAATAGTCAATTCTGACTACATCTTTAAAGAATTCCATCTCTTAACTCTTAAGTGCTAAGGGTTGCAATTTTTTTTTCAAAGAATGATCCTATTAAAAAATAAGAAATCAGGGAAGCGGCTGTGGCTCAATCAGTAGGGCTCCCGTTTACCATATGGGAAGCCCCAGGTTCGGTTCCTGGGGCCTCCTGGTGAAGGCAAGCCCGCCCGCGCGGCGTGGTTAGCTGACCCAGCGAGCACAAGCAGCAAGGGGGGGATAAATGAATAAATAAATAAAATCTTTAAATATATATATATATATATAAAAGAGATCATATCTCTCCTTTTAAAAGCCCTCTGTGGCATGTTACCTCATTTAGAGTAAAAGCCCAAGTACTCATAAGATAGACCCTTATGAGGACTTTGGCTGTCTTATCTCCTTAGACTCTCCCCATTGCACACCTTTTCCCATTGGTCAACAAGTCTATATACAGGTATACAGAGATAGATATATACATACACTCACATACACACAAAACTTTTCCAGAACCACAAGACATGTTTTAATTTAAGAGGGCCCGCAAACTGCCCAACACATTAAATGAAAAAGCTCACACTAAGTCACATCAAAATAAAATTTCAGAACAGAAAATCCTAAAAGCTACCAAACAGAAAAACAGTTGACTTTTTTTTTTTTTTAATCGAAATTGGTCTTGGACTCCCCAAGTGAAAAGGAACAAAGGCAGTTGTTTGTTATAAGCCTTTTAGAATTGATTTTTTTAAATCTATATGCCCATAATTGATAAAAATAAAGTTTAAATTAAGATGATCTCTACATGAAAAACTTTCCTAAAATTACAGTAATAAATGGTGTGTTAGGACAACTGGTTAGTCACTGGAGAAAATAAAACCAATCTCTACCTAAATCCTTACAACAAAAAAGGTCCAAAATAGATCAAAACTCTAAATGTAGAAAACAACCATGAAAGTACTAAAAGAAAGTATGGGAAGGTGAGGAAGGAACATTTTTATAATCTTGGTTTAGGAGAAGTCTTCAGTCAGATAGGGTTTGATTCCTGGGGCCTCCTGGTGAAAGGCAAGTTGGCCCACTCAGCAAGCTGGCCCACAGGGAGTGCTGGCCCACGAAGGAGTGCTGGCCTGTGCAAAAAGCTGGCACAGCAAGATGATGCAACAAAGAGAGATACAGAAGAGAGACAGTAATAGACACAGCAGACCAAGGAGCTGAGGTGGCGCAGGAGATTGAATGCTTCTATCCCACTCCAGATGGTCCCAAGATTGGTTCCCAGTGCCGCCTAAAAAGAAAACAAGCAGAGAAAAACACAGAGAGCAAACAGCGAGCACAAAACAATGGGGGAGGGATTAATAAATAAAAATAAATCTTTAATAAATAAATAAATGAAAATAAAAGCAGATGGGTGAATGGGGGAGGAGCCAAAAGACAATCTGAGGGGAAAACATTTGCAACACATGACAAAGTTAATCCCTAAAAAGCAAAGGGCACTGAAAAGTTATTAAAATTATTAAGAGATTAAATACAAAGGGATAAATACAAAAATTCAATAAATACATGAAAAACTGTTCAACCTCAATATTTTTAAAAATGCCAATAAAATATCATTTTACCCAACAGATTGGAAAGTGATTATCAATTTTAACCAGAATTGGCAGAGATCTCAGCTGATACACCCTTTCAACTTACAGTAGATGCAAATGTCAACTGGTACAATATTATAGAGGACAATATGACACTATCTACTAAAATTTATGTTCCACACTTTCACTTGAATTCCACTTCCAGGAATTTATCCTACAGAAATACTGTTAAAATTAAGAAAATTACCACTTAATTTCTCCTAATGTACCACACTTTTAAATTTTTTTAAATTTTTAAGCAAAGTTGTATTTTCACATAACTATTGATTCTTCTTTTACTATTTGTTGTATATTTTCTAGAAGATTTTCTCAATTTTATCTTCTAATGCCCCTCCACTGAATTTTTCGATTACTTTCAAGAGCTCCTTTCCTTTTTTATAGAACACTTTCATGTTTCCAAAGTTAATCTTTTTATTATCTATCTTAGGGTGCTTTTTTTTTCTTTTTTTTTTTTTTAATTTTTCTTCTTGTCTATGGTATATTTCCTTCTAGTTGCTTTTCTATATGCATTGATTTCATTCCTATAAGGAGGCTTTCCTTTCCTTATCTGATAAAATAATTGTCTATATTTAAGTATAGGGGACTGGAAACCTAATATATGGGTAGGACTTGAAAATTGATAACTTCATTCACTATAGGATGGTCTCGCTGGTGTTTGGGTAAAAAAGAGTATCTCGGGAAGCGGCTGTGGCTCAATCAGTAGGGCTCCCGTTTACCATATGGGAGGCCCTGGGTTCGGTTCCCGGGGCCTCCTGGTGAAGGCAAGCCCGCCCGCACAGCGTGGTTAGCTGACCCAGTGAGCACAAGCAGCAAGGGGGGGATAAATGAATAAATAAATAAAATCTTTAAAAAAAAAAGAAAAAAGAGTATCTCGATGCAGTTTTAATGTGTGCTTTTATGAGTAAAGTCTAGCATCTTCATTATTTTTTACAAAGTCATTTGTAATTTTCCAAAATAAGACTGTTCATATCCTTGTCCATTTTTTAACTGGGTCTCATGTTGCAAATTTTTAGTAAAATTAAACATATCAAATGTTCACAGTATTTTTCTCTGTGATTACTGCTTTTTTCTTCACTTCTACATTTCTATGCTTTTCAAGCATATTCTTTATATAGTTGCTTGCTCCACCATAGCTTATTTCTGTTTCACCCTCTCACCCTTCTCCCTTTCCCACCCAACCTCATCCACAGCATCCAAAGCACCCATTGGAAGAAAAGCTGTGAGTTGGATTTGGAGAAATTTCTTATATTTGTATTTAATTTTAACCTGAACTATTTATGCTATATACAGACACTACCTCTTTCCTACCTAATAGTGCATACTGTTACCTGAAATACCTTCACCAAAATTTCTATTTTCCATCTTCAAGGGCTATCCCAAAATGCTACTTCCTCCCTGAAGCTTTTTTCACTGAAGTACTAAAATTCTCTACATTTTACGTAAATCTATTCTCTTACCTAAATCTCTGAATTGTTCATGTTCCTTTCCTTCCCCCAACTCACAGACATTGCTCCAGAAATTCCCACCCTCTCCTGTGTCAACAATTCTCTCTCTACTAAATTCAACCCTACCAACATCAAACATGCAATCATTTCTCCAATCTTCACAAAAATAAAATGAAGCCCATACTCCTCCAGTCACTGCCTGCCCCATTTCTATGCTCCCCTTTACAGCACTCCTTTTAAGGGTTGTCTGCATTCCCTGTCTCCAATTCCTCTTTTTTTTTTTTTTTTTTAAGATTTATTTTATTTATTTATCCCCCAGCCCTACTCCCTTCATTGTTTGTGCTCGCTGTGTGCTTTCTGCTCTGCTCGTCTTTTCTTTAGGAGGCATTAGGAACGGAACCTGGGACCTCCCATGTGGTAGGCAGGAACTCAATTGCTTGAGCCACATCTGCTTCCCTCCAATTCCTCTTCTCCCATTCTCTCAAGCTCATAGCAATGTGGCTTGTCCCTACCACTCCACTGAAACTGTTCTTCTCAAAGTCACCATTCATGTCTAGCAGTCACTTAACAGGCCTTATCTTACCTCATCTCTTATTTCACAGGTGATCCTCTTCCCTCCTTGAAACTTTCTTCACTTGGTTTATAGGCCACCATATTCTCCTACCTGAGCACTCCCTCATACTTCTTCACTACTTTCCAGTAATTTCTCTGATTTCTTAATATTGGTGTGTCCCAATACTCAGTCCTAATCCTCTTTTATTACACTTTTCTGATACCATCCAGCCTCATGACTTAAATATGCTAATAATTTTCCAGTTTATGTCTCTAAGCCAAACCTCTTTGTCAAATTCCAGAACATATGATAATCAGCCAGTTTGACTTCTCTACCTGAATGTCTAATACGCCATGGAAAATTAGCATATTCAAAATTGAGTCCCTATTAATTTCTCTTCTCCAGCAGTCTTTTCCATCTTGGTTAAAGCCAACTCCATCCTTTCAACTGTTTAAGCCGAAGATCTTGAAACCATCCTTGACAAATTATCTCACACACACCACTCCCCTCCTCACCCCCAAAAAATAAATCCTGATAGCTCTACTTAAAAAATTATATTCTGATAGGTTGTACCAAACTGACTAGGAAAGACTCCTCTTGGTTTATCACACATGCTGTTCCTCTGATCTACTACTTCAGAGCCTTTATACTTGTTAATTCCTCTGCCTGGAAAGCTCTTCCCCCAGACATCAAGGCTCCACTCCAACTTTCCATTCCCTTTCTCTGCTTTATTTTCTCTCTGGAGCACTACCACTATCTTTCCTTTTTTTAAAACTTAATTATCTAGCTTATTATATCTTCCCACATTAAATGAAAACTCTGATTTTGATGTTCTGTTCTTTAAAGTATTACTATGCTTAGAAAAGTAGGTACTCAGGGAAGCGGATGTGGCTCAAGCAATTGAGCTCCCGCCTACCACACAGGAGGTCCCGGGTTCGGTTCCCAGTGCCTCCTGGAGAAGATGAGCAAAACAGCCATCCAATACAACGGGCTGGCACAGTGAGCTGATGTGACAAACAAGATGATGCACAAAGGAGACAAAAAGAGGAAACACAATGAGAGGCGTAACAAAAGCAGGGAGTGGAGGTGGCTCAAGCGATTGAGTGCCTCTCTCCCACATTGGAGGTCCCGGGTTCGGTTTCTGGCACCTCCTAAAGAGAAGATGAGCAGATACAGTGAGCACACAGCAAATAGACACAAAGAGCAGACAGTGAACGCAAACAACGGGGGGGGGTAGTAAACAAATAAATGTTTACAGAAAAAAGTAGATACTCATATTTTTTTTTTTTTTTTTTTTTACCGGGAGGTCCCAGGGATCGAACCCGGGTCCCTCCATATGGGTGACAGACGCCCAACCAGTTGAGCCACATCTAACCCCACATATTTTTTAAATGTAGAGATTTGAAGATTAAATTTGATATCTCAGCATTTTACATTGAAAGTACTATATATAATAGTTTTTCCATGATCCTAATACTTAAATGACCAAACTTTAAAAAAAGGCCAAGCCTTTTTTCCTATATAAGAGGGTGAAAGATTTCACTAAACTCTTCTTCTAACCTTTTTTTACCAGAGGAAAAAATTATATTACTAATAAATTTCTCTTTGGTTGCAACAGATATGAACTCTGGAGACTTAAGCTCTAGGGATGTCTCTGGAAAAAACTAGCAATGACATTAGCCAAAACAAAAAAAAAAAAAAAAACACAACTAAGGCAAACAAACAAATAAATACTTCAGTACTCCAGCAGATTTCTATACCAGCATTAAGTCCTTCATTTATTGAAAGCACTGGCAAAGTTATCCTCAATAGTAATATATAAGTCAAGATGAGCAAAAAGAGTACTTAGAACTATCAACACTAACTGAGCATGCAACAATGTAACTCTTTGTATATCAAGAATCTACAGCAATGAGAAGCAATAATATGAAAAATGTTCTCCAAGGAACTTGTCCTAACAGGAGGCAACTGTCAAATTAAAAGAAATGGTTCTAAGAAGTTATCTTAATTCTATTACTTAAAAAGAAAAGAAACTTACCCCAATCATGAGGCACATGAATAAACTAGGAAACTGACAAAACAAAACACCCTAACTATAGAGAACCATAAATACCCCCAAATATAAAATTTCTTTCAAATGTTGAAAATTAAAGCAAACTTTTCATTCTAATGCCAAAATATATCCATGTTTAATACAATATACATGGTTTTTCTTGAATCCTCAGATAAATCTGGAGTTCCAGGATGTCTGCACCATATTTTATCCTGTAGCTTTGGGTAATCTTAATAAAATTAGGCAAGCACGAATTGTAAACAAAGTTAAAGCAACACTACCTTTATGGAAATAAGGCATGATTTTATTTTATTTTTTTTTTTGTTTGTTTGTTTTTAAGGCATGATTTTAAGTTTCACAAATAATTCAAAAACTCACCAAAAAATTCTCCTGGTATTAGTCTGAATAGACAGCTCAAGAAAAAAATTTAACAATTAAAAAAAAACTCAATTACCTCATATATAAAAACTGAATTTCATGTAATTCAGTCAAGACCAAAGCATCAAAATATATGACCTATTTTAAAACATCAAATTTTCAACAAAAAAATAGAATGATCTACCATGTTTTATCATTCACCTATTAAATAATGTACTGACTTCCCTCTATTTGAATAGAAGCAAAGGCATGTTGTTTTTGTAAATCCATCCCAGACTACGAGAGATAGTAAAATAGTCACTTCAACTGTGTGCATTATGTTTTTTTTTTTTATTTTGCATTATGTTTTAATGCCACATAATAAAAAAAAATTCTACCATGAATCCACTCACCATCCCAGTTCAATTACCAACAAGTGGCCCATATCTTGTTTCTTCCATATCCCCATGCACACCCCCTCAACCCTGATTTTAAAGTAAATCCCAAATGTCATAATTTTATCTGTAAATATTTTAGTTTATGTTCTATAGCATAGCTCTACCATTATCACACCTAAGAAAAATTAACAGTAATCTATTAGTATCAGATATTCAGTGCTCAAATTTTCCCTTTTCCTCCGTAAGACTTACTTTTACAATTACAGGCATACTTCAGAGATATTGTGGGCTCAGTTCCAGACTTTGGCAATAAAGCAAGTATCATAATAAAGTGAGTCACAAGAATTTTTTTTGGTTTCCCAGTGCGTAAGAAAGTTATGCTTATACTAAACTAGTCTATTAAGTGTGCAATAGCATTATGTCTTTAAAAAAAAACAATATACATACCTTAATTAATATGTGACACATGGGAAAACGGCACGGATAGACTTGTACAATGCAGGGTTGCCAAAAACTTTCAATTTGTAAAATATGCAATATCCGTGAAGCTCAATAAGGCAAAGCACAATAAAATGAGGTATGTCTGTCTGTAGTTAGCTAGAATCAGGAGAACTCCAAACACGTTCCCCACAATATATTTGGTTGACATACCTCTTCTTTTAAATAGGTTTCCTGAGCCTTTTTGTTTTCTTGTCGTTTAATTGTTAAAGAAACCAAGACACTAATCCTATAGAATTTTCCCCATTATAGACTTGACTGATTGTATCCTCCCATGGTATCTTTGAACATATTCCTCTGTAACCTGTGTTTCCTATAAATTGGTAGATCTAGAGGCTTGATCAGATTTAGGTACTCATTCTTTGCAAGAAAAGTTCACAGGTGGTGCCAATGCATCACATCAGAAGGCATAAAATGTCTGGTTGCTCCCTCTTTTTATGGTGTTAAAAAAGATCTGTGGGTTCAGATGCTGCCAGTCTTTCACTTATTAGCTTTAGTAATTATTGATAATCATTGCCCAGATCTATTATTTCATTAAAGGTAGCAAAACAGTTCTTTTGTTCTAGATCTTTCATTTCTTCATTTATTAGCTGGAAAAACTTCTCTTTATCAACTATTTGGAAATCCCGGAAAGTTTTGAAGGATGAATGCCTGACACATTCCCCTTACCCTCAGAATAAGTTGGTTCCACAGCATCTTCCAAAGGTGACCATTAAGATGTTCTGTTGTTGTATTTGGTTTGGATATTTATGAACTCATGGATTTTAACATATGTGATACATTTTGATCCACAATTGTTGCTCTTTTTTTCTGCCCAAACTGTCCCACTGGGCAATTTGATAGCTTTCTTGCTTTCTTGTATGGTAAGATGTTCTAAATACTTCCAGCCCTAGACCTAGAATCAGCCATTTTTCCATGAATCCCCGGTTCCTTTCAGCGGGAAATAAATAATTAAAAAACATACCACTACTCCCCGTGGCCCATCATCCTGAAATCGCCAATCTTTTTTCTCCCCATTACTCCAAGGTCAATATAAAGAATCCAACTGGCGGGCATGGATGTGGCTCAAATGGTTGGGCATCCGTCTCCCATATGGAGGGACCAGGGTTCGATCCCCAGGACCTCCCAGTAAAAAAAAAAAAAAAAAAAAAAAGAATCCAACTGGCTACCCAACTAATAGACAAAAGTTTCTCATGGCTAGCTACCCAAGCCTAATACGTCTTCTTTGCCACAGAATTTTTTAAAGGGGGCGGGGGAGGCAGAACTCAGAAAAGATGCCATAGGTTAAGAAAAAACAAAAACCCTGGTAAGGTAAAAATAAAGCTTAAACATACCTATTTCAAAGAATAAACTATGAGCTTACAGGCAAACCAGAATTTTTTTTTTTTTTTTTTTTTAATATGGAACGCTTCACGAATTTGCATGTCATCCTTGCGCAGGGGCCATGCTAATCTTCAAACCAGAATTTAAAAAGTGAAAGTGATGAGTGAAGGTATGAAGAAATACTGAATAACCCCTTACCTGCCACCTTCAGAAATTTCCTACAATTCAAAATTCAAACAAGTTTTGATCTATTAAATGAATTCACATAACCAAGAAACTTCAACTTACATTCAATGAAATTTGTGAATGGACAAACATAACCATCTGAAAATTTTAAATTAGACTTTCAAAATAAATTAGTTCATAATTGTGGCAGTTTGAGATTATGAATCCCAAAGAGAGAGATTATGTTTGTAAACTACTCTATTCTGGGTGTGATACCTTTGATTATATTGGATTCAGTTGAGGGGCCCTTGATTAAATTACCTGTTAAGATTAGGGTTTTGATTCAACCACTCAGGTTAAGTCCCCACCCTCTTGGTGGGCTTATATAAACACTCACTCACTCAAGAAGACACAAGGAGAGCGAGAACACTTTGTCAGTTCTGATCCTGGAGCCACGGGAAGAGAGATGAACCACTCACCTAATAGTTTGCAGCTGAAGAGAACAGAGCAGTTGAGCAGCTGAGAAGGCCCGGAAAGAAACGAGCCCTATGGCAGACACTGATATAAGAAGCCCTGGAGACCAGGCAGATATCAGCACCATTACATGACAACTGACTTTCGTGAGAATGCAACCTTTAGTTGGACACTTTAGGGCCTTGAAACTGTAAGCTTCTACCCCAAATAAATACCCTTTATAAAAGCCAACAGATTTCTGGTACTTTGCATCAGCACCCCTTTGGCAGACTAATACAATAATTAAAGTTTGATACAATTTCAAACTCTGGTAAGCCAGAGACCTAGAAGAAGTGGCAAGTACAGTGATTGGACCAGATGGGCTAAAAACAACAACAGCCTCATAACAAGCAATTTAGTTCATTTCTACCTTTTTTTTTTTTTTTTTTTTAAGGAGGTGTCGGGGATTGAACCCAGGACCTCATACATGCGAAGCAGGCACTTAACCACTGAGTTTCTTCACACATTCTTATTTCTTCTTTTGAGAAAAAAAGTATCATTAGGTCTTCTGTGCAATGTTTAGCCAAAAGGTAATCCTCTAGCAAATAATCAAATAATCTTTCTAATCCAAGCCCCAAGTAGATTCTAACAGCCTGAAAAGTATAAAACAATTTAAATTTTAAACAATGCTATTCCACTTTCACTTTATAATGAGAATGAAGATATAATAATGCTTTGTAAAACATTTTTTTTTTAATTCAACAGTCATGGCTTATTTCCAAAAATCTGTAAATATTCCACATATTACTTTCATTGATGCCTAAAAATAAAAGTTAAAAAAGTAAACATACAGAAGTTAAAGTTTCAACAATACTACCAAAAAAAAAAAAAATTACATCAGCAAAAAGCCAGCCATTTAATTTATTATTGAATTATCTTTAGTCACAGTAGTAAGAAGCATTTGGTATCACCATTGTTTTTACTTTAGAAAAAGAAAAACTCACTCAAAAATGTTCATCAACTTATTAAGACTTGTTTACTCTTCTAATAGTCACCTATTGCACAATTCTCATCTTACAAGAGAAGTGCTCTCTTGTTGATCTTCAGAGCATGAAATCAGAGACAGCTTCAGTATGCAGACCCAGAAGTAAAAATAGAACAGATTCCAGGGACTCAAATTGAGAACGGGGACACAGACGGACGGACACACACATATCAAACCTTATTTAAGAAAACAATGTATGCTGCTATTCAAACTCATGAAATGGATTGATGATATCACATAATTTTGATACAAGTGTTGACTAATTCAAGATGCACTTTTCTAACTAGTCTTTACTTGACTAAGAGGATTCTTTTTTTTTTTTTTTTTTGCTGCAAAAAGTTTTATTGTTTACACTTGGTTCAGGGCTCGTTAGAAGGCTACAAGATGGCAGTTAGAAAGAAAAATGTCTCCTGGCTGGAGGGGCTCAGGCAGAAGCCTGGATGCCTGGGGAAGAGGGGGTTCCCCCGCCATGGCCTCTGGGCTCTGGAGGCTCCTAGTCGTCCTTGAGGGTGAGCCTTTCGAAGAGATACTCGCCCAGCCCGGCCTGCGGGCCAGCCAGCCTGCGAAGGTTGGTCAGGTGGTCGCCTATCTTCTTGATCAGTTTCACCTCCTCGTCTAGGAAATGGTTCTCCAGGAAATCACAGAGATGGGGGTCTGTGTTGGCAGATCCCAGGGCATGCAGATCCAAAAGGGCCTGGTTCAGGCTCTTCTCCAGGACCAGGGCAGCTTCCATGGCGTCCAGGGTTTTACCCCACTCGTCTTTGGATGGCTTCTGCACGTCCTGGAAGAGGGCGCGGCCGCCGCGCTGGTTTTGCATCTTCAAGAGACGCTCTGCGCCCTCACGCTTCTCCTTCGCCAATTCGCGGAAGAAGTGGTCCACGCCCTTCAGGGCCACATCGTCGCGGTCGAAATAGTAGCCCAGAGAGAGGTAGGTGTAGGAGGCCTGCAGCTGCAGGTTGACCAGGCGGTTAACAGAGGCCTCCACTTCGGCAGAATAGTTCTGACAGATCTGGGAGGTCATGGCTGGTCGACAGTGAGGAGCTAACCACAAAAAAACGGTGTTAGCTGGTCCCGGAAGCTAGGGGATGGCCCAGAAGTTGGTCCCGAAGGTTTCAACTTGAGAATCAGCTGGAAGGTGGTCGACGCTGAAGAGAGGTGGGGACTAGGCCCCGGGTCTGTTCCGTTCAAACACTGTTGAAGCAAGAGACAGATCCGCGGGACCGCAGGGCGCGCTGTGTCTAAGAGGATTCTAATATCTACTACTGATATTTGAATGATACATTGTTCATTATTGCTATAAAACTTTTCTTTATAAAAATGACTATCATTTAAATACAAATCTGATTCACTGATGTTAATCTGAAGACTAATTTTAGATCTCATCTTAGGTATATTTTCTACCTGCTAAAAAGAAGGCTTTATATGTGGATCATTCTTCACACTAATTCAGTGAACATCAAATATTAGTGCTAGTCAATAAAAGGTACGAACATTTATCCAGACTTAAACTGAAATAATCCTAAATATATGGATTATATATCCAATGCACTCAAATAGTTTTTATGGTCCTTCACAGTGAGTTACTGCAGTCTCATTTATACAAATTATGCTTTCAATAGGAGTCAAGAAAGAAGGCTATCAGAGACCATACCAGAAACAGAGAAAAGGAATAAACAGGAAGCAAATACAACTATGGAAATTCAAAAATTAGAAAGAAATATTGTCTTGTCTCCTAATACAATGCTATTCATTCAGGAATTCTCTAAACATCCCTTACAAAAATTAAACTTTATCATCTACTTGATCACTGCCATTCACTTAGCTTATATTTACAGTGCCTACTATACATGCCAAGTACTGTGCTATATGCTAGTAATACATATAATGTGGTAAGTCATATAGTCTCTTTGCCAAATATTTCTGGTTTTCTCCCCTTGAAGGCACACAATAAGAAGACATTTCTTAGCCTCCTTGTAGCTGGGGGTATCATATGACTAGATCTGCCAATGACTAAAGTGAGTGGAAGTGCCTCCATTCACTTCTGGCCAGAACATTTACTTGTTGGTGCAGGAGCTTCCAGAAGTCTCTCTCTGGCAGTGACTGGCAACACGTGAGATGGAGGCACCCCTGCCAACATCAGCTAAGACTAAGAAATAAATCTTTGTGATTTAAATCAGTGAGAGTTTAGGGTTTTTTGTTTGTTCGTTTTTAACCACAGCATAACCTAAGACTGACTACATGCATAAGGTAATCAATATCGGTCACAAGCTATTTATTGTTAAGCTAGGTCTCCTTGACCTCATGCTGGAAAAGTTTTGTTTGTTTGTTTGTTTGTTTGTTTGTTTTAAAAGAGAAATACTTCTATTATCTATTTTTTGTGGCAATTTTTCTGCCCAACTATTTGAGACTATGGAAGACTTTCCAAACCCTGATTCTATCAGTCAATCCATTAATTTTCAAGTCCTATGATTTCTACAAACTTAATATATACACCAATGTCTTCATTTGAGTGATTATTTTTTGGAATTAGATCAAGCCAAGTTCAGGAACCCTGCTGCAAACTGGAATGTGTCCATCCCACTTAACATGAACTAATCAAGCACTAATCTTTGTTTACAACTGTTCAACTATACAAACATCCAGTCCTTTCCAAAAGGTTATCATGAACCATTCTTTCAAGTGTCTTAACAGAATCGCTACAATTATATGTGAATAAAGAAAAGTAAGGAGGGGAAGGGCAGATAAAAAATAGGGTACTAGGCAAACTAGTTAATATCAGGCAAGGGGTGGCAAGGGCAAACTTGAACATAAAAATCAGAACAAAGTACAAAATGACAAATGCCTGATGTATAAAGAAAATACTACAGCCAGTGAGTAGTGAGAGTAGAAGTTCATGAAAATTACGCCAGGCCCTACTGTATGGGAAGCGGATATGGCTCAAGAGATTGGGTTCCCGCCTACCATATGGGAGGCCCCAGGTTCGATTCCTGGGCCTCCTGGTGAAGGCAAGCTGGCCTGCGCCAATGAGAGCTAGTGGCCAGCGCCGTAGAGAGCTGGCACAGCAAATGATGCAACAAAGGGAGACGCCAAGGACAGACAGTGAGAGACGCTGCAGACCAGGTGTGTCAAGCAACTGAGTGCCTCTCTCTCACACCGGAGGTCCCGGGATCGGTTCCAAGTGTCTCCTAAAGAGAAAGATGAGAAGAAAAAGACAAGCAGACACGGAAAGAACATACAGTGAATGGACACAGAGAGCAGACAGCAAGCGCAAAAACAATAACGGGGGAAGGGAAGGGAGAGAGAAAAAAAGGCGGAAAAAATATTTATATGCCAGGCCCTACCGCAGACATATTCTCAATGTCAACAACCTTGAAAAACTATTGCAAGGGTTGGGATGTCAGAAACTTTAAGCAGCAAAAACAGTTGAACTGGTGCCTTTTCACAAAGATGGTGCCAAAAGTGAAGAAGGAAGCCCCTGCCCTCCCTCCCCAAACCAAAGTCAAAGCAAAGGCTTTGAAAGCCAAGAAGGCAGTGCTGAAAGGCATCCATAATCACAAGATCTGCACATCACCCATCTTCCAGAGGCTTAAGACGCTGCATCTCAGAAGACAGCCCAAATACCCTCGGAAGAGCGCCCCCTGGAGAAACAAACTTGACCATTATGCCATCATCAAGTTCTCCCTGACCACTGAGTCAGCCGTGAAGAAGACTGAAGACAACACAGTTGTGTTCATTGTGGATTTCAAGGCCAACAAGCACTGATCAAGCAGGCTGTGAAGAAGCTCCAACACTGACGTGGCCAAGGTCAACACCGTGATTAGTCCTGATGGAGAGAAGAAGACGTATGTTCAACTGGTTCCTGGCTATGATGATTTGGATGTTGCCAACAAAATTGGGATTACCTAAATTGAGTTGGCTAATTCTAAGTTTGACCATTAAATTTAAAAATTTAAAAAAATATATTAATAATAATAACAGTTGAACTGGTCCTTAGCTTTAAAAGATGATGTATTTAGTCAGCCAAAGGGATGCTGATGCAAAGTACCAGAAATCTGTTGGCTTTTATAAAGGCTATTTATTTGGGGTAAAAGCTTACAGCTACAAGGCCCTAAAGATTCCAACTCAAGGTTACTTCTTTACCAAACTCTGTTGCCACATGTTGAAGCAAAATGGCAGGAGAAGTCTGTGAAGGTTCAGCCTTCTTCCCTCTTACGGCTCCATGGGTCCAGCTTCTTCCAATCTTAGCTGCAGGATGGCATAGGGCTCTCTCTCTTCCAAGGGTTCATTTCTTTCCAGGCTCAGCTGTAAACTATCAGGCTAATGGCTCATCTCTCTTCCCAGGGCCTCTGTCTCTGGAGCGCTCTCTCTTCCTCTCTGTATGTTCTCTGTGTGTCTACTTCTGTGCATCTCTTTGATTGAGTGTCCATCTATATAGCCCACGAAGGGGGCAGGGACTCAAACTGAGTTACACTCTAATGACATGGTCAAATCAAAGCCCTAATCTTAACATAATTTATTTAATCAAAGACATCTCAGTTGAATCTAATATGATCAAAGGGTATCAAACCCAGAGGAACAGACCAGTTTACAAACATAATCCCTCCTTTTGGAATTCATAAATAATCTCAAACTGCCACAGATGAATTTATTAATAAGCAAAGATGGGGGGAAAAAAAGGAACACCCCAAATAAAAATTGTGTCACATAGGAAAAGGAACACATAGGAGGGGAAAAAAATTTTTCCCAAGGATTTGGGGTCTGTTTTTAAATAGCTTACCTTGCCCCCAAGTATAAAGTGCTTTACAGAGATACATAAAATATAAAATAATATAAATTAGAATTTTGGGGGGTTTGATTTTTTTTTTTTATTCACCCCACCACCACCACCCTGATGTTGTTTGCACTTGCTGTCTGCTCTCTGTGTCCATTCACTATGTGTTCTTTCCATGTCTGCTTTTCTTTTTTTCTTCTTGTCTTTCTCTTTAGAAGCACCAGGAACCGATCCCGGGACCTCCGGTGTGGTAGAGAGGCACTCAATTGTTTGAGCCACCTCATCACCCTGTTCTGCTGCATCTCTCACTGTCTCTCCTCGGCGTCTCCCTTTGTTGCGTCATCTTGCTGCACCAGCTCAGCTCTCCGTGGCATGGGCCGTCAGCTCTCTGTGGTACGGGACAGCTTGCCTTCACCAAGCCCCAGGAAGCAAACCTGGGACCTCCCATATGGTAGATGGGAGCCCAATTACTTGAGCCACATCCACTTCCCAAATTAGAAATCGATGAGAAAAAGAGAAACAAAGTAGAACATTAAATGGAATCAGAGACATGAATAATACAAAAATGCATATTAGAGTCCAATACATTCACAAGGTAACAGCCTACAATTTCAGTTCTAAGCCAATAGGCCCTTAATAATTTTGATGAATGACTAGTTCAGTGCATTCAAGATTTCTAGCAGATGATATGAAAAAGGAAATCTGATCACACAACTAAGTGCTAAAAAAAATATTTTACTGATTAAAGTGATTTATACTGCTACAAGAATGAATTTACTCCTGACAGTCCCCATAAAAAAAAAGGACACTATAATGTAACATCTTCACAAAACCCAAAATGAGGCTTATGAGACTGATGCTTATAGCATGCCTCCACAAACAGAGATGGCAGTTAGGAGCACAGCTCTCTGCCTAGTCTGAAGAAGAGACCAGAGTATCCAAAACAATGATGCTTAACATAGTTGCAGCAGGAGAGGGGAGAAGGAGAGCAGCAGGAAAGTGGTTTCAGAAACTTATGAACAATCTACATGAAACAAACAAATCCTCTCCTCCCTCCACCAAATATAATTTCAAGGGATTCTAGTCTACAGTACCCATCTAAGAACACCCATGGACCTCAGATTAAGTAGCTGGATCTAGAGGAATGAATTGACTACAAAGCCTTCAGTCAAACCTCAAAAAATATAGTTTATCTTAGCAGAGTTGCACAAGGTGGCAATGAATCTCAGACTACACAAGATGGCCAAGTACCTATAATGGAGTTACATATATTCTATGTGATCAACTGATGTTAAATCTAGAGTAAAATAGACATACTCAAGGTTCATAATGAGATCCTGTACTAAAGAGAACACTATGCCACTGGATACTAAATATGGCTTAATACCTTTCATTGACATCTGCCAACCTTCCAACCCCCAGCCCAACCATTCTGGTCCCCTTTTAGTTACCTCAAATGCCCTAGCCTTTCCAAACACCTGGCTAGATCCTATTAATTATCCTTTGGTCCCAGCTTAGATATCACTTTCCTCAGTGATAATTTCCCCAACCCCTCCTGCTATATATTCCTCCTATGTTAAAGGTTTGATTGTCTTCCCTACTAAACTAATGTACATCCCACAGAAAGCATTTCTCCAGTGTCTTCCAAACCCAACAGTATATAAAGTCAGCATTCAAATATTTACCTAAAGAAAGAGATTACATCTAATCAAAAGCAAATTCTCTTAGAAATTTTTGAGTCTTCTTTCTTGTACACAAGTGAGCAAATTTCCTCCCCATACAGTACTGCTAATGTAACTTAGAACACTGCCAGTACAGTTAAAACCAAATGCCCTGGGGAGGTGGGGGAGGAGTAGTATACGCAAAGCCTCTGTAATTTCTGCACAATTTTCTGTAAACCTAAAACTGCTATAAAAAAATGAGGTCTTTTTTTTTTTTTTTTTAATGTCACTCTGAATACTTAAAAATAATAAAGCTTTCACAGAATGTCTGGCTTTGAGCAGTGTTACTTTCTGCTGTACTCTCCAAATTAAACTATTAGTAAAAATGTGCACCCAGGAAATGAAAGAAGCAATCTATAATTAAATGGCAGGACCACTATTATTTATTTAAATCACTCAGATGACAATATAACCGTATCATCTTCATGAGATGCTGTCTTCCCGTTTTCTATAGAGGAAGCATTTGTATCTTCCTCATTCAAAGGTGGTATCAGAATTGTTCTGCCTGACATTGCAATGATGAATACAAGCGATTATACATTTTGTCAAAACCTATAAAATTGTGCGGTGCAAAGTGTAAACCATAATGTAAACTACAGACCATGGTTAGTAGCAATACTTCAGTATGTGTTCATCAATTGTACAATTGTAACAAATGTACTACACTAACAAAAGATATTGTTAATGGGGAAAAGTATGTGAGGGGGGGTGGGGTATATGGGAATTCCCCTATATTGTCAATATAACATTTATATAGTCTAAAGATTCTTAAAAACTATTTTACATTAAAAGTAAAAAAACAACAACAACAAAAAAACCCAACCAAAGGTGGTATCAGATCATGAAGGAACCATGAAAAAGGAAACAAGTCAAAACAGATTTATTTTTTAATCCCATGTTAATTATTAATTGGCCTATAAAGAAATAGTCTCCAAGGACTTCTAGAATGACCCTTATAGTGAATGGAACAGTATCGGTCAGAGTTTGGGGAAGAAAACAGAAAATATGTTAGGGATTTTAAGCAGAAAAGATCTAATGACAATGGAATATTACTCAGCTGTAAGAAGGAACAAAGTGCTAACACATGGAAGAATCTTGAAGACCTTATGTTGAGTGAAGCAAGCCAGGCACTGAAGGATGAACAGTATATGACCTCACTGATCTGAACTGAGGAAAGTGAGCAGTCTCTGAGAACCATTGTCTGAAAGATAGGTTAACAAAGGAGAGTAAGAGAAGAGCAGGCTTTGAGCCATCACCCATATGGACATAATCTATGGTAAAGGGATAGAATGTGGTTGCATGTTGGGGGATGGGGCAGATGAGTGGTGGTGTTCCTGGGTTTGGAGGTGCAGAACTGGGGGGTGGGTGGATTAGGAAAGGCAGGTTCAAATCCCCAGGTCATGTAACTGTGAATCTTGACATTCCACGGGTAGGGAGAGGGTGGTATCATGGGCCCTGGGGGTCTGGGGGGAAGGGAACAGTCAAGATCTAATGGGTATTTGGTGGTCATGGGGAAGGTTTTTCATTACCTTACAGTAATGGACACAGGACATGGTAAGTATCATCAAATTATTAAACTGTATCATCTAAAAAAAAAAAAAAAAAAAGATCTAATGAGGAACTGGGTAGTTATAAAATTATTGAAAGGGCTAAAAGAATGAATTCTAAAAAAAAAAAAAAAAAAAAAAAAGAATGAGTTCTAGAAAGAACCTCCAGTATGACTCCCTGAGGAACAGAACTGATCACCAGCAGCCCTAGACTAGGAGTTCAAGAACAAAGCCTAAGGAAGCGGCTGTGGCTCAATTGGTTGGGCACCCGTTTACCATATGGGAGGTCCCGGGTTCAATTCCCGGGGCCTCCTGGTGAAGGCAAGCCGGCCTGCGCAGTGTAGCCAGCTGACGCAGCAAGGTGACCCAACAAAGGGAGACAAACAGACACAGAAAAATGCAAAGCAAAATGGACACAGTGAGCACAAGCAGCAAGGGGGCAGATAAATAAAATAAATCTTTAAAAAAAAAAAAAAAAAAAAAGCCTAGCAACTGTGATCCAGATTCAGAAAGATGAAATCAAGAAGAAATCACAGGGGAAGCGGCTGTGGCTCAATCAGTAGGGCTCCCGTTTACCATATGGGAGGCCCCGGGTTCGGTTCCGGGGCCTCCTGGTGAAGGCAAGCCCGCCCGCACGGCGTGGTTAGCTGACCCAGCGAGCACAAGCAGCAAGGGGGGGAATAAATGAATAAATAAATAAAATCTTTAAAAAAAAAAAAAAAAGAAGAAATCACAGGCAGTGGCCACTGGAGGCTATGGGGACAAGGGGAGGGAAAAACAGGTGTAACGCAGGGGCTTTTTCAGGACTTGGAAATCGTCCTGAATGGCATTGCAATGACAGATATATGCCATTATATATCTTCCCATAGTCTGCAGAACTGTGTGGGAAAGAGTGTAGACTACAATGTGAACTATGGTCCATGCTCAATGGCAATGCCCCAGGATGCGTTTATCAATTGCAATGAATGTGCCACACTAATGAAGGATGTTGTTTATGTGGGAGGGTGTGGGAGGTGTGGGGAGTGAGGCATATGGGAATCCCTATATTTTTTGTGTAACATTTGTGTAATCTAAGTATCTTTAATATATATATATATATATTAAAAAAAAATCACTTCATCACTTCTATACAACATTAATTGTACTAGACTTCATAGTCTGTGTGATAAGAAAAATAAATAAAAGGCATACATATCTGAGAAGAAGCAAAACTGTCTTATTTGCAGACCATAATTGTGTATGTGGAAAATCCTGAGGAAAATATTAAAAAGGCACTAGATCTAATAACTGAAGCAAAGGTTACAGGTTACAAGGTCAATATACAAAAATCAATTGTATTTGTATTTATAAGCAATGAACTAGAAAATAAATTTTAAATAATTACCAACAGTATTTTTTAAAAAGGGGGAAGCAGATGTGGCTCAGGCAGTTGAGCACCTGCTTCCCACATGGGAGGTCCCGAATTCAGTCCCGGGTACCTCCTAAAAACCAAAAAGCAAACAGCAAGCAAAAAAAAAAAAAAAAACCTCAGGGGAGCCAATGTGGCTCAGTGGTTGAACACCGACTTCCCACATACAAGGTCCAGGGTTTAAACCCCGGCCCTGGTACCTAATGAAAGGGGAAAAAAAAGAAGAGGAAAGGGAGGGAGGGAGGAAGGGAGGAAGGAAGAAAAGAAAGAAAAGAAAGAAAAGAAAGAAAAGAAAGACTTAGGGACACATTTAACAAAACAGGTCCAAGATGTATACATGGAATACTATAAACTTTGTTAAAATGTTTAAAAGACCTAAATAAATGGAGAGATATACCATCTTTATGGAAGAGATGAGAATCATTACCATTAAGATGTCAATTCTCTTCAATTTATTCTACATACTTATCACAATACCAACCAAAATCACAGCAGGCATTTCTGTAAAAATTCACAAACTGTTGTAAAAAGACCTCAAATAGCCAAAACAATTTAGGGTGGGGAGGGGTATGGGGCTGGGGATTGAACCCAGGACCTCATATGTGGAAAGCCAATGCTCAACCACTGAACTACACTGGCTCCCCTCAAAACAATTTTTAAAAAGAAAAAACTTGGAGGACTAACACTATACAGCAATAATCAAGAAACCTGGTACTGGCCTAAGGATAAACATATAGATCAATATAACAGAATAGAGTCCCCAAAAAGAACTATACAACGGGTTGGTCACAACAGGCCAGCAAACAGATTTTTCAAAACTTCCAAAGTAATTCAATGGGAAAAGGACAGTATTTTCAAATGATGTTGGAACACTGATACATGCCATAACACAAATGAACCTTAAAAACATGATGCTAAATAAAAGAAGTCAGACACAAAAGGTCACTTATTGTATTATTCTATTTATATGAAAAGTTCAGAAAAGGCAAGACTATACACTATAGAGGCAGAAAGTAGATTAGTGGATGTCTGGGCCTGGGGCTGGTTCGTAAGGGTGCACATGAGCAAGGTTTCTTTTTTGAAGTGATGGAAAATGTTCTAAAATTATATTGTGGACGGGAAGCGGCTGTGGCTCAATCAGTAGGGCTCCCGTTTACCATATGGGAGGCCCCGGGTTCGGTTCCCAGGGCCTCCTGGTGAAGGCAAGCCCGCCCGCACGGCGTGGTTAGCTGACCCAGCGAGCACAAGCAGCAAGGGGGGGATAAATGAATAAATAAATTAAAAAAAAAAAAAAAAAAAAATTAGATTGTGGTGATGACTGTACAAGTCTGTAAATGTACTTAAAATCACTGAATTGTACAATCAAAATGAGTGAATTTTACGGTATGTAAATTAAATGTCAATAAAACTTTTTAAAATAATAAACTGTTATGCAAAAGAGGCAAGACGAAGTTCTTGAATATTAGAAATACAAGTGTCAAACAGCAAATTAAGTGGACAGCCTAAATAACAAAACAGGCATGGGTGAAGATCAAAGCACAAAATAAATGACATATGAGCAATATGTGAACAAAGAGGCAAAGAAATTCAAGAGTTCAAACACCTGGCTTATAGGAGTTCCAAAGACAATGTAGGGGAATGTAGAGGAAGACAAAAAAGTAATGGGAGAGGGAGGCGGCTGTGGCTCAATCAGTGGGGCTCCCGTTTGCCATGTGGGAGGCCCCGGGTTCGGTTCCCGGGGCCTCCTGGTGGAGGCGGGCCCGCCCGCACGGCGTGGTTGGCTGACCAGCGAGCACAAGCAGCAAGGGGGGATGAATGAATAAATAAATAAAATCTTTAAAAAAAAAAAAAAAAAAAAGCAATGGGAGAAAATTTCTGAGCTGAAGAGAGAGCTAAGCTTTCAGTGTAAAAGAGCTCACTGTGAGCTAAAAGCCATGAATGAAAAAAAAATCTGTTCTTAGAGACACATATGGGTAAATTTTTAGAACTTCAAGTAAAGAGGAAAACTTTCAAAAAACTTAATAGGCATAAGTCATTTCTCCATTCATGAGCAATACTGGATTCTGTAGATAATGGAACAATGGCATCAAAGTCCTCAGGAAAAAAGATTTTGAACCCAGAATTCAATGAACAACCTAGCAATCAAATGTGAAGACAAAATAAAGGTATTTTTCAATATGCAAAGACTCAAAATTTACCACCCACAAACTCTAGAAAGAGGACAACATGTAATAAGAGAAAAATGGTTAGTTATGTATGAGCCAAAAAAATTTAAGTGAAAATAGAAGGAATTTAAGACTTTGATACTTGAAGATTCTTCCTCAAGCGGCAAATTTTCAGTGATTAGAATTATATCTCAAGAAGCGGATGTGGCTCAAGCAACAGAGCCCCGCCTACCACATGGGAGCTCCCTGGTTCAGTTCCCGGTGCCTCCTGAAGACAGTGAGCTGGTGCAATGGGCAGGTATGGCAAGCTGACGTAACAAGATGACACAAGAAGAAAAACATGAGAGACACAAGCGGGAACAGAGGTGGCTCAAGTGATTAGGTACCTCCCCTCCCACATCAGAGGTCCTGGGTTCAGTTCCCGGTGCCTCCTAAAGAAACAAGGAAGATGAACAGACACAGCAAGTGCAAACAACAAGGGGGTGGGGAGAAATAAATAAATGAAATAAATCTTTAAAAAAATACATTAAGATGATACTGTGTTTTAAATAAATGTGCGGTACAGCCACTTTGGAAAACAGTTTGGTAGTTTCTTATAAAGTTAAACATACTCTTGCCATACAACCAGCAATTGCTTTCCTAGGTATTTACTCAAGTGAATTGAAAATGTGTTCATACAAAACCTATACACAAATTCAAAATCACTAAAAACTGGAAACAATGAAGATGCCCTTCAACAGGATTGGATAAACTGTGGGTAAAGTGATATGTATACAAAGGAAAGTACAAAATGGAATACTGTACAGCAATGAAAAAGAACAGGCTGAGTCATGCAACATGAAGAAACTGTAAATGCATTTTGTTAAGTGAAATAAGCCAAATCCCAAAAGTTACATATTGTACGATTTCATTCATATAACATTCTGGAAAAGGAAAACCTATCATGACAGAAAGCAGATCAGTGGTTGCTAGACACTGATGGAGGGGAGAATGAATGGCTGACTACAAAGGGCACACACAAGGGAAATATTAGAGTGACAGAACTATTCTGCATGGTCCTGGGGTGGTGAATACATGACTCTAAGAATTTGTCAAAATCCACTGAAATATACACTCAAAGAATGAAATTTAATGAATGCAAAATGAATTTTTAAAAAATTAACCACAATGAATGCAGACTATGACAAATGAGTCCAACTATTACAAATATATGATATAACCTCACTGAATGGGATAGGGGTAAAAAATAGTTCACCTAAGTAACTGGAAAATGATGCTGACTGTATATTGAAAAGGTAAGGACAAAAAGAACTATGTATAAACTTTGTACTCTAGGCGTAAAATTGTTTCCCACAAGGGTACGGGTTAATACCAGTTCTGAAACTGATTTTAAATAGTGGATGATGAGAATGGCATTTCTAACTGTTAGAGAGGAAAATTACATATAAATAAGAAGGGAAAGGGAATGGATGTGGCTCAAGCAGTTGAGTGCCTGCTTCCCACATAGGAGGTCCCGGGTTTCGTCCCTGTGCCTCCTAAAAACAAAAACAATAAGCAAACAAAAAAACCAACTCAGGGGAGCCGATTTGGCTCAGTTGTTGAGCACTGGTTTCCCACAAACAAGGTGCGGGGTTCAATTGCCAGCCCCCAGTACCTCAAAAAAATTTTATTAAATAATACACAGTATAGTGTGGACTTAATAAGGGGTCTGTGGTTTTCACCTTACTGGCAAAGGGGTCCGTGGAACAAAAAAGGTTAAGAACCCCTGGATTAGAGTAAGAAAAATCAGCTGGAACTTATATTTAGCTTAACACATATACAGATAGGTAGATACAGAAGCAGTTATAGATATGTATAAACATGGGTTAGTATAAATATACATATTGCTTACCTCTTTCCACTGAGGGCCTATAAGCAATGACACTCCAGTAGCAATGAGCACTTCCAACACCCAGATCTTAGCTTCGAGATTTGATCTAGATTTGATTCTCCAATAAAAGGAGAAATAGCTGATTCTAGGGCTGGCACAAGAAAAATAAAAAAGGGCTTGGTACAGTGAAGAACCTGGCAAACACTGCATTATCCAAGTGATCAAGGGTCATGTCATCAGTGATGTCATGTGGGTGTCATATAACCCCTGACATGATATGATGAAACAGGCACTTCACTGTGAATTTTCTAAAAACCCATAATCCAAGTCTAATCACAAGAAAAATGAGACAAATCCAATTTGAGGGACATTTTCCAATATACCTTACCAGAATTCCTCAAAACTATCAAAGACACGAAAAATGAGGAAACTGAATTGTCACAGACCAGAGGAGAAAGACAATATGACAACTAAATGCAATGTGGAATCCTGGATAGGATCCTAGAACAGAAAAAAGGACATTAGGTGAAAACTAAGGAAATCTGAATAGAGTATGGACTTTAGTTCATAATAATGTTTTAATACTGGTTCGTTAATCATGACTTATGTATCCTATTAATGTAAGATGTTAAAAATACAGGAAACTGGGGTCGGATGTGGCTCAACTGGTTGGGCATCCGTCTCCCATATGGAGGGACCCGGGTTCGATCCCCGGGACCTCCCGGTAAAAAAAAAAAAAAAAAATACAGGAAACTGGGTGCAGGGTATATAGGAACTCTGTACTATCTTCACAATTTTTCTGTAAATCTAAAATTGTTCTAAAATGAAAAGTTTATTTAAAAAAAAAAAAAGAGAGAGACTATCACTGGTATTGCTTTCCCAACAGCCTTACCCACGCCCTAGACCCTGAAGAAGGCAGCAGGCAGCAAAATACCCTCATCAGTGCCACTGATGAACCTGCAAGAGTTAAATATAAGCCAAATTGGGTAAGACAGTTTTGTTCTGTTTCTACCAGGCCAATGCTAAGGGCAGAAAACAGCAACAAAAGTATAATCCTAAGGGAGAGATGTGAAAACAACCAGAGAAGATACAGAAAATACAGTATTCCCCTGGAGGAACTATCATACCATAAAAGTTCATAGCAGTTTGAAAACAAAAGAAGTTAGCACAGCCTAAAGCCCTAGACTTCTAATGATAATAATATAAAGCTCCCTGCTAAACACAAAAAATGAATAAATATTATCTTCTACCTACCTAGGGTGAAAGTAAATATAAGAAGTCCTCAGAGTAACACTCCTCTCTATATAAGCCTTGAAATAAGACAGGTATTTGAGCTTTACAATCCGAAAGCTTAGAAAATAGAGACAAATTCAAAACAAATGCAACCATGAGCAAGAGTAGTTCCCCTTCCAAAAATCACAAAGATGTCAGAGTTTAACAAACAGTAAGCTATGGTATCAAAAGCAGTAGTCTTGGGAATAAGGTGACATGACTTTCAAATCTAGTTTAGCTGCTTACTTGCTAAATAAATCTGAGATTCATCTTACTCTATGTGCCTTAAAGAAAACTGAAAATGTATGAGGAATTTTAATGAATTCAACTTCAAGATGTATGACTTTCACTAAAATCCTTAACACTGAAGGTTCTTCCTTGTAGAATTTGTTTACTAAAAAGGTAAAATAGAGTGAAAAGAAAAATAACCAAATGTTAACAGAGGCTGGAAAGGCATGGCTGATGTTTATATCATCATATACAGTTTTTGCTTTTCCAAATCTTCTGCAATAGAGCCTTTAAAATAAAATTATTTTAAAACATACATATGCCATTTTCCTCTAGAATATCATTGCTTAGGTTACCTGACATTTATTTTAAATACTCATCCTCAATAAAGTGAGAAAGTCAAAGGACATGACCCCACAGTCACCCCAGGACCTAAGTAGGAAAGGGATAATTGGATTAATAACTAATTTTTATATTCTCTAATGCAGATCTAATTTAAACATTGCTAAAGGACAGCTCAGACATTAGTTATCTGGGTTCTGCCATTGTGCAATAAGCCAAACTTAGTTTCCTCTTTCTGAAAAAGGTAGCCAGCCACCTAGGTAGAAAGCCTAAGATAAGGAACCACAGAAACACTTCAAAGATATGGATGGATGGATGGGAGGGAGAAAGCTTTAAAAAATTAAAAAAAATAAAAAGCCTTTAATTTTTGTAATAATTTATAAATTATAAAGAGTAAGAAGTATAGTCCATAGTAGGTAGAGTCAAGTTGTCCATTAAGAAACTGCTCTTAGGGAAAAACAAGGACCTTACAGAGACAATGAAAGTTTTCCAACAAGCTTCATTTGATCAAAGCTATGCTTTAGCCAATGGAAGATATGTAAAAAGAGAAAGAATGTCTATACTATCATGGTGAAGTATTTATATTGCAATTATCAACCAATATTTGTTTATAAAAGCCTATCTTCCCCACCAGATTGTTAAATCAGGAGTTGTATCATGAATCTTTGTATCCCTGAGGCCTAGCTCAATGCCTGGTATATAGGAGTTAAATGTTTACTGAATGGAAGTATTCTATTTTTTTTTTTACTCTATACCTTAAAAGATTTATTCCACATATGATTAAAAAATAATCTAGTTTGGTAGTTCTAATCCATTCCATAAATATTTGTGGAATAAATATTTGTTGATTGCCTGCTAGTCACCCTTCTAGGTACCTGTGACACATCAGTGAAAAGTCAAAAATTAAAATCTCTGCCCTCCTCATGGAGAAAATAGTCTAACTATATGTCATTTTCCACCCTGTCTAAAGTAGTGCTACTCAATCAAAATGTGGTCCATAAACTGGTGCCAATCCACCCAACTATTACTCGTCCCCAAAACACAGTAAACACAAAGCGTAGGCATACAGCAAGGTGACAATCATTTTATATTCGATGAGCCTATTATTATAAAATGTGGGTTCCAACTTACGTCTTTTTTTTTTTATTATTTAATTTTTCTAGTCATTCATATTTATTGTTTTTCAAAATATCAGTTCATAATGGATAGGAAGTTTTTTAAAAAACTGCTTTCACCACAAATAGTTTGAGAAGCACTGGTCTAAAGCATAACTTTCATCACATCACTTCTCTCCTCCTCAGAAAATTCTACAGCCTAGCATTTTTCATGGTCTTCCACAAACACCAATCTTTCCAAATATTGTTTTCCTACTAGTTCAGTTCATCACATACTCCAACCACAACGATATGCTTCCAGCACAAGCTTTCTGTCCCTCAGTCTTAATACTCTCCTATGTCTATATGATCAAATTTTACAGATCCTATTAAGGTCAGGCACAAATGTCACCAACTTCTCCCCAAAGCCCTCAAGAACCAGATGGGCAGAATCGAGCTTTCCCTGACTTTCTCTAACACTGTAAAACAGCTCTCTTGCGAAGCGGGTGTAGATCAGTGATTGAGCACCTGCTTTGCATGTACGAAGTCCCAGGTTCGATTTCCAGTACCTCCTAAAATTTTTTTTAAAAATTAAAAATTAAAAACCTCTCTTATGGGGCTTATATTTTCTACAGGCTACAAGTTCCTGATTCACAAGAACAATATCTTATTCATTTAGTATCCCTATAGCACACAAAACGGGCATCAAATTTGCTGGATAAATGAGGTAAGAGACAGCATCAGATGTGTGTAAGTAAGTTTCACTGAGATATCAGTGATATACTAAAAATTGTGCGTGTACTTTTCTGAAAAGACGGTCTACAGGGGGGCGGCTGTGGCTCGATCAGTGGGGCTCCCGTTTACCATGTGGGAGGCCCCGGGTTCGCTTCCCGGGGCCTCCCGGTGGGGGCGGGCCCGCCCGCGCGGCGTGGTTGGCTGACCCGGCGGGCGCGGGCGGCGGGGG
>JAKSZT010054052.1:1489037-1627471 GCA_026826555.1 Tolypeutes matacus
AAAAAAAAAAAAAAAAGACGGTCTACAAACTCCTACCAGATTCTCAAAGTAGTCTAGGAACAGCTCCCTCCCCATGTTAAAGAAACCACTCTGATAAGGAAAGGCTCAGGTTTCAAGAACAGACAGACCTGTTTCTGCTGGTCAGCTATATCAGCATTTAGCAGGGATAGCTTGGGGGAAATCACCTATTTCTCTAAACCTCAGCTAAAAAAAAAAAAGTGGTAATATTCATTTCAAAGTTTTGATGTAAAAACTGAATACATACAGATATCCTAGGATCATGAAGTATATGTGACAGGCATTCAATTATGTTAAGTTTCCTTTCTGCCCTCATCTCTCCCTTAAATAGGTTTATATATTCATGAAGGGAGGAGTTTATGTCCCTTATAAAGTGGGGGGGGGGGGTTTACAAATTGCTGCCATCTCTTGAGATTTGTTTTCAGACTATTTTCTTGGATATTTACCGTTTATACCTTCAACAGGGTTACTTGTCTCTCAGAAACATTTAAATCTGTCAACATGGGATGCAGATGTGGCTCAAGCAGCTGGGTTCCTGCCTACCACATGGGAGGTCCTGGGTTCAGTTCCCAGTGCCTCCTAAAGGAAACAAGCATGGCAGTGAGCTGATATGATGGGCTGGCGCAGCGAGCTGATGCAACAAGATGACACAACAAGGAGACACAACAAAAAGAACCAACGAGAGACACAACAAACAAGGAGCAGAGGTGGCTCAAGCCATTAGGCACCTCCTACATGGGAGGCCCTGGGTGCGGTTCCCGGTGCCTCCTAAAAAGAAGATGAGCAGACAGCAAGTGTAAACAATGAGGGGGGAAGAAATAAATAAAAATAAATCTTTTAAAAAATCTGTCAACTTTAGATTTCTGTCTGTCATAAAATAATTCTAACTACTGGTTTCTCTATAGCTGATAAATGAGAAGTTGTTTTTTTTTTTTTTTAAGTATATAACCAGAGAAATGACACAGTGATTATGCTGTACTCAAATGTAGTCCTTTTCCTATGACACCTTCCCTGATCTCCTATACTTCCTCAGTACTACTTTCTGTTCCTTGAACATATATATACGTACTTATACCACATTTTAACTTTGTTTACCTGCCCATCAACTCCTACTAAATGTAGCATCTCTATTTAGGGATACCAGATCACTTATCTCTTCATTTCTCAATGCAACTATATATAAGGGCTCAACACATGAACTTTTATAGTTATCCATTCTTCCATTTTCCAAATGCCAACACAAGAAGCTTAAATGAGCACTAGTATTTAAAATCAAGATGGAATTTCTATCACAAACTAAAAATGTTTCTATTTTAACTTTCTGTTTCTTGAAAGTGTTAATATGGCAAATATGTTGCTATGTTTGTAACTGAGATTAGTAAATTTAACATAGGAGTAGCTCTACTTGAAAAAGAACTTATAAGAACCTTGGTTGCAGGTAATTTTTAAAAATTTATTTTGAAATAGAGCATCATAGAACACTGCAAAAAATAGTACAGAGAGGTCTCATACATACCCTTCACCGAGCTTTCCCCAATGCTAACATCTTTTTTATTTTGTTTTTTTCTTTTCCTTTTTTTTTTGTTTTTGTTTTTGTTTTTCTTTGTTGTCTTTATATTTTTTTGTTTTTTAGTTTTTTTTATTCTTAATGCTAACATCTTGCCTAACTATAGGGCAATAACAAATCAAGAAATTGACATTGGTACAATCCACTTTATTCAATTTCATCACTCATTTGTGTGCATATACAGTTCTATGCAATTTTAGCACATGTATAGATTAACATAACTACAGTCAAGACACAAAGCTGTTCCCTCACCACAAAGATCCCTCATGCCACCTTATAGCCACCGTACACTGGACCCCATTCCTGGAAACCAGTAACCTATTCTCCAGCTCTATAATTTTGTCATGTCAATAATGTTATATAAATGGAATCAGTGTGTAACCTTTTGAGATTGGAATTTATCACTCAACATAATTCTCGAGATCATACAAGCTGCTCTGTGTATCAACAGTTTGTTCCTTTTTATTACTGAGTAGTATTCCGTGGTATGTATGTACCACAGTTTAACCATTCACCTGTTGAAAGATGTTTTGTTTGTTTATAGTTTTGGGTTTTTACTAATAAAAGCTATTCTGAACATCTACATGCAGGTTTTTGTAATAACATAAGTTTTCATTTCTCTGAAATTAATGCGCGAGAGTGTAATTGCTAGGTTGTATGCTAAGTACATATTTAGTATTAGAAACTGTTTTCCAGAGTGACTGTAGCATTTTATACTCCCATCGGTAATATATGATCCATCCAGATTTTTTTTGTTGGTTTGGTTGATTTAGCCATTCTAATAGGTACGAGGTGCCTTTTCATTGTGGTTTTAACTTTGCATTTCCTTGATGTTTAATGATGTTGAATATCTTTTGGTTGCTTATCCTCCTCAACAAAGTATCTGCTCATGTCTGTTGCCCATTTTCTGTGCCCATTTAGTGTTCAGCTTTTTTACAGTTGAATTTTGAAAGTTCTTTACATATTCCAGATACAATCTTTTATCAGGTGATTTGCAAATATTTTCTTCCAATTTGTAGCTTTTCTTTTCATCCTTTTATAGGGTCTTTCCTAGAACAAAAGTTTTTAATTTTGATGACGTCCAGTTAATCTATTTCCTTTTATGGATCACACTTTTGGCATCATGTCTAACAACTCAAACATTGCTTTGTCTTGAAGCCATATTAAGTGTAACTTACAGAAGAATAGAACATTATCATTTTCTAATGCAATTAAAGTGCAAGCACATTCAAAAGCAAATCAAAACAGTGTCTCCTCACGTAAAGGACTTTTTTTTTTTTTAAAGTCCCTATTTGATAAATTGTTCCTTAAAGCAAGGCTTGCTTCATAAGATTAAAGCAAAAACAGCTGCCTGGTAAAATTTAAATAGGTTCTTTGTTTTCTGCACTATTAACAGATCCTTAACTAATGGAGGGGTGGCAAAAGAATGCTAAGAAACTCAGAGAAATGAGCAATAGCCAGTTTTTCTTTTTAAGTTATTAGAAATTGATGTAAAACCTAAATAAAAGGTAAAATATTTCCACTTACAAAAATTAACTTTTCACAAATTTTCGGTAACATAACCTCATAAAGAAAGGTATACATCTAATAAACTATTTTTCCCAGCAGTTTCTCTTAAGGCCAGAATCTATCAAGGGAACAGCACTGATAAAAATTTCTGATTTGCTCTAATAAGCCTAATACTCTCTTACAGTAGGGAAAAAAAAATTTTAATGCTGTATTTTAACATTTAAATATCTTATTTCCTGGAAAAACATTTTATTGTTTACTATCTATCTGCTTTTTCTTATTTGTACTTTTCTGTACCTGGAATGCCACAGACCAGATATAACTATCTTATATTTACCTTGCCAGGCTGTTGTCATAAGCACATACTGTGCTTTCCTTTGAAAACAATTTCCTATGAATCAATTTAAGATATTTTGGACCCTTGGAGATCAACTAAATTCTAACAAAAATATACTTCAATAATTAGAAAGTACAAATTCTTCATCCTAAACTGAACTGAGTCCATTAAAACAAAAGAACACTTAATAGTTTGTCTGACTGTAGGAAGGACATACCCAAGCAACAGTCTACCATAAATAAGTACTTCCCCTCTCTCCCCGCAAAAAAACCTTGCACTGAAGCACCCAAAACCAAATAATTCCAGGAATGAAACTCATCTTGATAGAGCAATGAGGCATTCTTCACCTGAGAAAAAGAAGTCAAAAGGTAACAATATAGTGGAAGTCACCAGATTATCAGATTTTCCACATTAGATATCATCCTATAATCAAGGTATTTAATTTCACAATTGTATGTAGAAATATTACAAAATGTAATGTTTATTTAAGTAAACTATTTAATAAAACTATATACTTTAGTACTACTTTAGTTAAAATACTCTAGCTTATGCTAATATACTGATAAATATCTACAAATACAGTATAACATCTTAATATATTCAGCAATATTTTAGATTCCGAAAGTGAGATCATCCCTCACAAAAAACTAATATAGATAGTATGTTGCATTTTGAGGAATTTTATTTATAGAAAACTAAACCACATTTATAAAATGACTAAATTGTTATATTATCAAAAATATTCACTAACACAAATTGTAACTTAATAATTTACTCCTTAATGTTAAAAAAATTCACTTACTCACTAAAAAGTTAACTTATTACTACTTATATTCTACAGCACAACACATCAGATGAGTAATTCCTTCATGCTCCCAAACTACCAGAATTATAAATCATCTGATTCTCTCCTCTAATCAAAATATGCTTGTTTCATTTATGCTTTTTTTTTTCCTGGCAATATTCAGTATAATATGTATCGCTACATTATTTCTCCAATAGTATAATGATTGCTGGATATAAAAATCTCCAAACTCTGTTAAACAATTTGTAATTTGATGCAAATTAACTTTACTTTTGGACTTATCACCCATTTCTAATATGTGAATTAATGACTCTCAGTATTATGTTCATCACCCAAAAATCTTCTATTACTAGGGTGTCCCTATCAATAATCAATTACTCTATTTTCACTTGTGTTTATGTTTGCCAGAGTACCAATATATTCTAGAGAGGCAATAAAAAGTATTAAATCTTTCCAGTTCCTCCTTTGAGGAGTATTCTTTGAATATCCTATTAACACCAAGTCTGCTAATACAATAGAGAGGCTGTGGAGAGATAGGAAAACTCATTCACTGTTGGTGGGAATGCAGAATGATACAGCCACTGTGGAAGTCTGTTTGGCGGTTCCTAAGGAAGTTAGATATAGATCTGCCACGTGACCTGGCAATACCACTACTAGGTATATACCTAGTATCTGAGATCAAATACATGAACAGACATCTACTCAACAATATTCACAGCCACCTTATTCACAATTGCCAAAAGATGGAAACAACCCAGGTGTCCATCAACCGACAAATGGATAAACAAACCATGGTATATACACACGATGGAATATTATTCAGCTGTAAGAAATGAAGTCGTGAAGCATATGACAACATGGATGAACCTGGAGGACATTATGCTGAGTGTAGCAAGCCAGACACAAAAGGACAAATACTGAATGATTGCATTACTATGAATTAAAGATATTGTGTAATCTCATCGAGTGAATAACATGAATATGGGTCACCAGAAAACAGAATGAGGTTAGAGAATGGAAAGCTGAGGGCTAACTTGTGCAGAATTGGTAAAAGGATGTGTGTTAGTCTTTGGAAATGAATAGCTAAGGTGAAAGCCCAACATAATGTCTATAACTAGCAGTACTATTACATGGATATGAAAGGAGTTTAAAACAGGGGTTCTTAACCAGGGGTCCGTGGAAAGATTTCAGGTGGTCCATGAGCTTGAACTGAAAAAAATCAACTTCGTATCATTATTTTCTCTGACCTCTAATTGAAACCTAGCATTTCCTTCACTTATTAATGTATGCAATAAATTACAGTAGTATTCATCTCTCATCACATTACAGTTGTTGCATATCTCAAAAAATTGCTTACGCTCATCCATACTTCGAAATTATGGTAGTTGTTAGACCTGATGCTAGTTGAGTGTCATAAAACTATCTGCTACCTCATTCTGAGAAGGGGTCCGTGGTTTTCACATGTCTGGCAAGGGGATCTGTGAAACAAAAAAGGTTAAGAACCCCTGGTTTAAAGGGAAAGTCTAAGTTCTTGTACATTACTAAAAGGAAAGCTAAAGAAGTAAGATGAAACTGTATAGCATAGTAAATCAGTATGTGACATATAAATATGGGTAAAACTACATATATTTAACTTTTTCTTTGAAATTGAATAAATATGTTAACAATACAAGATGTTAGTATCAGGCCTGAAAAAAAAACATTGTTAAATGAAAGAAACCAGACACAAAGTATTACTTATTGTATGATTCCATTTATATAAAATATAAATATAAATCAATTTATAAAGATGAAGTTACTATGCTATAAGGTCCTCTGGGCAGGGTTTCTAGTTTAGCTATCGTGTATAACCATTAACTAACACAGTATCTGACATAACAGGTGTCCCATATATATTTTCAAAAAGAATAAATGTCCTCTAAATGTCAAAAAAAAAAAAAAAAAAAGATGAAGTTAGATTAGTGGTTATGTAGGGCTGGAGAAGGACTGCTAAGGGGTGTGGACTTCCTTTTGCAGTAATGAAATTCTTCCAAAATTTTTTGTGGTGATGAATGCACAACATTGTGATTATACTAAAAGTCATGATTATACACTTTGGATAGAACGTATGGTATATGAATATATCTCAATAAAACTGCTTAGTTTAAAAAAAAAAAAAAAAAAAAAGTCACCAGGGAATGAATGTGGTTAGAGAATGGAAAGCTAAGGTTTAACCTGTACAGAAATGGTAAAAAGTTGTTTGGAAATGAATAGAAATGGTGAAAGCACATCATAGAATTTGTAATTAGTAGCACTAACATATGGATATGATAGTGGTTTGTTTTTAGTTGGTTTTTTATTTTTTATTTTTGGAGTAATGAAAATACTCTAATATTGATTGAAGTGATGAATGCACAATTCTGATTATACTAAACGTCACTGATTGTACACTTTAGATAAACTGTATGGTTTATGAACAAAAAAAATAATAGGGAACACTGGGGGAAAAATACACCAAATGTAAGATATGGACTGTAGTTAGTAGTAATACTTTGAAGACGCTCTTTCATGATTTGAAACAAATGTTTCAAAACCAGGCAAGGTAGTGGTGGTGAGGTGATATATGGGAGCCCTGTATAATGGTATGCCTACTTGTTTTCTAAGTTCACAACTTTTACTATACACTTATTGTTTAAGTATGTTCATGTATGAATGACATACTTTAATAATTTTTTTTAAATGGAAAGAAAAAATTGGATTCTTGGGCCCCATTGTGACATGCAGATTAATATTCTGGGGATGAGGCCAGGAATCTCTATTTTTAAACAGACATCTCAGGTGATTCTATTACAGAGAACCAACATAACTCATCACAGCAACTTGCTTACATGCGTAGCCAGGGACCTAGGATTCTGGAATTTTCCAGATTATGTTAAAATGCACAATCAAGATTTCTACAATAAAAGAAGCTCAATTATTTTATTGTTATTGACTAAAGGGATTCTTCTTCCTAGTTCTGGAATGCCAGATGCCTCTGAAAATGTATCTAACGAAAATCTGTACTCTGAGTGTTAAAAGAAAACTCAAGTGATCTTATAAAAACTTTCTCTTATTCCTTACAAATGTTATTATAGTTAATTTCATTAGGGCTAGGATAGGGAATAAATCCAATTAGTCCAAAATTGTTTCTCTGACTTCTCTACCAACCCCAAAAAGCTTAGTGTTACCTTCATTAAATTCAAAAATAGTTTCCCTGATTCTGCAAAATGATGGCCTTAAATTGACAATTACTAAAATATACTTTTTATGATTACCTTAAGAATCTCATAGATCTTAATGTTATTTTATACAAAAAATGTTATCAAGATGAGAAAACTAATTTTGATAGTTAATGGGTAAATTAACTTTGAATATTTAAATTTGTAAAACCCTCTTTCATGATTATAATTACTCCTCCCTGGGAGGCAATATAGTCAATAATTAAAAACAATACAGTCTCTAAAATCAGAAAGTCCTGAAAATCCAGCACCACCACTTACTACCTGTATGACCTGGGGCAAGTTACTTAACCTCTTTCTAATCCTCACTGAGAGGATTAAATGAGATAATATATGTAAAGTGCTCAGTACACAGTGGCACCTGTTAGTCCTCAGTAAACATTAGCCCAAATAAACATAATACCAGGATCTCTCTGAAAAAAGACATAAGAAATTGTCGAAGACGGTCGCTTCCATGAAAAGAATATGAGGTCAGGGTTAGAAAGACCTAATACAAATCACTCATTTTTTAACGAGTGTTTATAATACTTTTTCAAAAAAAAAAAAAGAAAAACTTTTTAAAAATCTACTGTTGAATTCTCAAAGGATTACTCTAATAATATCCAAAAACTAAATACACAAACCGATTCATAAATCTGCTAGTTTGTTCTTACTTGCTGCACAACAGCCATTCAGTCTTCATTAAAACATCTTAACCCAGTAATTTTCAACCTGGGACAATTCTGTCCCCCAAGGGATATTTGGCAACAGAGACATTTTTAGTTGTCACAACTGGGGGGGAAGGGGTGCTACTGGCATCTATTGGGTAAAGGCCAGGGATGCTGCTAAACATAATGCACGTACAACCCCCTCCCCCCAACAAAGAATTAACTGCCCAAAATGTCAGTAGTGTAGAGGTTGAGAAACCCTGTAACAAAAACCAAAAAAAAAAAAAAAAGATTTTGCTCAACTATGCAAAAATACAAAACAAAATACAGGGAAGCAGCTGTGGCTCAATCAGTAGGGCTCCCGTTTACCATATGGGAGGCCCCGGGTTCGGTTCCCAAGGCCTCCTGGTGAAGGCAAGCCTGCCCGCACGGCGTGGTTAGCTGACCCAGGGAGCACAAGCAGAAAGGGGGGGATAAATGAATAAATAAATAAAAATCTTTAAAAAAAAAAAAAAATACAATAAGTTCTCTGCTCAAGTAATGAAGTACAATGATTATGGACTGGCAGGCTAAGGCTTCAATAAATCAGCCACTGCTGTAAATTTCTGAAATCCTAGCAGCTAGAATGGTTCACAGGTATCTTACTCAATTCAGTACTTTCAAGATTTTTAAAGCTTTTATTACTGAGTCTTCCTAAAGTTCACTCTAAATGATTTCAAAGACATTACAGTTTACCATTCTTTCCTGTTTCCAAATGATATCTGAAGAACCACAAAGTTCAAACAAACTACTAAAATGCAACAGGGCCTCTATTTATGTATGTAGTTATCAAGCCTTTCCGATAAACTTAGTTTTTTTTTTTTCATCTCACTTAATATTGCATTGGCCTACTATTCTGTAAATTTTGAAAACCTAAGAAACTATTAAGAACACTTCCATTGTTTCTGATCAAGAAGACAAGAAAAGTTGATCAGCAAAGTAATTTTAATAATGAGGCTTGAAAAAATAAATCATTCTCTTGCTAACCTTAAAGCTAATTTTAGAGCACCCTAACAAAACGCTAACTACTAATATAGAGCTTTGGGAAGTGTTAACAATTTCTGAGATTAATCCTGTCAAAAAAGATTGCAAAACTGAACCAAGTAACCATCAAAATCCAAAGATATTTCACAAACGCTGAGACAGTTTTAAAATATTGCTACTGCTAATACTATTATTAATCATACTTTAGACTTTCTTAGTAACTGCCTAACTTCCTTTAAACCTTTTAAAATGTGTATCTTTCCCATTAGGTAAGTTGAGTACCATTTCAAGACTGTTTTAATACTTTAATTCTGTTCAACAGTTCACTACATAATAGTAACCTATTCTGATTAAAGAATTCTTAGGGAAACAAAAGAATATCTTCATTTCTTCATCCAAAACACCACAAAATAAAATACACAGAAAAGTAAGGCATGTTTGCAAGTACAAGATGCAATAAAGTTGTTTTTCTCTCACTGCTCTTCCAACACATTCTTCCTGATATCACGAGAACTTCTTCATTCACTACAAATAACTCCCCCGACTATCTAGAACTTTAATACTTGACAAACCTGCTTGCTCACGGTCTAATAATAAACCTAATCATACAATCTGTAACAGCCCCTGACAACCTTACCTTTTCCTTAAGAAGGCCTAAAGGTGAATTAACTGACACCTCAAACTCGCAATACGTCTATTGAAAAATAGATTTTTTTCTTTCCTTCCAACCTTTGGCTACTCCCAAGAGCGAGGGGCTGGCTGTAGAGTGGGGCGGGGGAATCTGAGCCAGAACTGAGAATGACACATGCTGTGAATTGGACAGCAGGGGTAAATGCTGGTTCATTTCTCTTTAAATCTGGCAGCACGTGGGGCGGCATTGTGGAGCCACCAACCCACCTCCCCCCTCACACTCCGCACACGTACATGTCCAGTGCGCATGCTCCGCGCACACAGTCCTAGCAGAGTAGGAGCCAAACCCCTAAAAAGTCAACCTGGAAGCCGCAAACGGCCGAAGGCCGGGACAATGGGGGAGGGGGAATACAGACATCCTCGGGGAGGCAGACCCAGCCGCCGCCCCGCGCCAGGGACAGCGGGACACAGCCCCGGGGGTCTGCAGGCCTGCGCAGGAGCCAGAATTACTCCGAACACAAAGCCCCGAGCCGGCCAGCAGCGGCTGTCCCCGCTGCCCGCTCCTACCCTCCCCCAGCCGGGCGGCGCAGCCGGAGCCGGTGCCAGGCGGAGGCAGGCGAGGCGGCGTCCCGCACCCTCGCCAGGTTCTCAGCCGCCCCGCGCGCCGGCGACGAGGCCCCGGAGGCCGGCGCTTTTGTTGTCGGCTACAACTCCGCGGACCGGACGCTGCCCGGGGAGAAGTTTTGCGCGCCTCACCTATCCGGACAGAGGCCAGTTCCTCTGGCCCACTGTGCCCCTCGCTGCCCGCCCCTCGGCCACCCCTTCTCCTCCGAGCCGCGGACCCGTAGCCCGGCCCGGCCCAGACGTTCCTTCCTGCCTCCAGGGTCGGGCGGCCTCGGCCGCACCAGAACCTGGGACCCGCCCCTTCAAGGAGGGTCCGCGGGTCTGGGGACCCACGGCCCCTCCCCCGCAACGTCCCACCGAACGGTGGGGGAAGGGACCACCCCCTCGGCTTGTCCCAGGGCGCCAGGCCCCGAGGCTCGGGCGCGTCCCCGCCCCCAATACCCTCAGAAAGCCGGGGAAGAAGTGCTGGGCCCGGCCGGGACCTGCGACCCGGGCTCCGCACCCCCGCAGGCGCTCCCGCTCGCCCTCTGCCAGTCCCGCCTGCGTCCCGGGAAGGGGAGCGGGTAACAACCCGCGGCTGGCCGCGATCGCGGCCCGGCCCGGCGCCCGGCCACCCACCCGCTCACCTGCCAGCTGTCTTCGCAGCAGCAGTGCCGACTGCAGCTCCGTCATCCTCCCCGCCAAGGGCCCGGGCTGGCGCCGGGACTTCCGAAGAGCTGGAGGCAGGCTCCGGGGGCGGCTGGAGCTGGGTGTGCTGAGGAACCCGGGACCCCAAGACCGAAGCGCCCAAGTCGAGGAAGGCCGGGCAGGGGCGCGATAGCGGCTCCTCGCTGCTGGTTCGGGTCCGTTCGGTCCAGCTCTTCTCACCGCGCCTCACGCCCGGAAGGGGAGGGTACCTGGGCCGCCGCGGCGCGCACTGGGACTTCGCTCGCCCGCTTCCCTCCTTCAACCCGCCCGTCGGCCCCACCGGTGCCTTCCCCCGCCACTGCCTCACTGCGCTCAGGGCCGATCCGCGCAAGCGCATTAAACACGCCAGTTTCGGAAGCAGTCCGCCTGCTAGGCGGACCCCTCTGCCTCCCTGCCACGCCCCCGGCGGCGGAGCCACGCCCCCTACGCGCCGGAGACCCGGGCGCCGCCATCTTGAGAAGGTCGACGCCCGGCTGGGTGCCAAGGTCTCAGCTCGTTGACGCCCCGCAGACGCCATGACAAAGAGGTCGCGAAGGTCAAGTCACCCGCCTCCGGGTAGAAGCAGGTGGTCTGGGCGTGAAGGGACTAAAAGCAGTGGTAGGTGCTTCCTTGTTGGCGAGCGCCCAATGGCCATCTAACACAGCACACGTGGCGTGCGAATTAATCATTGTTAGAAAGCCAAACTTAGTAGTGCTAGTGTGCCCCATTTTAAGAAACCCCCAAAAGAGAGACTTAATACACGCTGACAATTCACTATACAGAAAGAATGCATGGAAAGATTCTTGAGATAAGCCAAGTGTTCTGCATCCCCTATTACGAATGTTTAAATGTAAACTGAGTTGAGATTAGCAATCTGATACATACAATTCAAAATGTCATTCAGAAAGGCATCTATCTATCTAGGGTTTGGAAAAATCGACCTTACTTTGCTCTATGTCCTCGTTCCCTATTCCCGGAGCCTTATGCCTTGAATAAAGAGATGGAGCAGAAACAAGAGTAATACCTAATGGCACTCAAGTTTATCTGCTCCTTCAACAAATATTTATTTAACCCATATTAACAATGTGCCTTGACAGTAGAAGACACAGAAGTACAACGCTGTCCCTGCCCTCAAAGGGCTTACATTCTTTGTGAGCACCAGGTAAGGTAAACAGGGGAGGAGCAGGTTCCAGCACAGTTCTTTTAAATTATAAAAATTACTGAGGAAAAAAAACTACTCATTCTTCCCCCTAGAATAAGAATTTAAAGGAGCAAATAACATTGGTGAATCTCAACCCCTTTGGGATAACAACACCAGGGGCTAAGCCAGGCGTTGTCAGGGCTAAAGTTTACCCAATTTGAGGGACCCTTTTTAAGGAAAATAAAAAATGAGGTTTGAAAATGAACATTTATTTAGAATGAGGAAATCACAACGAATAATTTCAGGCTCAGAGAATTGGCCCCTTTAATCTGAGATCTCTCTGGACAGATTATCAGAAATGCTGTCTAATTACAACCTGGCTTTCTCTCTCACCCAGAACAAATTCTGGCCCCCACACAGAGGGGCCTGAAGCTTTGTTAGCTTTATCATAAATCCACTTCCAAAAATACCCCTCTTTTGTAAACAAATTTTCTTCTTTTTAAATATTCCAGTCATCAAAGTAATGCATACACATAGTTCATAATCAAAACTTTACTCTATGGTGAAAAGCAAAGGTGCCTTGACCCACCCCTTCCCCATTCCTAAATCCTGCTTGCCAGAAGCAATCCCTTTTAACTCATTTAACGGTTTCTTGTAGTAGTTATCTACATTTTTTCCTAAATAATATTCTTATAATGATTTTTCTTGATTTATTCATTTTAGGCCTTCTGTATTTATTCTCATTGTAATTGATAAGGATTTAATTGTCTTATGCTACCTTCCACCCTTTATTCTCCTAATATCATTAAATAAGCATATTTAGTTATATCAATAAATAGTTTTTTACACTATTGTGACTTTATAAATGTTGAATAGGAGAGCCAAACACTACAATGGATTATAATTATATTTATTCCTCATATGCATTTTATTTTGGCCTGCAGTTTCTAATTATATATTTTTTCTCACAGTATTTTCATTATAATCAATCTCCTTTCTCTCCCCACCCCACTCCAAATGCTATTATACCAGTTATTCTATCCAGCTCTCTTTTTCTTGGAAACTCCCTCTTGGAACCCTCTGTATTACTCCTCTAATTTGGGCTGGTAGCTTTGGTAGCCTGCTACATGGAAATCTTCCTAGGACTTCTCTTGACTGCTTCTAGACTGGGTCCACAGAATTGTTGATCTCAACACATTTTTGTTTACTCCTTTCTTTTACTGGAACATATCAGATAGCTTTTGATGAATATGTGTGAGGCAAATTTTCTAAATCTTTAAATGTCTAAAAATTTTAAACACCCATAATTTAATGTCAGTTTAGCTGGGTATAGATTTTATGTTTAAAACCAGATAATTTTCCTTCAAAAATACAAAAGCACTGGTCATTGTCTTCTAGAATCCAGTGTTGCTATTCATCCCTGTTCCTTTGTAGGTAACATTTTTTTTTAATTTTCTGGATTTTCTTAGAATTTTCCTATTATCTTTGATAATTCAAAGTATCATGATAATGTGCCTTGGTATGTGTGTAGGTTTTTTTGTTTTAATTCATTGTGCTCACAGTGAATTTTTGTGGTAATAGGATGGTTGTTTTGATTTAAATGAGATTAGCTCAGAATAATGAGATAGTCTCCATTTTCCTGGTATATGAAGTTTTATTTTAAAAAACAATTGAGGGAAGCAATTGAGGTCAAGCAGTTGGGTGCCCACCTGCCACATTGGGAGGTCCCGGGTTTGGTTCCTGGTGCCTCCTAAAGAAGACGAGCAAGACAGCGAGCTGATATGGTGAGTTGACGCAACAAGATGACTCAATGAGGAGACACAACAAAGAAACACAATGAGAAAACAACAAGCAGGGAGCACATATGTATGGCTCAAGCAATTGGGCACCTCCCTCCCACATGGGAGGTCCTAGATTTGGTTCCCGGTGCCTCCTAAAAAGAAAATGATGGAAGCGGCTGTGGCTCAATCAGTAGGGCTCCCGTTTACCATATGGGAGGCCCTGGGTTCGGTTCCCGGGGCCTCCTGGTGAGGGCAGGCCCGCCCGCACGGCGTGGTTGGCTGACCCAGCGAGAACAAGCAGCAGGGGGGGGGGGTGGATGAATAAATAAATAAAATCTTTAAAAAAAAAAAAATAGAAAATGAGCGGACAGGGAGCGCAAACAATGGGGGGGGGATTAAATAAATAAATAAAATAAATCTTTAAAAAAAAAAGCAATTGAGGACATGAATGTGGCTTAAGCAGTTGAGCCCCCACCTCCCACAAGGGAGGTCCCGGGTTCGGGTCCTTGTGCCTCCTGAAGAAACAAAAACAAACAACAAGCAAAACAAACAAGAAAACTAATTCAGGAAAACTAGTGTGGCTCAGAGGTTGAGCGCTGGCTTCCTATATACAAGGTCCCAGGTTCAATACCTGGCCCCCAGTACCCCCCCCCCCAAAAAAAAAAGCAGTCGATATTTATATGTTGATCCAGTAACTTCACTAAACTATTCAAACTCACTGTAGATGATTTTCATTTTATTGGTAAACAATAATATCATCTCCAAATAATAGCATTTGTATTTCTTCCTTTTTGGAACATTGTTTCTCTTTCTTGCCTCACAGAGCTGCACAGGATCTCCAGCAGAGTTGCATAGAAGTGGTGGTAGTCAAGCAACCCTTTATTTATTGTTTTTTTTCCGGGACGTCCTGGAGATCGAACCCAGGTCCCTCCATATGGGAGACAGATGCCCAACCATTTGAGCCACATCTGTCCCCCAAAGCAACCCTTTTTTTGTTCCATTCGTAGAGGGACTGCATTCCATGTTTCGCTATTAAGTGTTATGCTGTAAATATTTCTTTTGCAAATGCCCTTCAGCAGGTCGAGGAGATTCTCTTCTAAGATTATTAAGATTTTTTTTTTTTAAGTAATTCCTAAATATTTATCTCTACCCAAAATCTTTCACCAGAGGTTCAGATCTGCACATTTAACTGTATAACTCTGTATTCACTGATATAACAAATATTTGCTGAGCACCTGCTATGAGCTAGATGTGATTCTAGCTCCTGGAGTTCAGGAGTAAAGTAGACAGACCTAGTCCTTACAAGAGAGAAGAATCAGTCAAAATGTTTACAAATATTAGACCAAGTCAACATTAGATTAGGATAAGGGTTATGATAGAAATAATCAGGATGAGTGAATAACTGAGGAAAAGGGGTGTTCCAGATAAAGTTCTTAGAGAAGTTCTCTTTCAAAAGATCCTATCTGAGCTTAGATCTACTTTACTAACAGAAGATGCCATTTGAAGATGCTGGGGAAGAGCATCCCAGGCAGAGGAAGTGGCTACTTCTAAGGCCCTGGGGTATGAAAGAGCTTAGCTGGTCCAAAGACTAGAAAGGAGGTCAGCATGGTTGAGTGGCGCCATTGGATCCTAATGAAAAAGCGGCTTTGAGAGGCGGTCGGAGAAGCAGGCAGTTCTCACAATGGGCCTCATTGACCATAGCCAAGTTTGGAATTTGTGGCAATGGAAACCATATGATCGAATCTACTTTTTTTTTATTTTCAAGAGGTACCGGGTCCCCAGGACTTGTACATGCGAAGCAGGCACTCAACCACTGAGCCACATCCGCTCCCCAGGGACAGTTGGTTTTTTTATTTGTTTTGTTTTGTTTTGTTTTTAGGAAGTATATCAGAGATTGGATCAGGACCTCAGGACCTCATACATGGGAAGCAGGCGCTCAACCAACTTGAGCTACATCCACTCCCCTAATCTTCACTTTATAATGCCCACTTTCGGTGCTGTATAAAGAGAAGAGATTGCTAGACCAGTCAGAGGGCTTTTACAGAAGATGAGGCAAGAAATATTCCATTCTGAAACCATTGATGGTTTGAGCCAGGATGGAGCAGAGGGGATAAAGTGGGAGGTGGGGCAGGGGGAGAGAGTGGGAATGGATTTGAGATAAATTTAGGAGGTAAAATAGGGCTTACTGACGTATAGTATAGAATGTGAGTGAAGAGGAAAGGGAAGAGTCAAAAGAGTCTAAGATGACTCCTTAAGTTTGTGACTCTTGGAACAACTGGCTGGATTTCGAAATGAGGAAGGAAACAGTTTTGTGTGGGGGGGTATTTTTTCTCTGTTTATTAGACATCCAAGCAGCGATGGTCAAATCAGCATGTGTGTACATAAGACTGGATCTCAGAGAACAGGCTAAAGCTATTGATATAACTTTGAGGAGATCAGCATCAGGTTTCCTAGGGTCAGAGTATAGCGAGATTTTTTTAAGCCTAAAAATGAGCCCTGAAGCACCCAAACATTTGGTGGTCAAGTAGAGGAGGAGGAGCCAGCAATGGAGGCCGAGAAAGAGTGGATGGAGGAGGAAAACCAGTGTGTAACATCCCAAAAGCCAAGACAGGAAAATTTTCCCTGGAAGAAGGAATGGCCAACTGCCACACTTGGCTGAGGGGTAGAGAAAGATGAGAGCTGACACAGGTGCGTGGAACTGGGGAACAAGGAAGTTGATGGAAGGGTTTTGCTGGAGCAGTACTGACAGCAGGCCAAGCAGAGTAGGCTGAAGGCTGACTGTGAGGTGAGGAAGTGGAGATCTTGGTGTTGAGTGCTTATTTGAGATTTGTGGTGCTGAATTGAAAGTAGAACCAGTAGGTCCAGTTGAGTAATTTTTTTTCCCCAGTAATATTCCACTGGGGAAAATATTCAGGTGCAGACATAAAGAAGGCTGTTAGGTTCATTCAGAGTTGAGAATTAGCCAGGCAAGTAAAATAGAGTTGGAGACAGATAGGCAAGTTTGTTGAGGGCGCATGAAAAGAGTGATTGTATCAGGGACCATTCTCTAAGCTGGATAGAGAGGAAGTGAAAACAAGGGGGAGCTGATGGATAGTTTAGAAGAGGTACAAACTGTGGGGGCTTGATGAGGTCAAAAGTTGCATGGTGTGGGCACTAAAGCAAAGAAGCTGAAAAGATAGGAAGTGGTGGTCATGGGAGGTGGCTAGAAACCCAGAATTCGGGTGTGGTATGTTTATGGGTGATGAGGCTGTTTCATGTGATCACGAGAGAGGCTGACTGGTGGGAGCAGAGATGCTGGAGAAATAAGCCAGACAAAAAGGGACACATGTCATATGATTGTACTTGTATGAAATAGCTAGAATATGCAAATCCATAGAGACAGAAAGTAGGCTACAGGTTATGGGAGGGTAGGGAGAATGGGGAATTAATGCACAATGAGTGCAGGGTTTCTGTTTGGGGTGGTGGAAAAGTTCTGGTAATGAATGGTGGTGAGGCTAGCACAACACTGTGACTGTGATTAATCCCACAGAATTGTATGCTTGGGAGTGGTTGAGCTGGGAAAGTTCATGCTGTATAGATGTTTCCACAATTTAAAAAGAAAGACAGACAGACAGACAGACTAAAGAGACAATAACAGCTGAATGCAATACATCATCCTGGACTGGATCTAATAGTGGAGGGGGAAATGCCCAAAAGGAGATTATGAGACATATGGAAAAAATGGAATATAGACTGTAAGCTTTATACTAATGTTAAATTTCCTGAACTTGATAACTGTACTTCAGGTGGTTACATAAGTGAACAATTTTGTTCTCAGGAAATGTAATGGCAGTATTAAGTGGTCAAAGGACGTGATATATACAACCTAGACTTGAGTGTTTAGAAAATAGGTAGACAAATAGAAAGATAGAGGTAGATAGATATGAGAGAGAGAGAGATGGATGGATGGAATGATATGGCAAAAGTGTCAAAGTGTTAAAAGTTGGGGATTTGGTATAACTCAGTGGTTTGAGTGCCTGCTTCCCATGTACAAGGTCCCGGGTTCGATCCCCGGTACCTCCTAAATAAAAAAAAAGTTTTAATTAAAAAAATTTTAAAAATATGAAAGTTAAAAGTTGTTTGCTCTGGGTATATGGGTGGGGGATATGTTGGTGTTCTCTGTATGGGTTTTGTATTATTTTTGCAACTGTTCTGTAAATCTAAAGTTATTTCAAAATAAAAGTAAAATCATTAAAAAAAAGATCACAAAAAGGGAGGAAGTCAAGAAGGTGACAGACAGATCAGTAGGGCTCCAGTTTACCATATGGGAGGCCCCGGGTTCGGTTCCCGGGGCCTCCTGGTGAAGGCAAGCCCGCCCGCACGGCGTGGTTAGCTGACCCAGCGAGCACAAGCAGCAAGGGGGGGGATAAATGAATAAATAAATAAAATCTTTAAAAAAAAAAAAAAAAAAAGAAGGTGACAGACAGAGCTACTGGATGGGTTAACCATGTGGGTAGTTAAGTCCCAAGAACAAGTGCCAGGGTAGGTTGAAGAGAAAGGCTCTTAGCCATGAGCCAAGTCCATTGGTGAGGAGGTCAGCAGATAATTGCACTAAAGGGAAGTAGCAAGTAGTACAGCTGGATGGCATTAACCTCCAAATAAGTAGAGTTCAGCACAGGAAAAAGGAGAAAAGGTTGAGAATCCGCAATAGGGAATGAGGAGAATATGCTAATACCTGCTGGCCCTGAGATCCATGGGGTTAAGAGAAAAGACAGCTTCCCTGGAGACGGCTGAGAAACCTGAGTCCTTAAATGACAGCCAGGTTCAGGTAAGGTCAGGAAGTGGAGAATTATCCCATGGGCAACTCAAGCTGTCCTGATCTGAACTCATTGCCTTCTCCCCAGACCTGCTCTGCCTCAACAAATGGTACTCAGTCACCCAGATCAGAAGCAGGAGAGCCAACCTCGGTGCTCCCCCTTCCTCACCCCTGCATCTGATCCATCACCCAGGCCTATATTTTTCTTTAACTCATCCCTCCTTTCCATTCCCATGGACACTTCTTAACCCAAGTCTGAATGACTGCCACAGCCTCCTTAATGGTCTCCTGGCCACTGATTATGACCCTCCCTCCCTTCATCTATTCTCAGCAGCCAGTCCTAAGCAGAGAGAAATCCAGAACTGGAACCCAGGCCTCAGCTCTTGCCTCCTGCTCTTCTCACAAAGCAGTGGCCAGAAACAGTGATCTTGAGTCTCAGAGGCTACAAGGATCTAGTTCCCTGAGAAAGTGTCCCTTTCTCACCTGACCCTAGTGCTTAGGACTCCAGGAGGCCCTTACCTGTCCCAGGTGCCACCCAGCTCTGAGCTCTGGCCCCCTCACCTGTCTCAGCTCTTTGTTGACTTTAGCAACAAAGAAGTTGTTGATTTTAGGAATTACATTGACCATAGAATTGTGAAGGCAGGAGCCTGACTGGACTGTAGAGTGACTTTTTCAATAAATTTGACTATCAAAGAGTTGAGAGATAGAAGGCAGTGGCTAGAAAGTGGGGCCAAAGGAAGGATTTTTGTTGTTGGATTTTGTTTGTGTTTGTTTTTAGGATAAGGTAGTTGAGAATAAGCTGGAATGCTGATGGTAAGTAGTGCAGATAAAGATTCAGGAGAAAAGGGTGTAATGAATTGAGCGGGGGTCCCTCAAAAAGGGCAGAGGGTGTGCCCCTGAGCACAGGTGGAGAAGTAGGCCTCAAACAGGAAGGAGAATACGTCCTTTGTAACTAGAGGGAAGGAGGAAGAAACCTTATGGATGCAGGTGTGAGTTTGTAGGTGTGGGGGCAGGGACTGGGGGAGTTTTCTTCTGTGTGATGTGAGCATGGGAATAAAGGGGTGGAGGGGGAAGAGTCACTGTGGAGAAAGAGTTGACTAGGGAAACAAAGAAGGATGGCCAGACAACCTTGAGAGCCCAGTCGATGCTGGAACAATAACACCATTCTACCCAGACAGGTGATTTTTTTTCTAGCAGTGCTCCCCTGACCAGATGTAGAACACCAACAAGCTGGACAGGTGGAATGATTTAGGGCTGATGTGACAGAAAGGCAACTGGTCAAGAGAGTTGACTTACAGATACTGGTAAAGGGTTGAAGTGATGGGCCAGAGACTCCTGTTAATGAAATACCAATGATACTGTAAACCAGAAGAATCTGTTTTATTGGCACCATTCTTCAGGTTGATGGGAAAGCTCAGACAAGTTTCTTTAAATGTGCATATCCCATTATGAGGAACTTCATTATTCAGTGATCCACGTGCTGCAAAAAAAAATGGAATTTGTTTTACTTGTAGCCACCAGGCTTCCTTTAACAAAATACCTGGGAGTTGCTCTACCCCTTTATGGCTTTTCAGAATCAGAACCAACTCCAGGACAGCAGACATGTGTTTTAGGTATGACCTTGATGGCATGCTGTGCTTAACATGGGCAGAAAAAACATAATTTCTCCATAAAAGACAGGCTCCACGAGCAGATGACTGAAGTCTATGGCTCATAAAGGGCATAGATTCCGTAACCCCAGAAGGGGTGAGGATGACTAAAGTTAGCATACTGTGGGAATGGCACAGCCCAGGCTGGGACCTCCCAGGGTGCATGGCTCAGTGCATTGGCATTTGGTGCTACTCTTCCAGGTTCACGGACGCGCTCTGCATACTAGGACGACTTGAAAACTCCACAGCTGTTTGAGCTAAACAACCCCAGACTCTTGGAGTCTGCACAAACTGTAGAAGCCCAAGAAGTAGCTGTGTTCTTTCTGGCTGCTGTGATACCAACCAAGGCATCATTGTCCTCCTGGCAGAAGCGGTCCCTTCTGGGGCTACCAGGATTCTGGGGTATTAGTGATTGCCCAACCTTATCCAGTGAGATGCCGTGCTTAAGCTGAAATGGCTGGCTTCCTTGTCTCCCTCTCCCAAATTACAGTGCTGAGGCCAATGGCTGGCTCAGAAATGTTGACCTCCTCACCTGCTGCCTGCCGGCTCAGTTTTCTCATCTAATAAAAAGGGAACACAACCTCACAGGATTACTGCAAAGATTAAATGAGAAAATGTAGGTAAAGGCCCAGTACAGTACTTGACATGCCATAAATGCTCAGAAATTCCCTTCTTGCTTTGACCTTCAAGGCCGATACAAACATTATCATCGACTTTAAATTTCCCTAATATCTCATCCCCACCTAGATCTGCAATCCAAGGCCTTTTGCCCATTCTTTTTTTTTTTTTTTAAAGATTTATTTATTTGCTTTATCCATTTTAAACCCTCCCTTCCCCATTTGCTGTTTTGTGTCCATTCGCTGGGCAATTCTCTGTGTCTGTTTCCTGCCATCTCTTCCCATCCTCCTCCTCCAGTCTTCATCAGGATTCGATCCTGGAGACCTCCGATGTAGGAGAGAGGCATCCTGCCACCTGCGCCACCTCAGTTCCTGGTTTTCAGAGCTTTTGGAGCATCTCGTCTTGTCTCTCCCCTGCGTCTCTCTCCTGTTACGTCATCATCTTGCTGCATGGCTCCCGGGGCCTGGCGGCTCACCGGCACACAGAGCCTGGCAGCCCATGCACCTTCTATATATATATATATATATATATATTTAAATTTTACCGGGAGGTCCCGGGGATCGAACCCAGGTCCCTCCATATGGCAGACAGACGCCCAACCATTTGAGCCACATCCGCCCCCTTGCCCATTCTTTACAGTAGTGTACACACACACACAAGAATAAAGGAAACCTGGTTTGATGACTATGAAAAGGCTGTGAATTGATTTCTTTTTTTAATGGCTCAAATTCTGATGCTGTCGTGGTCCTATGTTTTAAAGATTGTTTACTTTAAGGGGATCAAAGGAAGCTCTTATATAACAACCCTGTTATATTCCTGACACAGTTGAAAATTCACTTATTCTCTCCTTCAGACACTCATTTATTTATTGAGTCGTCCATCCACTAATTATTCACTCATTCATTCAGAAGGGGTGTGCAAATGAGAAAAGGCTGGTGGTGAAAGGCAATCTTGGAGCATTCAGGACCTAATTTCATACTCTACATGCAGACAAAGATCTTGCACTTAAGAGGCTCTCTTTCCCAAAGAAAATCTAATGCTAACCCAATGCTTTAAAGATTCTCATTTGGATGGAATTTGTATATCAGTTCTTTAGCAGAACTCATCCTGAACCATGTTCTCCCCAGCACATCTTGTCTCTGGACGGTGCATGTTAACTGCACAAGAAGAGCAAGCTCACACTCATTTATCTTGGATAAAGTCTTCATAAACACTCAACATACCAAACTAACCACCCCCCAAAAAAGCAGAATTGTACCTGGCTGCCCTATTTAGCTATACTTTGGAAATGTGTATGTTGATAGACTTACATGATCAACAACAATAATAGTAATTGTCGCAGAAGAACTGCGGCAGATGCCTGGGCTCACCGAGATGGGGTGCAGCCAACACCACGCTCTGTGTCTCTGTGGGCAGGTGTCTCTGGCTGGAGTCTGCTCTGCCAGCATGACCGGCCAAAAGTGCAGAACTAACACAGCCTTCCCACTCCCCGACAGGTCTCCCTTCATGACTGATGGAAGTTGGTTATTTATCCCAGCTCCCTGCCCTTCAAGGGAGTAATTCTGAGGGGTGTGTCCAAGGCTGGTTCCCCGTGGCCCTCCATGGAATTGAGCCTGGTGGCCCACAGAGGTAATCTGCCTGACAGTGCTCTCCTTCCTTGCTTCAAATCCCCACCCCCCCGCGATCCTTTAATGGAATCGCCTCCCAAATAAACCTCTTGCATTCAAATCTGTGTCCAGCTCTCCTTCTAGAAGATCCAAACTAAGGCAGGGGCACATTGCCAAGCATCCGCAAAGGGCCCTTGGAAATCCAATTGTTGTTCATATTATCAGAAGGACTCTCTTTCAGCCCCCTAAACAGTTTAGCCTTGCGGAAAATTCAGAATTTTGTACTCACTCACCATGTGGGAATGGAGGTTGAGAGGGAGGTGGGGAGTGGAGTGGGGACTGGGGAAGGGGTAGTTGTAGGTCAGCCTTAGTGCTGCTTTATTTCTTTCACTTACTTAGCTTTGACTCTTTTAGGCAGAGACCTAGTGTGACGTATAAGGTTGGGGAGTAAGGAGTGGGTACAACCTGGTACAGTAGTGATGCCCTTCTCCACATCATGATGCTCATTGTTTATAAGTTTTTACATGAAAAATCTCAAGCACATACAAAAGTAGAGAGAAGAGAATAATGAACCCCTATGTGCCCATCACCAGTTTTGACAATTATCAATTCATGGCCAATCTTATTACATCTATATCCCCATCCCTTTCCTCACCCATCCACTCCCAAATTATTTGGAGGCAAAACCCAGGTATGATACTGGGTTTCACCTGTAAATATTTAATATCTCGGGAAGCAGATGTGGCTCAAGCAATTGGGCTCCCATCTACCATGTGGGAGGCCCTGGGTTCGATTCCCAGGACCTCCTGGTGAAGGCAAGCTGGCCCATGCTGTGGAGAGCTGGCACAGCAAGATGACACAACAAAGGGAGACGCAGAGCAGCAACAATGAGAGCCACCACAAACCAGGGAGCTGAGGTGGCTCGAGCAACTGGGTGCCTCTCTCCCATACTGGCGGTCCCAGAATCTGTTCCCGGTGCCTCCTAGGGAGAAAGATGGGAAAAAAGAGACAAACAGACACATAAAGAGTGCATAGCAAATGGACACAGAGAGCAGACAGCGCAACAACAACGAGAGGGGGAGAGGGAAGATTTATTTTAAAAAAATAAAATAAAATCCATTATTTAAAAAAATACATTTAATAGCTCTAGAATATAAGGACTCTGTAAACATAAGCATAATACCATTATCACATCCAAAAAATTAACAGTAATTCCTTAATATTGTCAGATATTGAGTCACTGTTTAAATGACCCCAACTGTTTTATTATTGGTATTGATATTTACAGTTTGTTTGAATTATGATCTAAATAAGCTCCATATCTTTTGACTGGCTATATGTCTCTTGTCTCTTTTAACCTATAGAGTCCCCCTCCACCTCTTTTTTTCATTCCTTGCTATTTATTTGTTGAAGAAACTGGTCATTTGTTCCTATATAGTTTCCTAAGATCTGGCTTTTACTGAGTGCATCATCATGGTATCATTAAACATGTTCTCCTCTTCCCTCTATTTTCTGTAAAGTGGTAGTCACATCTAGAGATTTGATCAGATTCAGTTCAGTTTTTCTCCAAAAGCTACTTCATATGTGGTGTTGGGTACTTCCATAAGGAGGTACATCAGGGGAGCCAATATAGCTCAGTGGTTGAGTGCCGGCTTCCCACATACAAGGTTCCAGGGTTCAATCCCCGGTCCTGGTACCTAAAAATAAATAAATAAATAAATAAATAAAAGGTACATCAGTCTGGTTTTTCTTTTTATCTAGATTCTATCTTTTAAAAAAATGAATTTTTTAACAAATCATTTTTATTGATACATATTAATAAAGCATACAATTCATCCAAAGTATACAATCAATGGTATTTAGTATAATTACATAGTTGTGCATTCATCACTTCAATCATTATCAGAGCATTTTCATTATTTCAATAATAATTAAAAACAAAGGGACTTCCGGGAAGATGGCGGACTAGTAAGACACGGGAATCTCTTCTCCAGAAAAATAGCTAGAGGACAAGCTGAAACAGCCCCGAAAAAGATCTTCTAGGGTTTAGGTCAGCAGGTGAAGGCTGCACACCACCCAGAGGACAGAGGGACAGAAGAGGGAAATCGTGACAACAGAACCGTGAGTTGGAAGTAGCAGCTTCTGCTGTAGCCGGCACCCTCCCCCACAGTCTTCAGAATTCTCCGGCCTCTGGGACTGCGACCACAGACAAAGGGGGCTTCAGGGATCTGCCACTTCCGGAAAGGACACAGCCTTAGGCTGACTCAGGTTCTGACCTAAAATTTGGGCTGCGGAGCCCCATGGACCCTTTCAGACTCTTCCACACGGTGGTTTGCCCTGGGAGCCTAGAAAGGACTGGAGAAATCCGACCCTCGCAGCCTCCCTCTCTTCTAGCCTGGACCAATTGTTCAGGACACCACGGGAGAGGGGAGAGAGAGCCTGGGGCTGACCCTGCTTTGGACTGCCAAGTTTGGTCTGCCCTGTCCCGAGAGCCCTTCCAGGCTGGGTGGGGCTGCGCCATTGTTTGCCTTGGAGCCTGCAAGGGGCTAAAGATATACAAACCTCCCAATCTCCTCCTCTACTAACAGGGACTGATTGTTGAGGATTCAGAAGGGAGTGGAAATATTTCCTAGCTGGGAAAAGGGGGGCGCTATGAAGAAGTCTGGAGAACTGTCTCAGAAAGTTTGAATCACAGGGCTCTTAGCCCCCAGACAGGAATCTCTATCACGTTGATATGGCTTGTGTCACAACAAATACGCTCTGACCAGGCATTGAATTGAGAGCTGCCAAAAAGCGCCATCTCCTGGCAGACAAAGGAAGTGCTCATAAGAAAATTAATAAGTAAGAGAGGCTTTTCCTGGCCTCTATAGCCTCCCTGCCCAAGGCCCTAGGAAACGACTCTACAACTAATTACTGGGTCTAGTGCCCAGTTTTGAGCAACCAGCAGAACAATCCTAACAATCAAGGTTGAGCCAAAAATCAAAGAGCTGTGGTAACTCACAGCATCCTGCCACTAAAAGCCCATAAAAGAGAAAGAGATAGAGCATCTAAGTAAAATACAAACTAACCAGATGCCTAAGCACCAGCAAAAAATTATGAGCCATACTAAGAAAACAGAAGACATGGCCCAAGAAAAGGAATACAGCAAAGTCCCAGAAGAGATGCAGAATTTGAGAGAACTAATCAGTGAGATGAGCACACATTTCCAAAATCAAATTAATGAGATGAAAGAGAATATAGTTAAAGAGATCAATGACATCAAGAAGTCATTGAGGGAGGCGGCTGTGGCTCGGTCAGTGGGGCTCCCGTTTGCCGTGTGGGAGGCCCCGGGTTTGGTTCCCGGGGCCTCCTGGTGAAGGCAAGGCCCGCCTGCGCGGCGTGGTTGGCTGACCCGGCGGGCACGGGCAGCAAGGGGGGGATAAATGAATAAATAAATAAATATATTTAAAAAAAAAAAAAAAAAAAAGAAGTCATTGAGCAAACGCAAAGAAGAATTTGAAACTCTGAACAGAAAAGTAAGGGAGTTCATGGGAATGAAAGACACAATAGGTGAAGTCAAAAATACATTTGAAGCATACTACAGCAGACTCGACATGATAGAAGGAAGAATAAGTGATACTGAAGACAGAGCAGCTAAAATTGAAGAGAGAAAAGAACAGAGAGAGAAAAGAATGGAAAAAATTGAGCAGTTGAATGACAACACAAAACGCAACAACATACGTGTCATGGGAGTTCCAGAAGGAGAAGAGAAAGGAAAAGGGGCAGAAAGAGTATTTGAGAAAACAATAGCTGAAAATTTCCCAACTCTCACGAAAGAAATGAACTTACATGTCCAAGAAGCACACCGTACTCCAATGAGAATAAATCCAAATAGACCTATGCCAAGACACATATTATTCAGAATGTCAAATGTAAAAGATAAAGAGAAAATTCTCAGAGCAGCAGGAGAGAAGCAAACGATCATGTACAAAGGACGTCCAGTAAGACTTAGTGCAGATTTCTCTTCAGAAACCATGGAGGCGAGAAGACAGTGGTATGATATAATTAGGAAAATGAAAGAGAAAAACTGCCAGCCGAGAATTCTTTATCCAGCAAAACTGTCCTTCAAATATGAAGGTGAAAATAAAGTATTCACAAACAAACAGAAACTAAGAGAGTTTGCAAAAAAGAATCCACCTTTGCAGGAAATATTAAAGGAAGCCTTAGAACCTGAAAGAAAAAGACAGGAGAAAGAGGCTTGGAGGAGAGTATAGGAGAAAGAAAAGCAGAAAGGATAACCAAAAGAGTAAAAAGAGAAAAATAAGACGACATATGAAAACCAAAGAATAAAATGGAGGAAATAAATAGTGCATTTTCAGTAATACCATTGAATGTGAATCGATTAAATTCCCCAACCAAAAGATACAGGCAGACAGAACGGATAAAAAAACATGAGCCATCCCTATGCTGCTTACAAGAAACTCACCTCAGACCCAAGGATACAAGCCAGCTGAAAGTAAAAGGTTGGAAAAAGATACTCCACGCGAATAGTAAACAGAAAAGAGCAGGGGTAGCTATACTAATATCAGACAAAACAGACTTCAAATGCAAAAAAGTGATAAGAGAATGCGGAAGGCCATTATATATTAATAAAAGGGACAATCCTCCAGGAAGATATAACAGTCATAAATATCTACGCATCTAACCAGGGTGCCCCAAAATATGAGACAAACTCTGGCAAAACTGAAGGCAGAAATAGACATTTCTACAATAATCGTTGGAGACTTCAACACCCCTCTCACATCATTAGATAGAACAACTAGACAGAAGATCAACAAGGAAACAGAGAACTTGAACAATATGATAAACAAGTTAGACCTAACAGACATATACAGAACACTGCACTCAAACTCAGCGGGTTATACATTCTTCTCAAGTGCTCATGGATCTTTCTCCAGGATAGACCACATGTTAGGTCACAATACAGCTCTCAATAAATATAAAAAGATTGAAATTATACAAAGCACCTTCTCAGATCATAATGGAATGAAACTAGAAATCAATAACAGACAGGAAAAAAGTAAATTTGCAAATGTGTGGAGGCTGAATAACACACTCCTAAATATTCAGTGGGTCAAAGAAGAAATTGCAAGTGAAATCAGTAAATATACTGAGACAAATGAAAATGAGAACATAACATATCAAAACTTATGGGATACAGCAAAGGCAGTCTTGAGAGGGAAATTTATAGCCCTAAATGCCTATATTAAGAAACAAGAAAGAGCTAAACTCAAAGATTTAACTGAACAACTTGAGAAACTAGAGAAAGAACAGCAAACCAATCCCAAAGCAAAAAGAAGGAAAGAAATAATAAAGATTAGAGCGGAAAATAAATGAAAATGAGAACAGAAAAGCAATAGAGAAAATCAACAAAACCAAAAGCTGGTTCTTTGAGAAGATCAATATAATTGACAAACCCCTCGCTAGACTAACAAAGAAAAAAAGAGAGAAGATGCAAATAAATACAATCAGAAATGAAAGGGGGGAATTACAAATGACCTCACAGAAATAAAAAGAATCATAAGAGGATATTATGAGAAACTATATGCCAACAAACTAGACAACCTGGATGAAATGGACAAATTTCTAGAAACTCATAACCAACCTACACTGACACAACAAGAAATACAAGAACTTAACAAACCAATCACAATTAAGGAGATTGAATCCGTCATCAAAAATCTCCCAGCAAAGAAAAGTCCAGGACCAGATGGCTTCACAGGTGAGTTCTACCAAGCATTTCTAAAAGAATTAACACCAATCCTGTTTAAACTCTTCCAAAAAATTGAAGAGGAGGGAAAATTACCCAACACATTTTATGAAGCCAACATCACCCTAATACCAAAGCCAGATAAAGATTCCACAAGAAAAGAAAATTACACACCAATCTCTCTCATGAACATAGATGCAAATATTCTCAACAAAATACTTGCAAATCGAATCCAACAGCATATCAAAAGACTTGTACATCACGACCAAGTGGGATTTATTCCTTGCATGCAAGGCTGGTTCAACATAAGAAAATCAATCAATGTAATACACCACATTAACAAATTGAAGGAAAAAAACCACATGATCATCTCAATAGATGCAGAAAAGGCATTCGAAAAAATCCAACATCCTTTTTTGATAAAAATACTTCAAAAGATAGGAATAAAAGGAAAATTCCTCAATATGATAAAAGGCATATATGAAAAACCCACAGCCAACATTATACTCAATGGGGAAAGGTTGAAAGCTTTCCCCCTAAGATCAGGAACAAGACAAGGATACCCACTGTCACCATTGTTATTCAACATTGTACTAGAAGTTCTAGCTAGGGCAATTAGACAAGACAAAAAAATTAAAGGCGTCCAAATAGGAAAAGAGGAAGTAAAACTCTCAGTGTTTGTGGATGACATGATCCTGTATTTAGAAAATCCTGAAGTATCCACAACAAAGCTACTTGAACTAATAAATGAGTTCAGCAAAGTGGCAGGATATAAGATCAACATGCAAAAATCAGTAATGTTTTTGTACACTAGTACTGAACAATCTGAGGAGGAAATCAGGAGGAAAATTCCATTTTCAATAGCAACAAAAAGACTCAAATACCTAGGAGTTAATTTAACCAAGGAAGTACAGGACCTATATGCAGAAAACTACAAAACAATGCTAAAAGAAATTTAAAAAGACCTAAACAAATGGAAAGACATTCCGTGTTCATGGATTGGAAGAATAAATATCGTGAAGATGTCAATCTTGCCCAAACTGATTTATAGGTTGTATTTTTTTTAAGTTATATTTAAGTCTTTGCCAAAACCAAGAGCACTAATATTTTCCCACGTTTTATTCTAGAAGCTTTATAGTTTTAACTCTTACAGTTGGCTCTTACCTTTATTTATTTATTTATTTATAGGAGGCACCAGGTATTGAGCCCGGGACCTCATACACGGGAAGCAGGCGCTCAAACTGCTGAGCTACACCTGTTCCCCCGGCTCTTATATTTAGATCCATTTTGAGTTAATTTTCATATATGGTGTGAGAGAAAAGTCAAGGTTCATTTATCACAGCAAATATTTATTGAACAGTGTTTATTACTGTTATCTGAGTTAGTCCTGGCAACAATTCTTCAAAGCAGGTCTTATCATACCCATTTTACAGATGAAGAAACAGAGGCTCAGATAGGTTTAGTGGTTTGTTAGCTCCCTCCCCCAGGTTGCACTGATAGGAAAGTGCATATGATTCTCTTTATGGGTGTGAATCCCCATCATCTTCCTATTGTTAAAAATGTGACTAAATCCTTTGGTGTCTACTTGAGTACAAGTCTTCTCAAAAATCTTTGTTGCTTTCATCTAGTCCACCAATCTTTCCTTCTTCCTCACCTTCTTTTCTCGTTCAAAGATCCTGGAGCATATGGAATTTAACTGGCATTTTAATCCATAAGGTAAGTATTTAAACAAACTGATAGGGGTAAGTGGGGTTTGGTGGAAGGGACTCAGAAGGGCATGAAGGTTCCTCAATCCGCCATTTGAACCCTCCAATGTTGAATTTAATGAGCTAACAGTGAAATATCGCTAAGCCTGAGAACTCTGAATTTTGGGACTTCAACCCAGATGGAAAAAAAATTAAGAGCTCTTTTGTTTGTTTGTAAAATGCCACTTAAATTATATATTTATTTTTTTTTCTATGTATGTTAATTTACTTAGGCTTTAATGACCTAACAATAATATTTCAAGTGCCTCAACTATTATTTTGGCAATTTAGTGGCCCTCTACCCTGCATCCCCCACCATCAGCGTCCCATTCCTCTGCCGCAAATCTGCAATGGCTCTGCGACTCATCTGTGGTACCTTATTTGTCTCGTCACACTTCTGAAGTTCTTCCATGATCAGAATGCCACAGGGGGAGTTCTGTATGGTCAGGATATAGGAGTTGACTTTGTCAGATCCACTCTACGACTTGCAATCTCCCCTAGGTGATTTTGTCTACCGTCCGTGTTTTGAAAGCCAAAGGTGCTGATGTCAAAGTGCAACAGATATCGACATTTCCCGTGTCCTCTCCCTCCCAACCTCAGAAGACAGTGGGCTCCTGCACCTGCAGCTTTCCTGCCCACAGCCCCTCAGCCCCCATGGCCCCAGACCCACAGAGTGAGAGCTTGTTCCCCCTTGTGTTAAGACCTTTCTTCTGGTGCTGCACCATGCAGGGGTCAGGGCAGCAGAGAACAATCTAGAAAAGGTATTAGCAAAGAAAAACAGCAACAGGAAACATTGGAGCTGACTGTTCTTGGTATTGATTACCTACCAATTTCTCTAGAGAAGGTTGGAGGTGGGGAAGACTTTTGTGTAAATATACGTACCTCACCAAAAGTACAAAGACATGCTGTCACAGTCCCTTCTGGAAGTTTCTGGTGCCATTTATGAACTGTTACAATCTGTATTTCCAAACCTGGTTCGTATTTATACCATGCAATCCAAATAAAGATAACCCTTATTCCATTAAAAAAAAATGTGAATAGAATAATTTAGTCTTTAGGATTCTTTGGTTGCAGATAGGTGGAAACACCCAAACTTAAGCCTAAAACAAGCAGAGGATGTATCAGGTGTCCTAACCCAAAGAGAAGGGTAGGCTCCTTTAGTTTATCCGGGCTCAAGTGATGTCCCCAGGACTTGGCAGGTTCCCATCTCTCTCTGCTTGTCTCTGCTCACTTCCTTTCATTGGCTTCCTTCTCAGGTTTCAGGTAGAGGCTGAAAGATGGCAGCAGCTTGCAGAGTCAGGGCCAGCCAAGAGGATCATCTGCCTCATTCCCAGAAGCCCCAGACTCCCGCTTGCTCACCTTGGACCCTCCATTTCTGGGTGGAAGGTAAGACAAATCCTCTTTCTGCAAATGCACTAGAGGGTTCTTCTCAAAGCCTGCCCACCGACCACCTGCATCAGAACCACCTGGAGCGCCTGTTAACATGCAGCTTTCTGGGTCCAGGCCCCTCTTCTTACAGGCCCCCAGAACGGGAGTGACTTCGTCAGGAAGCCAGGGTGATCTAGGGCAGGAACTTGGGACCTCTACTTCCAAAACCCGGGGAGAAAAGGCGAATAAATGAGGAGCCGGAGACCCCAGATTTGACTTCTCTGAATCCCAGGTATTTTTCTCTTGGCATCAAACATTAGGAGAAAAGCCCAGGACCTCTGTAGGGAGGTAGCGCCTGCTGTGGCCGGGACTCTGTGTGTACCTGATGCCACTGCCACTCACCACCTCGGGAGGCTCAGTGTAGCAGGCAGGGATCAGGTCTCCTGGCCTCCTGTGATGACATCCTCGGTTAGAGCAGGAGGCCTGGCTCTGGGGAAGGAACTGGGTGGGGCCCCAGCACAGACATGGTATGGAAGAGTCAGGGCAGGTAGGCAGGTAATCTAGGATCAGGTAGGGACAGAACCAGAGGAAGGCCAGGAAGTCAGCCAAAGAGAAGGCCACACCTTCCCCCCCTGCCCAGCAGAACCCTGACCACTGCCATCTTTGACTCAGCCAAGGGCCTCTGTGGGCAGAGGCAGGGAGAAGCTGCCAAGCCCTGGGGAGCTGAAAGCTTCGGGACCTGCAGGGCCCTGGCAGGTTCTTCCGGCCCAGGCAGATGCAGCTTTGCCCACAGTCACCTGGCCAGAGAAGTGACCCTGTCGAGTCGAGGTGACGGGCACTGTACCCAGGTTTCATCAATGCCACTTTTAGTCCGTCTGCCCTCCCTTGCCATCAAATGTCCCTTGTGGCTGCTGTACCAGTACTCAGTTGGTTGTTGGCTGTTCAGTTAAGGAATAGTGAAGGAATAGAGAATTCTGGTCTAAAACTCTCACTGCGCAGGTAGAAAACTGAGGCCTGGGAGGGGTAAAGCTCGGCTGCAGCTATTTAACAGATTAATCACACCTTTCCTCAGAGACCACTGTGATGGAAAAGTTACCCATTTTTATTATTATTTACATATACACACATGCATATGAAATAAATATATACATATATACATATATGCACATATATAGGTATAAATATATGGAACACATGAACAAAATACAAAATTCAAAAGGCACAAAAAAGTAAGTTTCCTTCTCACGGTAATCCCTAGTCTCCCAGCCCCCCACCTGAAGATGACTTTATCTGTTTCTTATTTATCTTTCCAGAGACATTTTCTACGTTGTTAGAATTGTGTCCCTCCAAAAAAAAAAAACAGGTTCAGAGCCTAACCACCAGTCCCGTGAAGGTGGCCCTGTTTGGAAATAGGGTCTTTGAAGGTGTGAAGGGTTGAAACGAGGCTAACCTGGATAAGGGTGAGCTCTTTTCCAACGTGACTGGTGGAATAGTCCAAATTTCCATGACTGGGAAATTTGGACACGGAGACACAAACGCAGGAAGAAGGTCAAGTGTGTGGGAAGCCGAGACTAGAGAGCTGCATCTGCAAGCCAAGGAGCGCCACGGATTTCTGGCAAGCCACCAGAAACCAGGGAGAGGCAAGGAAGGGTTCTCCTCTCCAGGTTGCATTGGCTGCACTGCTCTGCGGGTGCCTTGATTTCGGGCTTCTGGCCTCTAGGACCGAGACTGTACATTTCTGTTATTTTAAGCCACCGTGCTTGTGGGCCTTTGATACAGCAGCCTAGGAATCATATACAAACATGGACATTTTCAAAAATCACCAGCCTTATTCACTCTACTTCTGTTCTGCACTCTGCTTTTGTATGTAACGATGTATCTTGGAGATCACCTCGTTTTGGTGCCCAGCTAGCTCATTCTTTTTCAGAGTGAGCTAATATTTAATTGTATGGCTGTGACAATGTATTTAACCAGCCCCCTATTTAGGTTCCAAACTTTAGCTACAAAAACAAAGCTGCATTGAATATACTGGTGCCTATTACCTATGTCTTTGGGCACTTGTGTGCCTCTAGGATAAATTTCTGAAAGTGGACTTGCTGGGACAGGGAGTTTATATGTTTCTGTTTTTTGATAGATCCTGCCAGTTTACCCTCCCGTGGGGTTATACCAGTTAACTTTCCCACCAGCAATGCGTGAAGGTGCCTCCTTCCCCAGCTTCACCAGAATGCGTGTTAGTCGGCTTTTTTGGGGTGTGGGGGGGGAGATGTTTGTTTTGCCAATCTGATAGGTGAAATACGGTGTCTCTTGGTTTTAATTTACATTTCCCCTATTATGAAGGAGACGGAGCATCTGAGGAGGAAACACAGAGGACAGTTTGTAACTGGCCTGGGGTCTGGCCCCTACCCCCGGCTGGGCCACAGTGCCCTCCCAACCCCCTCTCCAGCCCTCCTAAGATCTGTCTCCGCCCACCCCCTCGCTTGGGATGAGTAACAGTTTCTCCTGGGCGACTGGAAGAGTCATGGTGTATTCAGGTACCCTGGTCTGTCCTGCTTTTCTGTCCCTGAGGGCCAGACCTTGGCCTCTGATGCAAAACAGAAGGATTCTGCAGCCAGAGAGTGGCAAGACGAGACCTGCCTTTATTGAAAATGGTGCCTGGATAGGTGAGAAGGGGGTAGGAGGCTGCTCACCTGAAGGTCTGAGCCAAGCAGTGGGGACAGACCCCGAGGTAGGTTAGAGATGGAGGAGGGAGAGAGGCAGAAGGGTGTCTGCAGCATGGTGGGGGTGGGGGTGGGGCGGGTATTGGGGCGCAAAGATGAGGGGTGAGTTGGAGGTTGCCTATGGGATGGACAAAGGAGAGGCTGAAATATTTGTCAGATGAATGTCCTCCCGGAGGCCATAGGAATGGCGTTTTCACATTGAAGGAAACTCCTGCAGGGGTCCCTCTGGGTTCTCGCCCGGAGCAGATGATTTGGAGTCCACATCGAGATGGCCGTGATAGAAAGCAGGTTTATCAATGCCGGTGGAAAGACAGGAGACAGGATGTCTCAAATCTGCCTTCCCCAATTTTGAGGAGTTTAGGGTTTTTATGGATTCGAACAGGGGAGTTTGGAGTGGTTCCCATCACTGTGTAAGTATTCATAAGGGTGAGCCTGGCTTGAAATAACCATAAACAAGGGTAAGGTCAAGCTAGTGAGTTTCAGTAATTTCAGGTTAACTGTTGGCTGTTCTATAATATACTGGAAAAATAAGAAAAAGCTTTCAGTGTTTCAGTCATTATAATCATTTGTTAATTCTTAATTCTCAGTTACAGTTTCAGACTTCTTTTTCACCTCAAAACAAGCTGGGCGCTTTTGTTTATCAACTAAGCAACTAAAACTATTTTCGCATTAGGTTGTGGAGGACAGACCTGCCCCAGTTAAGACCCTGGTGGTTGCAGAAACCAAGGTGGGGCTGGATTTGAATCGCTGGTTCAACAAGTCCAAAGGAGAGACTCTGACTGCGGGTCTGTCGGGCCACATCAGGTTAAACCACTTCTGGGGCATGTCCTACTCCTGACTTCCTGAGATGATACAGTCTGGTTTCCTGGAAGATAATTAACAAAGAGCTGAGAGAGCAAAGCCTTTCCCCTGATTTACCAGTGTGGTCTAGCTCCTTTCTAGAGGCCCCTTCTCCTGCTCCTCTGCTTCAGGGATAGGGGATGGGTAGCTCTTAGCCTGGTGACCAGACGCTGGAGCTGAGGAGGCAGTACATCGAAGTGGGGGCCAGCCCACCAGGTTTCCAGGGTTTGCTGCTGGCCTGAGAGCAGCCGGTGGTCAACCAGGCCTGGGGACCATTGCCCTTTCCAGGCCTCTGTGTCATGTTTCTTCCAGTAGCTCCTGCTTTGCCTCCCCCAGAACTCCCAATCCCCAATGAAGACTTCGCTCAGGTGGCAGCAAGAACACCCATAAAATCTCTTTAGTCTCTCTTGTTAGGGCTGCCAGATAAAATACAGGATACTCAGTGAAATATGAATTTCTGGTAAAACAATGAATAGTTTGTTAGCATAAGTATAACCCAAATATTGCCTGGGATATACTTACACTAAAACATTTTTTGTTGTTGTTTATCTGAAATTCGAATTTCAGTGGGCATCCTGTATTTTTATTTGCTAAAACTGGCAACCCTACCAGTCCTCCCATAGCTGGGGGACTCGGCCACTGCTGCCTGACACGCTCATAGGCCCTGGCCCCATAAAGCGCCGGCAGGACGACTGCCAACCTTCACTTCCATGAGCTTGGTAGATGGTCAGAAGGGGGGTGTTCACTCCTCTTTCACAAGCAAAGTAAACCTGAGGCTCCGAGAAGAGTCAGTCTGACTCCAAAATTCAAGCTCTCCACATACCCCACGCAGCTTGGCAAATAGCCCACTCCTGGAGCAGACAGGCTTTAGCGGGGGGGTTCCCACCCTTCACACAGAATGAAAAACGCCGAAGAAGTGGAGGTGCCCCAGGAAGTCGGGTGCAGAACAGACAGATTCTGTGCTAGAATATTCAAAGCGATTTTGAAACCAAGCACCTCTTAGTAATAATAATACCAGCCCGCTCATTTGCATAGCCCTCTACAGTTAACAAAGGGTGCCCACAGCCGTTGATAAAAATGACAAAGAAAGCAGATGGGGGAGAGAGTGGCCAGCAGGACCCCTCCACCACCCAGGGACATTTCCTGTGCTGTCCCTGGGGGTGGGGGTGGGGGGCAGACCCAGGAGACTTCTAGGAGCTTCTAGGTTAGGGACCTGGACCCACAGGCTGGGAAGGCGGAGCTGGGCTGTGGGCACAGAGCTCTCGCTGGGATTGCCCGTTCCAGCTCTGCCATAGTACCCCAGTGGGTGTGAGCGTGTCAACGGCTTACAGTTCCTGACACTTCCTGCTGGATTGTATTCCAAACGGTGCTAACCAATCTGTGCTCTCAGCGAGCGTCAGAAAGGTGCCTGGATCAGACTGAATGGGAGGGAATTGGGAGCCCAGGTCCCGGGCTGGGGAAAAAGCTGTCGGTGGGTTAGGGACAGCTGGAGGGGAAGGGCTTGGGACACCTACGAAGGGAGAAGACGTTGGAGAAAATTTCATCAAAATGAGATTTTATGTAAAATCAAACTGTATTTCTCCGTTGACTCAGTATACTTTGGGGCATTTAACCTCAAGTTCTGATCTCTGCAGTTGGAAGAGGCTACTAAACACTTACGTTTTGAGTTTCTCTTCCGCTTTTCATGTACTCTGTGGGGAAGGGGGTGGGTTGGGGAGTGTGCTTAAGGCCACCTGGGCTTACTGAGCTCCAGAAAGCTTTCTTTGTTTTTGTTTAAAACAAATCCATTTTATTGATACATATTGATAAAACATACTATTAATCCAAAGTGTACAATCAGTGGAATTTGGTATAATCACAGTTGTGCATTCATCACTTCAAAAACATTATTAGAGCATTTTCATTATTTCAATAATAATAATAAAAAAAAAAAAACAGACAAGAAAATTCTTCACCTCTCAATCTCTCTGTTTCCCCTGTTGTATATAGCTACTATTTTTGGCTATACTTGCATATTTATTTTATTTATTTAGTTAGTTTTTTTTGAGATATATTCAAATGCCATACGATCTATCTAAAGTGTATAATCACTGACTTTTAGTATAATCACAATGGTGTGCATTCATCATCACAAAAAATTTTAGAATTATTTCATTACTCCAAAAAGAAAATCTCCATACCCCTTAGCATGCCTTCCCTAACCACTAATCAAATTTCATCTTTATAAATTGATTTATATTTACATTTATATAAATGGAATCATACAATATATTACACAATATATTTAGTGCATAGTAGTGCAATCACACAGTATTTGTCCTTTTGTGTCTGGCTTGCTTCATTCAACATAATGTCCTCCATGTTCATCCATGTTGTCATATGCTTTACAACTTCATTTCTTGCAGGAAGCTGTTTAAAGGAAACTTCCGGGAATCTTCTGAAAAGCTAAAAAACAAAAACAAAATAGGGATGAGGATACAGATACTTCTCCCTCCTTCCCACACAACTTTCCTTCCTCCCTCCCTCCCTCTCTCCTTTCCTTCCCTCCCTCCCTCCCTCCCTCCCTCCCTACCTTCCTTCCTTTCTTTCTCTCTCTCTCTCTTTCAATTTTAGGTGTTTTCTAACCCATTTTCCTTCTGTAAGAGTCTCTGTTTAAAAGTGTAGTCGTTGTGAAGCGGCTGTGGCTCAATCAGTAGGGCTCCCGTTTACCATATGGGAGGCCCCCGGTTCGGTTCCCAGGGCCTCCTGGTGAAGGCAAGCCCTCCTGCATGGCGTGGTTAGCTGACCCAGCGAGCACAAGCAGCAAGGGGGGGATAAATGAATAAATAAAAAAAATAAAAAATAAAAGTGTAGTCGTGTGGGAGGTGGGCAACATGGGAATCCCAGTGGGTTCCGTGTAATATTTTGGGTAATCTAAGCACCTCTTAAAATATATGTATATATATATATATATATAAATAACATTTTTGTAAGCAAATGCACATATATTCATATATATTTATATATCATTTTGCAAATGTTTGTATGTATTGTGAGAATTTTGATTTTTACCCACAATTAAAAAAAAAAAAAGTGTAGTCGTGTAAAAGCTGCTGAGAAGTCAGGTTGATAAGTCCACAAATTGTATTTATTTATTTTATTTCTGAAATTTTATTTCAAATTTTCTGCAAAGGAAGATACTGTAGAAAAACCCAATTTGAAAATTCTATCTGGGTAGAAATAATTTGGTATGGAAAAAAAATTTAGGTGATCATTGTCAAACTGGATTTAAAAAATAATCTGGCTAAATGAAGACCATTAGACTGACTGAGAAAGAAAAGAAAGAAAGGATGCTGGATTTCTTTACTTGCCTGCTTGAAAAAAAATAGACTGTTTGCAAGATGGAAGGTTGGTTGTGTGTGTAAATCTAACTTCCAGAGAAAGTCTTACTCTGAATAAAATCTACTTAAAACCACTCAAGTGTTTTATGAGGAATATTAATTACTTCCCTGAAAAGTCAAGGAATTACACTAGGCAAAAACGGTCTTTCCCTAGTGAGGTTTGGGACAATTGCCACCGTTAGGCCCCAATCCAGGCAGGCTGGCCAGAACCTCTCGTCCTCATCTGTGAAAAGGCAGCCTGGAGGACACGGAACCCCTGGGACACCGGTGCAGTGCCATGGGAGTGTACATGGGAAGCATTTTGATCATTTCTGCTAAAGCAAACACAGCCCACCCTGAAACCCAGCAGTTGTCCTCCTGAGCACATACCCAAGAGAACTTCAAATGACACGGGCGGGAATGTTTGTGGCAGCCTTATTGAATGGCCCCAAATTGGAAGTAGCCCAAATGCCCATCAACAGGAGAATGAATAAGTAAATAACAGCATATTCATATCTTAGAATATTATCCATAAATTTTAAAGATCAGCTTTTGAGACATACAATAGGGATGAATCGCAAAGATATTATGTTGAGCAAAAGAATGCAGACATATATACATGTAAATGTATCAAGTTCAAGGTATTGTCAGAATAGCAGTTACTTGGGGGTTGAGGGAGGTGATGAGAATCTTGTATATCTTGACCTGGGTGGTGGTTATACTGCACGGTGCATTAAGCTGAGCACTGCCCCCAAAGATATCAAGTCCCCATCTCTGGAACCTGCAAATGCTACCTTGTGTGGGAAAAGGGTCTTTGCGGATGTAATTAAGTCTCTTGAGATGGAGACATTATCCTGGATTATTGTGGTGGGCTCTAAATGCAACTCCAAGTGTCCTCAATAAGAGAGAGGCAGACAAAGATTGGGCAAGACAGAAGAGGAGAAGGCAATGTGAAGATGGAGGAAGAGAAGGAGGTGAAGTGATCACAAGCCAAGGAATGCCAGCAGCCCACTGGGAGCTGGGGGATTCTCCCCCAGAGCTTCTAGAGGCAGCCCTGCCAACACCTCAATTTCAGTCCAGTGAGACTGACTTTGGATTTTTGGCCTCCAGAACTGGGAAGGAACACATTTCTGTGGTTTTAAGTCACCAAGTTTGTGGTAACTTGTTATAGCAGCTACAGGAATCCAATATACGTGGGCATAAATATATGTAAAAATTCATTGATCTGAACACTTAAGATGCACGAAGTAGTTTATGATATTTCGCATATACCTTAGTTCAAATTTTGAAAGAAAGGAACTGCAGTGTGGCTGGGCTTCTTGGTTCTCAACATATTTTTTGCCTCCATCTGTTGGCATGACCCACCTTCCCCTTCCCTCACTGAGAGGGACAGGGGGGCAGAAGGGTTTGCTGAGGGAAGAAATGGGGTCAAGGTTTTCTGTCCCAGAGTGTATTTGACAAGGCGAGGGGGAGGGCCACCCTCAGCATCACTTGGGAAGATTCCTGTGTCAGAATCTTCATTTCTAACAGGCTCCCTGAAGAACTGAGAACCAGTTCACTAGGATGGCGGGAGAACCCTGAGGCCCAAGTCCCTGCTGAGTTGGGAAGGGTGGGGACTTCCTCTGGGCATAGCCAGGCCACTAAGTTTGGGTGGAGAGGGCAGCTGCCATAGAGGAACACAAGCTGAAGGGTAACGATTCATGTCTGCAATTGAAATTGACTTTCAAATGGTTCTGCCAACCTCCTCTCCACACACATGTACAGAGAAAGCAAGCATGGCCAAACAATAATAATTGTTGAATCTAGATAGTGGGTATGTAAGTGATCGCTGTAGTCATTTTTCAGCTTTTTTCTAAGTTTGCGATTTTTCACAATGAAAAGTTAGGAAAAAAATTAAAAAGAAACATTCCAGCCTCACTCTGAGTCAGGGCAGACTCTAGAGTGGACACAGCAGGGGCTGCACTTGGCTGTTCCTCATTCTGGCCTTTTCCAAGAAGGTGGCTTTCCCGTCTCATGGTAGGGACAGGGGGAGCTCTGCAGCACCCCCCCATCCCAAGGGATGGCAGGGCAGGATGAGCCTAGCATAGGAGGCTAAGCCTGAGCTGGGAGGGTTGGGAAGGGGTCGCTAACAGATCCCTCTCTGCAGTTCACACAGGCTTACCCAGAGGTGTGCATAACCTGTGCACACACGCCTGTCCAGGCACACATGGGTGTGCTCACACACAAACAGGCACACACAGGTTCACACAAGCACGTACAGGCACACGCTAGGGTGTGTATGCACTACGGGTACACAAAGACACTCATATATCATGAACATGGAGGTGTATACATATGCACCTGGCTGCAAACAGATCCTCTGGGAGAACTGTGCTCAGAACAGCGATGGATGGAGCTGGGCAGGGAGAGCGGAAGAGAAAAGAGAAGAGAGGGGAGGAGAGGGAGAAGGTGGGTGGAGAGGCTGGGTGGTGCCTGGGGACACCAGGAGGCACAGGGGTCTCAGTTCCCTTTTTAGGAACTCAGTCTTTCCCTAGCCAGCTAGAGGCAAGCCCCTCTCCTGGGCTCTGCCCACCAGCAAAGGCATTTGGAGCTAAGAAAATGCCAGGTTTTTTTTTTTAATTGAAGCATATCATTCATACATAAACATACATAAACAATAAGTGTATAGTTAAAGTTGTGAACTTAAACAAACATGCATAACATCATACAAGGGTCCCATACATCACCCCACCACCACTTTGCATTGTTGTAAAACATTTGTTAAAAATTATGAAAGAATAGTGGCAAAATATTACTACTAACTATAGTCCATATCTTTCACTTGGTGTATTTTCCCCCCAATCCACCCTATTATTATTATTTTTTAAATATATATATATATATATATATATTTTTTTTTTAAAGATTTATTTATTTATTTATTCATTTATCCCCCCCTTGCTGCTTGTGCTCACTGGGTCAGCTAACCACGCCGCGCGGGCGGGCTTGCCCTCACCAGGAGGCCCCGGGAACCGAACCCGGGGCCTCCCATATGGTAAACGGGAGCCCTACTGATTGAGCCACAGCCGCTTCCTAAATATATTTTTATTACAGAAGTTGTGAACTTACAAAACAACCATGCACATGTGTAGAATTCCCATACAACACCCTTTCATGGCAGGTTTTTTTTTTTTTTTTTTTTGAGTGATGGGTTCAGCTGGTACTTGGTCCCTTGGAATGGACACGTCCATCCATTCAGACCATACTCTGGCCTCCCACGAGCCTCTGCATGAAGAGCCAAGAGTGTGTGAAGGCAAAGGGGTGGAGGGGCCCTTTGGGAGCTCCCTGAATCACTCCCTCTGCCCACCTGTGGTCTGCCTTGCCCTCCTTCCGATGATGGGCTGCTTCTATCCCCCTGGCTCCTGGCCATAGGCTATAATCCTCACTTGGCCCGGCCCACCCCCCGGGAGCTGCCGTGTGTGGGGACCCAGGCTGGAAGTGAGCACAGAGGCAAGTTCAGAAGAGTAGAAGTGGGGAGAAACCATTTATAATTAGTCGCTTAGGCAGCAGCTATGTGCATAATTAATGCAGGGCACCTGCTTTTTTGTTTTTGTTTTTTTTTTTAAAGAATTTTATTTATTTATTCACTCATCCCCCCCCCCCCGCTGCCTGCGCTCGCCGGGCCAGCCAACCACGCCATGCGGGCGGGCCCACCCCCACCAGGAGGCCCCAGGAACCGAACCCGGGGCCCCCCACATGGCAAACGGGAGCCCCACTGATTGAGCCACAGCCGCTCCCCTTGGGCACCTGCTTTTAAGCATCAACTTTTACAGATGATCACCACTTACAGGTCCATACTCTGGTTCAACCTCAAGAACAGCCCCAAAACTCGGCCTTGGTTGTTTCCAGCAGGACACTGGGCAAGTTCAGGCTCTGCCTCCCAGCCTTTCCCCAACTCTGATAGGCTGTATCTACCTCTGCGCCCCAGCTGGAAGAGGAGAGACATCAAGGGGAGATACACAGCTTCCAGCAGCTGTTCCCCACCCCCTCAGGTCCAGATAGCTGCCTCTAGGAGGTTGCTGCAGGTATGGTGGAGCTCGGCCGTTGGCTCCTGCCAGTTTGTGGGAGGCTGATGCAGGCCTATCTTCCCATCTCTGTGTGTTTAGTGATGTCACGTTGATAGCTTGGTCACGGTGGGAGTAGTTACACCATAGAAATTGGCAAACGCTACAAATCCCTCCCTCCCCTGCTCAGCGGTTTGTCACCATTTAGCCACACACCATTGGAATCACCTTGTTTCCCAGACTCCTGCTGAAGCCTCCAGGCTGGCCTGCTGTGCACGGGCCCTGGGGAGAGGATAGAGATGTTACGGGCAGGGGAAATGAATAGGAGCAGGGAGGTGGGAGTGAGTGTGGGGAAACAGGCATTTCTATACCTGTGGGTGGGCTGGGCCATGTGGCACAGGGGCCCTGTCCTCTGCGCTTCCAGTTATGATTGTTCCCTTTGGCTGGAGACCCTCTCCCTTCTCTACGTTTCACAATCTGACCTTCAGAGCCCAGCTGAATTTCTGCCCTCACTGGGAGGCTTCCCGGATGCCCCTGCAGGTGGTGAGGGATGCTGCCTGGAGCCAGCCAGAGCCCTGAGTCTGCCACTTACTCGCGGGGTGACTTTCGGTGACTTAACTGTGCAAAGCCTCAGTCCCCTTCCCCATAAAGTAAGGGTAATGATATTTATGCCAACACAGTGTGGGCACTGGGCAAGGCGACCTGTGGGACACATGCAGCACAGGGCTGGCACTAGACCAATAATTGATAGATGGCAGTTCCCTTTTCCTCCTCTTGTCGGGCCCATGGCAGATTGCAGGCACCTCTGATTAGCCTGAGCCACAGTAATTGTACATGCACCATCCTGGCCAGATTGGCTGTCAGATTGGATTTAAAAAAATCCAGATCCATGTTGCTTACGAAAGACAGTCCTAAAACATAAGGATAAGAAAGGTTGAAAGTAAATGGATAGAAAATAACTAACCAAAAGAAACCTGGCATATCTATGCAAATATCAAACAAAAGTATGTAAGGCAAAAAGGATGTCTGCATCATGGTTATAGGAAAATCCACTAAGATGAAACAATTCTCAAGTGGAAGCTAACTATTACCTACTATTAGAGCCTCAAATCTATAAAGCACCAAAAGGAAAGTGAGAAGATAACTCACAGAATGGGAGATTATATTTGCAAATCATATATCTGATAAGGGACTTGTTTCTAGACTGTATAAACAACTCCTACAACTCTATAGTAAAAAGACATAATCCAATTTAAAAATGGACAAAGGATCTGAATAGACATTTCTCCGAAGAAGGTATACAAATGGCCGATAAGCACACGAAAAGATGCTCAACATCCTTAGCCAAAGAGAAATGTAAATCAAAACCATGAGATACTACGTCACACCTACTAGGATGGCTATAATAAAAAAGATAGAGAACAACAACAATTGGTGGGGGTATGATGAAATTGAACCCTTATACAGTGCTGGTGGGAATGCAAAATGGTGCAGCTGCTCCAGAAATAGTCTGGCAGTTCTTCAAAAGTTTAAACATGGAGTTACCACATGGCCAGCAATTCTACTCCGAGGTATATACCCAAAAGAAATCAAAACGTATGTCCACACAAAAGCTTGTACATGACTGTTCATAGCAGCATTATTTGTAATAGCCAAAATGTGGAAACCCAAATATCCATCAACTGATATATAGATTAACTATCCTACTGAGGAGTGAAGCAAACAAAGACGAGAAGCCTGAGGGAATAATTGTGAGGTTCTTTTGTAAGGTGTTCAGTTGTCCTTTGCATCTATCTGTCTGTCTATTGATCAAACCATTTTTAAGGCCAATATGATTGGACCATAAAAAGGAATGCAGTACTGATACATGCTACCACATGGATGAACCTTGAAAACATTATGTTAGCTAAAGAAGCCAGTCACAAAAGACCACGTGTTTTATGATTCCATTTATGTGACATGTCTAGAAATAGGCAAATTCATAGGGACAGAATGTAAATTGGTGGTTGGGAAAGTTGGGGGAAATGGAGATGGGTTTTCTTTTTGGGGTGATGAAATGCTCTAAAATTGTGGTGATAGTTATATAACTGTCAATATACTAAAAAATCACTGAAACTTACCCTTCAAATGGTGAATTTATAGTATGTGAATTATATCTCAATATAGATGTTATTATATATACACGTATACCTACATATATGAAGCAAAAGTGAATTAGGTTGATTTTATTCTATCTTGTTATTTCCAGGTCTGCTTCTCCAGAAGAAGCCTGGGCCCCTGCAAGCCGGTTGTTCCCGTCTTGGAAGGAAACTGCTCAGCTGCTTGCCTCCAGGTGGTGTTTGGCAAGGACTCTGAGGCTGTGTTTCCAAGTCTTTCATCAGCCCTGGCTGGGAATGTGCCTGCCAGAGGGTTCCACCTTCTCTTCTATGACTGGATGGGATCAGGATGGGGATGGCAGTTCCAGGGAGAAGCATAACCTCCCACTTTAACCATTTTGACAACCTTAATGTGTCTAGTTAAATTCACCCTCCCTGAAGATGTGGAGTTTTGGGAAGAGTCACCCTGAAGCACCAGGCATTTCCCCGTTGAATCTGACTCCCTCTCTCTTCTTGCTCTCTCAGAACCTAAGCAAATCGAGCAGTTTGTTGACCATATTGTATTAGTGTGTGTTTAGCTTCTTATTTCCAAAAACTTCCAAACTCACAGGACATTAAAAAAATAATACAAACCCCATACAGCGAACTCAACATACCCCAGCCCCTCCAGATACCCAGATCCACCAATTTTAACATTGTCACATTTGCTGTATCATTCTGTCTATTCATCTATCAATCTATATATCCATCCATCTATCAATCCATTTTCTGAAAACTTGAGTGTACATTGTATACATCATGCTCCTTGAACACTTAGTACTGCCATGTACATATTCACTTATGTAGCCACCTTAAGAGCAGTTATCAAGTTCAAGAAATTTAACATTAGTATAAAGTTTACATCTATATTCCAATTTTTTCATATGTCCCAATAATGTACTTTTTTTTTTTTTTTTTTTTTTTTTGAAGTACCAGGGCCAGGGATTGAACCCAGGACCTGATACGTGGGAAGCTGCCACTCAACCACTGAGCCACATTGGCTCCCTTGAGTTGGCTTTTTCATTTCTTTGCTTGTTGTTTGTTTGTTTGTTTTTGGAAAGCACCGGGAACTGAAACTGGGACTCCCATATAGGAAGCAGGCACTCAATCTCTTGAGCCACATCTGCTTCCCCTAGTAATGTTCTTTTGAGCCTTTTCTCCTTCCTTGTTAGATCCCATCTGGGGGCATGTATTAGACTTAGTTGTCATTGCCTTTTTAATTGTTCATTCTTTTTTTTCTTAATTGTGGGAACGCATATACAACATAAACTTTCCCATGTCACCCATTTTCAAGCATACCATTCAGTGGGATTAATCACATTCACAACGTTTCCGTACCCGGTACCCTCACCACCTATCATTATTAAAACTTTCCCATCTTCCCAAAAAGAAACCCTATACCCTTATGCATTAAGTCCCCATACCTCCTGCTCCATACCCCTGGCAACCTAAACTCTAATTTTTGTCTCTATGAAGCTTGCATATTCTCCAGTATTTTCTTTATAGTTACTATGAGGTTTAACATCCTATAACAATCTTGTTTGTTGTGATACCAATTTAACATCAATAATATACACAAACTATGTTCCTATACCCCTCTGTCCCCCTACTTTTAGGTAATTTGTGTCACAAATTACTTGCTTATGCATTATGAGTCCCAAACCACTGATTTATCATTAGAGCTTATGCATTTGCTTTTTTACATCCTGTAGGAAGTAAAAAGTGGAATTACAAGCCAAAAATACAATATTGTCAGTCTTTATATTTACTCATGTCGTTGCCCTTAGCAGAGATCTTTATTTCTTCATGTGGCTCTGATCTACTGTCTTTCGTCCATTTCTTTCAATCTGCAGAACTCTCTTTACCATCTCTTTTTGGGCCAGTCTAGTGATGACAAAGTCCCTGAGCTTTTTTATCTGGTAATGTCTTAATTTCATCCTTTTTTTTTTTTTTTAAGATTTATTTATTTATTTCTCCCCCCCCCCCCCACTCGTTTTTGCACTCACTGTCTGCTCTCCCTGTGTTCTTCTGTGTCTGTTTGTTTTCTCTTTAGGTGGCACCGGGAACCGATCCTGGGAACTTCCAGAGTGAAGAGAGGCTGCTCAATCTCTTGCGCCACCTCAGCTCTCTGGTCTGCTGCATCTCTTATTATCTCTCTTCTGTGTCTCTTTTTGTTGTGTCATCTTGCTGTGCCAACTCTCCGCGCAGGCCAGCACTCCTGCGCGGGCCAGATTGCTTTTCACAAGGAGGCTCCAGGAATCAAACCCTGGACCTCCCATATGGTAGATGGGAGCCCAGTTGCTTGAGCCACATCCCCTTCCCTCCCTTATTTCTGAAAGACATTTTTGCTGGATACAGAATTCTTGGTTTGCAGTGTTTTGCTTTTAGCCCTTTAAATATATCATCCCACTGCCTTCTTGCCTCCATGGTTTCTGATGAGAAATTGGCACTTATTCTTATTGAGGCTTCCTTGTATGTGATGTGTTGCTTCTCTCCTGGGGCTTTCAGAATCCTCTCTTTATCTTTGGCATTTGACAATTTGATTGTAACATGGTGTGGTGTAGGATCTATTTGAGCTTATCCTGTTTAGAGTTCACCGAGTGTCTTGTATGTGTATATTCATATCTTTCATTAAGTTTGGGAAGCTTTCAGCCATTATTTCTTTGAATATTCTCTCTGCCCCTTTCTCTCTTCTCGTTCTGAGACTCCCACAATGCATATATTGGTATACTTGATGGTTATACCACAGGTTCCTCAGGCTTGTTTACTTTTCTTCATTCTTCTTTCTGCTCCTCAGACTAGATGATTTCAACAGTCTTATCTTCAAGTTCACTGATTCTTTCTCCTGCCAGCTCCAATCTGCTCTTAAAACACTCTATAGGTTTTTAAATTTCCATTATAGTAGACTTCAGTTCTGTTTGGTTCATTTTCATAATTTCCATCTCTCTATTCATATTCTCTTTGTGTTCATCTATCATTTTCCTGATTTCCTTTAGTTCTTTGTCCATGTTGTCCTTTAGCTCTTTTTTTTTTTTTTTTTTAAGATTTTATTTATTATTTATTCATTTATCCTCCCCTTGCTGCTTGTGCTCGCTGGGTCAGCTAACCACGCCATGCGGGCGGGCTTGCCTCCTATATGGTAAACGGGAGCCCGACTGATTGAGCCACAGCCGCTTCCCTCCTTTAGCTCTGAACATATTTAGGACCATTTTTTAAAGTCTTTGTCTAATATGTCCCAGGTCTGGTCCTCCTCATTGATGGTTTCTAATGTTTTAATCTTCTCCTTTGCCTGGGTCATTGCCTCCTGTTTCTTTGTGTTTTGTAATCTTTTTTTTTTTTTTTTTTTTTTTTAGGAGGTATTGGGGATGGAACCCAGGACCTTGTAAGTGGGAAGCAGGTGCTCAACCACTTGGGCTACATCTGCTCCTTGGTCATACTGTTTTTTTTTTTGTTTTTTTTTTTAAGATTTATTTTATTTGTTTATTTCTCCCCCTCCCTTGTTGCTTGTACTCACTTTCTGCTCTCTGTGTCTCTTCTTTGTATGCTCTCTACATCTGCTCATCTTCTTTTTAGGAGGCACCAGGAACTAAACCTGGGAACTCCCATGTGGGAGGGAGGCGCCCAATTGCTTGAGCCACCTCCGCTCCCTGCTTGTTGTGTCTCTCATTGTGTCAGCTTGCTGTCTTGCTTGTCTTCTTTAGGAGTTACCGGGAACCAAACCTGGGACCTCCCATGTGGTAGGCAGAAGCCTAACTGCTTGAGCCACATCCATTTCCCCCTACTGCTTTTAAGTAGCCTTTTCCCTGATTTGGAGCTCACCCTGTTCCTGCATCCTTTATCTGCTTTCTGGAGCTTTGAGAAATATGTTCTTGCTGGTTGTTCAAAACTTCTGTGGGGGGATGAAGCCCTGAAGCTTCTCTCTCTGCTGTCTTGAGTGGTAAGCTTTCGTATAAAGGGAGTAGAGTGACGACCTTAGGCAGGTCAGTGCCCCTTCCTGAGCCTCCTCTGTTAAATAAATGCCTGGGACCCCAAACTCCTTACCTTGGGGTTCCTTCTAAACTCTGGCCCTGGAGCTAAGCTTGGCCCAGGGACTCTGTTGTGTTTTTTTCGTCTCACCTTGAGCTAATAATGGTTTTAACATTTGTTTGCTTAGAAAAATACATTTCCCCTCTTACTGCAGGAGTCTCCCAGCCCCCAAAACGGAAATTCTGAGGACTATGATGGTTTCCAGCTCATTATAGGTGTAAAGTTACACATACCCTGCCGGAGGAGAGTGTAAGGAGAGTTCTTGGTGAAGAAGTGTCCCTGTCCCCAGGGAAGGGTCCTTGGGAGCAGAAGAGAAGGGGTAAGGGAGCTTCTCCCCTTTTCCATCACCCTTCCTCCCTCCCTGATTCTGTTAAGAGGCAGGGTCTGAGCTGGACAGCCCTGGAGATGAGCCTCCATCGGATGGCAGATGGGAAGACTGACAACCCCGGATCTTGGGCCTGGCTGGTTGAATCACCGGAGACCCACCACTTCAGGTGCAGACTCCAAGCATTCTGGAACCCCCCATCTGTGGTGAGCCCACCCACTGGATACTTGGACCCTGCTCTGGAACCACTCAGGGAAGAAGGGCCTCGTCTTGGTCTTTAGGGCCACCTGGTGGCCACTAGTCTACATAGCTCTGATTCGTCTTCAAAGCAGAGCCTTTGAAGCATATCCAGTCACATACTTCATTTCATGGAGAAAATTCAGAGGACAGCGCTGACCAGTCTGAAGTTAAAGAGCAATTCATTCTTTTTTTATTTTTAAAATGTGAATGAGCCTGAGTGCCAGGCACCATGGCACTGGCCACACAGCAGCCAGCAAGACAGATGAATGGGGGGAAGGAAAATAAACAAATAAGAAAGTATCAGACAGTGCTAGGAGCTCTGCAGAGAATTAAACTGTGGAGCTGGGACAGAGAGCGAATGGGTGACTACTTTGAATTGGGTGGTTAGAAAAGCTTCTTGGAGGAGGTGACACATAAGCTGCTATCTAAATGATGAGAAAAACCATATGGTACAGCATTCTTGGCACAGAATTGTCAAAGTCCCTGAAATGGTGGCAACTTAGCATGTTTGAGGAACAGAGAGCTGTGTGGCTGGAGTCGAGTGAGCATAGGGGAGGAAGGGTGATAAGGGCCAAGATGGTAGGATCAGATCACAAGGGGAGGGCCTGAAGCCAGGCGGAGTTTGATTTTACTCTATGTGTGGCGGGAAGTCTTTGGAAAGTTCCCTCCCCCACTGGAGTGTTTCTATTTGATTTCCATTTACTCTGGTTGCTGTGTAGATTGTGGACTGAATGGGAAGTAGAGGGTACAGCTGGGTGTGCTCAAACAGAACGATGGTGGGCCTTAATCCAAAGTGGCTGAATTGATCCCATGGCTTGGACTAGGATGTTAGGAGATAGAGAGAAAAGGATGGATTCAAGGTATGTTGGCAGGATTTGCTGAAGGACTGGATGTGTGGAATAAAGGAAAGAAAGGACTCAAGGGGATTTTTACTTGAGCATCTGAGTGGATGGTGGTGCCTTAATGGGGGTGAGAAGCATAGGAGGGAGGCATTTGGGAGGAGGAACTGAGAATTCTGTTTTGGCCACGGTGAGTTTGAGATGCCTGTTGGAAATCCACGTGGGGATGTCAAGGAGACAGTTGGAAATGTAAGTCTGAAGCTCAGGGGAGAAGTTGAGGCTGAGGATCCAGATTTGGGGAGTCAGATGACATTTAAAGCCGTGTTGCTGGTGGGTATGGTGGGGACAGGGAGGGAGTGGCTGTAAGGGTAGAGTGGAAGAGGGCCTGGGACTAAGCTTCGAGACCTACTTTCAGAGTAGACAGCAGAGGACGAAGATCCAGCCAAAGAAACCCAGAAAAAGGAGTTGGCGAGGCCTGAGGACAACAGGAGAGCATGTGGGTCACAGAGGCTGGGAGAAGAAAGTGTCTGGAGAAGGAGGGCAGGGCCAGCTGGGTCCATCCAGTGCAAGCCAAGAGCAATAAGGCAGAGTGTGACGGCTCAGTTTGGCTGCAAAGAGGGCATTTGGTGACCTGACAAGCTGAGACCTTGCACTGTCTCAGTTGAGAGGTGAAGACAAACTGGAGGGGCAGTGGGGCAAGAAAACAAGGTGAAGAGACAGGGACAGTGACGACAGATGATGATTCGAGGAGACGCTGTGAAGGGGTGATGCGAAAGTTAGGAGAACTTTTTAAAAAGATGATGATAATATATCCTGATACTCTGTTTGGGAATGATCTAGTGGAGAGGGGGAGTGTTTTAGTTTCCTGGACACCATAACAAATACCATACAATGGGTGGGCTTAAATAATGGGAATTTATTGGCTCATGGTTTTGAGGCTAGAAGTCCAAAATCGAGGCATCAGCAAGGTGATGCTCTCTTCCCAAAGACTCTGGCATTCTGGGGCTGGCTGCTGGAGAGCCATGGTTCTTGGCTTTTCTGTCATATGACAATGCCTATGGTAGCCTCTTCTCCCTTCTCTTCCAGGTTCCGTTGACTTCTGGCTTCTTGTTGCTCTGGGTGGCTTCTTTCTGTGTGTCTGATTTTCTATGCTTATAAGGGCTTCAGTCACTTTGGATTGAGGCCTCACCTTAACTAAGAACATCCTCAAAGATCCTATTTGCAAGCGGGTTCACCCACAGGACCAGGGGCTGGGACCTAAACATGCTTTTTGTGGGGGGCATGATTCAATCCACAACAGGGAGATTGGTGAAGTTGGAGGGATGGTTTAATGATAAGGACAATCACAGGAATCCTAGGAATAAAGTTCCTGAGGGCGAGGCCCAGACTGAGAGAAGGAGCTGGCCTTCAATTGGCAGGGGGGCCCCTTCCTCCTCAGAAACTCCAGGGAAGGTGGGGAGTTGGGGAGGCACAAGAAGAGTGGTAGGTTGGGGCCATAGGAAGGTGAGGGGTTTATTTGCTGCTGTTTTTCTCCTTCAATTATATATGGAGCCAGGGCATTAACTGAGAGTGAAGGGGAAACAGAGTGTGCATTTGAGAAGAAAGGAAACAACGTGAAATCGTGAAATCGTCATTTTGGAGAGTGGGAAAGTTTCCTGGGGTGTAGGAGGCTCACTGCGCACTGCCGAGTGTCTGACGGAAGTCTGTGGCATGGATTTAAGACAAGTTCATTTTTTTTCCAGCAATATCCAGCTGTTGGGATGCAGGTATGTAGCAGAGGGTTAGGCCAGGGCTGGGGCTTTGGCAGCCCAGCCAAAAGAGAGCGAGAAAATGAAAAGCTAAGGGTGATGGTGGTGAGGGGCCAGGACGTCAAAGCTGGGAAAGGTGGGAAGTGCCGTTACTGGGGAGTGATGAGTGGAGGACATGGGGTGGGTTCAGGGCCCTGGAGTCTCCATGGAGTGAAGAGAAGAGAAGGATTCTAGAGCCGGGGAACAGAATGAGGGGTTGTGATGAGAAAGGGGGATGCTAAAAGCCAAGGTTGGAAAGGTGGTGCTGCCAATGGTGGTGACAGTGGGACTGATGGACATGAGAGGGAATGCCAGGAAAGAGGAAGAGATATTTATAGGAGGAGTGAAGGAGCCAGGGGGCCCAGGCAGTGGCGAGATCGCCCATGTGGATGGTGACATCACTCAAGTGGTGACAGAAGTATGGAGTACGGAAAGATTCTGACTCAGGAGTCAAAGTCTTGGGTGAGGGAGTTAATGATCAGGGGGGGCTGCTGAGGACACAGACCGGGAGGGGGAGCATGGCTGAGTCTGAGGATGGGATGATGGGGTGGGTTCTGGTGGTCTCCCATGGGAATGTTCAGAAACTAGACATAGTTGCGAATCAGGGCTGATCTCTGTGACTAATGGAATATGGCAGAAGGGATGGTGGGTGATTTACTAAGCAAGATCATAGAAAACATTGCAGTGTTTGCAGGACCCAGCACAGGGTAAATGCTATGTTAGTGTTCATTGCTACTATTATTGGCAAGTAAAGAAATAAAAAAGGAAAACAATCACCTGTAATCTTATGATCTTAAGATAAGTACTGTAAACCCTTTGGGATTTATCCTTCCACACTTACACTATGTGTATGCACTGTATGAATATGCCGACTTCACAACTTGGCATACAGTATAGTCACAACTATAATTTTCCCAATTAAACGCTCCTTGCTTTATTGGCAAGAAGCTGAGGACCTTGAGGCCGTCCTGAATTATTCAGGAATCCCTGAGGGCTAACATCTAGCTTCCATGCCTGGACTAGTGCATGCCTGCTGTTGCTTCTTGGGACCACATGGTGTCACTATCGAAGCCTGGTCCTAGCCAGTCCACAAGATGCTGGTGGAAACGTGCTGAACTCTGCTAGAGGTGCCCCAGGCTTGAGATTCCAAGCTTGAGGTTTTCAGTGTTTAGAAGCTCTCTTTCCTGTACACTTCCCGCTAGCTAGGGTTGCCCACTAACTTCAAGAGCTTTGGGGTAGAACAGCTTCTGGCACCTGCTAACCTCCCACATCCAGAACTTCAATTTTCCTTTCCTTCTTGGGAATCTGCACCAGGAGCTCATTTAAATCCTGCAAACTTAAAGGGTCAAATTGCACCTCCTCTTTTTGGGAATGTGGTTGTTCATTCAGTCTTATAGGGCAGGCGATCCAGAGGATTCTCAAGCTCCAAGCTGATTAGGCATCTGGGGAAGACGTTGACTGCTCACCCAATGGCCACTTTCCTTCCCCTTCTTCCTCAGTGACAGAGGCAGCCTCTCAAAATGCTCGTCTTCCCAGCTTCCTTTGCAGCTGGGACGTGGACATGTGACCTAATCTGGGATCAATGGACCCTGAGGGAACGTCAGTGGGAGGATTTCTAGAAAAGACTTTCCTCCCCCTGTAAAGACATATGGATACATTTCAGAAGAAATATCCTAACTTCTTTTGCATGAGATGACCAGCCTCAAGATGAAGGCTGTGGTAGCAAGCCTCTTAGATAATCCCCAAAGAGTTTCTCCTCCTGGTGGTGATGCCCGCATGTTGTCCCCTCCCACAGGGGACTCTTTGATGATGTCATGGTGCCACTGAGATAACCAACCCTGAAACTGCCTTCTTCCCAACTTCTCATGGGAGTTGATTAGCTGCTCTTAGGCCTTCTGTTACCTGTAGCCAAAATTACCCTAATTTATCCATCCTCTAAAGGACTCCTCAGGAATTGCTGGAGATCATTCCCAGGTAGTTTCTGTTCACCTCTTATTCTGCAAAGCTGGAGATTTCTTTTGTTAAAAAAGGGGAAACAGGGGGTGGATGTGGCTCAAATGGTTGGGCGTCCGTCTCCCATATGGAGGGACCTGGGTTCGATCCCTGGGACGTCCCGGCAAAAAAAAAAAAAAAAGAAAAGAAAAGAAAGTAAAAAAAAGGGGGTGGGGGACAAATTTAAACTCTGATGGGAGCCCATCTGGAAGGGCCGCCATTAAAAATAATGTCAAGTGTAGTTCTGTGTCAGAGTCAGGGAGAAGGCAGTCAATTGAATTGTGACTGGCCGACTCACAAGTTTCCACATGTTTTTCTTTCATTTACTTTTATCATTTTACCTAAATGGGATCATACCGTACCTGCATTTTGCACTGTCTTATTTACCCTTCACCATCATATTCTGAACACCTTTCAGATCTACATAGACCGACATCTCGTAAAAGGTGGTCTGGTATTCCACCCCACTGGAGCTACCATTATTTATTCGACCAACCCCCTGAAGCCAGACATCTAGCATGTTGGATATGACAAACACCACATTTACTTATTTAAAAAATACCTTTCTCCCTAACTATTTTGTTTATTATTTATTTATATTTTTTAGAGCAGTGGTAGGATGACAGAAAAATCATGTAGCAAGTACAGAGTTCCCATAACCCCTCTCCCCCATCATACACACAGTTTTCCCTATTATTAACATTTTGCATACTTGTGGTATATTTGCCACAATGGATGAAGGAATGTTATTATAATTATACTATTAGCTAAAGTCTATTATTTTCAGTAGGGTTCACCTGTAAAGCTCTATATTTTATTAAATTATTTTATTTCATTTCATTGTGGCAACATCTATAGAACATGAGATTTCCCATTTTAACCACTTTCAAGTATACAATTCAGTGTAAAATATCATATTTAAATTTTTAAAAGCTTTTTGTTGTAGTAACAAATATACAACATGCACTTTCCCATTTTAACCACATTCTGATGTACAATTCAGTAGCATTAATTATAGTCACAACATTGTGCTGCCATCACCAACACATATTCACTTTTTTTTTTTTTTTTAAGGTGTTGGAGCCGAGGATTGAACCCCGTACCTCTTATGTGGGAAGCTAGCACTTAACCACTGAGCCACATCGACTCTCGAGTTGGCTTTTTCGTTTGTTTTGCTTGTTGTTTGTTTTTGGGAGGCACCAGGGACCAAACCTGGGACTTCCCATGTGGGAAGCAGGCACTCAGCTGCTTGAGCCACATCTGCTCCCCTACACATTCTTTCTTCTTGTCCTCCTCCTCCTCCTCCTTCTCCTCCTGGCACCAGGAACCGAACCTGGACCTCCCATGTGTGAGACGGGTGCTCAAATGCTTGAGCCACATCCACTCCTTGCTTGTTTTTGCTTGTTGTTTTTTTCCCTCATTGTCTGCTCATTGTTTTTTTTAATACATCCCCGCAGAAGGCTCCCTCATCTGTCTGCTCGTTTCTGCTTGTTGCGTTTGCTTCTTTGTCTGCTCATTGTGTCTGCTCTTCTTCTTTAGGTGGCATTGGGAACCGAACCGGGGACCTCCCATGTGGGAGGTGAGTGCCCATCCGCTTGAGCTACATCTGTTTCCTGCTTGTTGTGCTTGCTCAATGTCTGCGCGTTGCTTTTGCTCAATGTCTGCTCATTGTCTGCTCGTTGTTTGTCTTCTGTAGGAGGCACTGGAAACTGAACCCAGGACCTCCCATGTGGTAGGTGGGTGCCCAACTACTTGAACCACCTCTGCTTCCTGCTTGTTGTGTCTCTCATTGTGTTTCCCTGTTGTGTCTCCTCGTTGCATCATATTGTTGATCTTGTTGCATCAGCTCGCCGTGCCAGCCTGGCATGTCAGCTTGCTGTTTTTCTCATCTTCTTTAGGAGGCACTGGGAACTGAACCCGGGACCTCCCATGTGGGAGGCGGGTGTGCCCAACTGCTCGAGCCACATCTGCTTCCTATTCGTTGTATCTGCTTGTTGCGTCTGCTCATCTTCTTTAGGAGGCAACGGAAACTGAACCTGGAAACTCCTGTGTGGTAGGTGGGCACCCAACCGCTTGAGCCACATCCATTCCCCCCACACATTCACTTTTTTTTTTTTTTTAAGATTTTATTTATTTATTCATTTATCCCCCCCCCCCCTGCTGCCCGTGCTCGCTGGGTCAGCCAACCACGCCGTGCAGGCGGGCCCGCCCTCACCAGGAGGCCCCGGGAACCAAACCCGGGGCTCCCCATATGGCAAACGGGAGCCCCACTGATTGAGCCACAGCCGCTTCCCAACACACATTCACTTTTTTTTTCTTTTAAGATTTATTTTATTTATTTATTTCTCCCCACCCCCTCGTTGTCAGCACTTGCTGTGTCTGTTCATCTTCCTTGTTTCTTTAGTAGTCACATGGAACTGAACCTAGGATCCGATATGGGAGAGAGGCACCCAATCGCTTGAGCCACCTCCATTCCCTGCTTTGTTGTGTCTCTCGTTACATCATCTTGTTGCCCATCACACCAGCTCACTGTCTTCTTTAGGAGGCCCTGGGAACAGAACCAGGACCTCCTATGTGGTAGGCGGGAGCCCAATTGCTTGAGCCACATCTACTTCTCACACATTCACTTTTAAGGGAAGGTGATTTTGAGAACATTAGGCCTCAATGTATTAAAACTGCAGACGGTGCAGTGCCAGGCAGCCTGGATCACGCTGTGGCTGGGAGGGGCTGTCGCCTGTGGTGAAGGATTTGCAGGCAGCGCGGGGATGATCCATCCCTCTCCTATTTCCTCCTGTGCGGACTGAGGGCTCCGGCTTGCACGCAATGTTGTCCCCTGCAGTTGCTATTCTGCCTCAGATACAGTGTTTCCTGTCACAGAGTTTTCTGTCTGTGGAAAGCAGGACTTTCTAGACCTGATTTCCACATGGAAGGTCAGAAGGTGATAGCAGAAGCTTTCCTCTGCCCCATGAATCCTGGGGAAATGAATGGGATAACTTCCTGGGCCCTTCCTGGGAGATGCCCCGGGCCGCCTGCTCTCAACGAGCCATAGCTGAGTGGAGAGACAGACACGTGCACAAACTGCAAAGCCAGGTGGACCTGTCAGCCCCTCAGTCACCACCACCACCACCTCCACCGTTTGGATGGGGAAGCTGAGGCCCACAGAGGGGAAGGGTCCCGCTGGCACCTCACGAGCTTCCTACAGCCTTGCCCATGACTCTTTGCCTCCCCTGCTGGCCGCCTGCTCCTGGGTCGTGGTGTCCATCAGCTTTATTCTCAAGAGCCCTCTGGGGTCAAATCCCTGGGGCCCCAGTAAGGAACCCGCACTTGGAAGCCGAGTTGTCTAAGGAAGTTGGTCAGATTCCTGCTCTCCTGGACATCATCCAGCCTCCCTGATTTGACCCTCCTGGGATTTCTGATCTTTGTCCCTAACTGGCTCTGGAAGACAAGTCAGGGTGCCATTCTGGCCTGGCAAAGATGAAGGCCGGGCCCTGGAAAAGGGTGACTGATCGGCACTGTCTGGGAATAACCAGCCTCCAGGTTGGGGAGCGTGGTGTTGCTTAGTGTGCAGTATGTGCAAGTGTGTGTGTGCACTTGTGTGCCCGGGTTCGTCCTCATACCCTTATGCTTGTGGGTGTAGCTCTGAGAGCAGGGGCTGAGACCGAAGTCCCCTCTACGTGTCCCAGAGAAAATCCCATTTTATTTAACAAACACCAACACGGCACTTCCTCAAAGTCAGGGAAAGTCCTCAGCACGTTTCAAATATTATCTTATTTAAGCCACAACAACTCTGCGAGGCATTATACTCTTTTTTTTTTAAGATTTATTTTATTTATTTCCCGCCCCCCCCACTCGTTTGTGCTCGGTGTCTGTTCGTTGTGTGCTCATTGTTGTGCTCTCTGTGTCTGCTTGTCTTCTAATTTTTAAAAGGAGGTACTGGGAACAAAACTGGGGCCCTCTCATGCTTATTATGTTTCTCGTTGTGTCTCTTCGCTGCATCATCTCGCTGCGTTATTGTGCTGCATCAGCTTGCCAGCCTGTCATGTCAGCTTGCTGTCTTGCTTGTCTTCTTTAGGAGGCGCTGGCAACCAAACCTGGAACCTTCCGTGTGGTAGGCAGGTGCCCAACCACTTGAGCCACATCTGCTTCCTGTATTATACTCTTTTTTTTTTTTTTTTTTTTCTATTTTACCGGGAGGTCCTGGGGATCGAACCCAGGTCCCTCCATATGGCAGACAGACGCCCAACCATTTGAGCCACATCCGCCCCCCTGTATTATACTCTTATTGTTCCCATTTTACAAAGGAGAAAACTGAGGCACAAAAAGGTTAAGTAATTTGCCTATGATCATATGGCCAGTAAGGGGTGAGTGTAGCTCCAGGGTACAGGATCTTAGCCACCGTGCTAGACTGCTCCCCTAGTGCTCAGGAGGACCTGATTCTGAACTTCCCTTTGTTTCACCGAGAACCTCCCGTGGGGCATGTGGGTAAACCATGTGGCAGATGGCAAAGACCAATCATCATCACGATAAGAAAAACAACAACACTGACACCCACCGAGGGCTTCCTGTGGGCCAGACTGTGTGGGAGGAGTGTTACATACATTGATCTTAGCTCATCCTCAAAAACACAGATTATTATTCTCTTTGTAAAACAAATGAGGACATTGAGGCTCAGACTTGCCCAAGGCACACAGTGAGGAAGTAGCACAGTTGGAATTTGAACCCAGACCTGTCAGACTGCATACTGCATAGACAATATTGTGACTTTCTCAGGGCATCACATCTGGAGGCACACAAAGCCCATCGGCCCCTCGTTGAGGTTGTTATTTATTTATTTATTAAATAATAAACTTTATTTTTAGAGCAGTTTTAGGGTTGACAGAAAAATTCCACAGAAAGTACAGAGAGTTTCCATATGCCCCATTCCCCCTTATTATTATTATTAATTATTAGGAGGTACAGGGGAATGAACCCAGGATCTTGGAGGTCGGAAGCTGGCGCTCAACCACCGAGTCATATCAGCCCCCTTGAGTTGGTTTCTTTGCTTGTTGTTTGTTTTTGTTTTTTCTAGGAGGCATCAGAAACTGAACCCAGGACCTCTCATGTGAGAAGCAGGCGCTCAACTGCTTGAGCCACATTTGCTCCTCCTACCCCCCTTATTATTAACATCTTGCATGAGTGTGGTACATTTGTTACAATCGGGGAACCAATCTTGATACATTATTAGTAATCCAAGTCCATAGTTTACATGAGGCTGTGATATTATTTTAGGGTGTGAGGTCAAGATGTCTGACTTCTCTATTGCGTAGTTGCCCTTCTTTTCCCTTGCGACTAATAAGCCATGTATAAAAGAGACCCTTTAAGGGAAGCGGCTGTGGCTCAATCAGTGGGGCTCCCGTTTACCATGTGGGGGGCCCCGGGTTCGGTTCCCGGGGCCTCCTGGTGGGGGCAGGCCCGCCTGCACGGCGTGGTTGGCTGACCCGGCGAGCACAAGCAGCAAGGTGGGGGATAAATGAATAAATAAATAAAATCTTAAAAAAAAAAAAAAAAAAGAGACCCTTTAAGACCACGCCAATATCCTCTCCTCATCAAAAATTCCCCCCTAGATTTAGTATCTCTTGATGGGTTTTGCCTGCAGGCTGTCTCAATGTAGAGCCTCCTCTCTGACAGCTCTTTCTTTCTCCAGAGAGAGCACTGGGCACTGAGTGGGCACTGGCCCTCACTTCTCCTTGTATTCCAGTGCTGCTCTCCTGCCCAGCTCTGGCCTCCCTGCTCTGACCCAAGTTCGAGTCCCCTGTTTGTAGTCCATCTCTCGTGGAGGCAGCCGAGCCTGCTCGCAGTGAGCGGGACTCTCGGAGAGTCATTTCATTTCCTGTCCCACGAGGCTTCTCTTCCTCACTGCAGCCACTGCAAGCCACCGCAGCCACAAGCTAAGATCCAGGGGACCACAGAGTCATCTGGTCATCAAGGGGACGGGGGGTGCAAGGACGGCCCACCCCCCAGCAGACCTCGGAGGCTGAGGATGGTGAAATCTCACCGGCAAGCCTGTGGTGGGCTCAGCAGGAACCTGCGATAAGATGCCCAGCAGTTAGGGCAGCTGCCTTGAGGTTGGGAGGCTGGAGCCTGCAGGAAGTGACTCGCTGCAGAGCTGATGCGCCTTCACCCCGGCACCTAGTCCGGAACAGGAGCTGCAGCCTGGCGCTGCTGTGGGGATGTCTGCAGAGGGCCCGGAGCCTGAGCCAGAGCAGCCGCATGGAGGATCCCCAGGGCCCGGCAGGCTCTATGGGGCCTTGGCCTCCCACCGGGATCCCCCTCCGTCCACACCTGTTCCCTGGAGCCTGCCCCGCTGGAGGGCATACTTGGCTGCTGCCGTGCTCTGTTACATCAACCTCCTGAACTACATGAACTGGTTCATCATCGCAGGTGAGGGAGGGTTGGGGCATCCCGGAGCTGCACCTGCTGGGCTCCGAGGGGTGCTCTCTGTCCAGCATCCTTTCTTCCCCTGGTGCACCTCTCTGGTGTTCTCACCCCTGGAGGTGGGCTTTAGCCCTTCCTGAGTGGGGGTGCCCATCCAAGTTCCCAATCCACCCCCATCTAAGAGGGTGCACAGCAGGCACAGGGGGCAGGGGCTACGAAGTGGGTGGGAGGGTGAGGACAGCAGGGAGGTCTGGCCTTCCAGGCAAAGGCCTCAAGGTTCTGGGTGGGGCAGCTGGGGTGATCTGTGCAGGACAGGGCAGCCTGGCCCCAACCCCAGGCAAGAAGTAGTTCCTGCCGTGTCTATTTCTGGGATAGGACGTTCTTGCCAACTTTGCACACTGTACCTTCCTTCCTCTAGGCCTCAGGGCTCAACCTACTTCTGTACTCTCATCATTCACTCATTCACTCACTCATTCATTCAAGATTGACTGGGGCTCAGCTCGCTTTTCTCTTCTTGTCACTCAGTTGTTCATTCATTCATTCATTCATTCATTCATTCAAGATCAACTGAGTATTAACTATGGTGGACTCTGGGAACCCAGGGAGGGGAATCAGACTTGTAGCTTCTCCCTGACCTCAGGAATGACCATCTTGTGGGGCAGAGGGAGAAGCTCAGTAACAGGAATCCTGCGAAGCTGAGACATGGCAGCCAGATAAGGGAGGCACAGCCCAGGCCAGAGAACTCCTAGGGGTTCCTGCAGCCGGTGGGCATCCCTGAGGCCAGGATGTTGCTGCCTCTGTTACCTGTTCTGCACCCCAGAGAGTGGCTGTGGAGTGAATGGGACTCTGGGGGTGGCAGACTTTACCAGACCCCGCCTCTGTCGTCAAGGAGCTCAGAGGGGCACAGACCACATGTCCATGTAGCTCTAATACAGGGCAGAGTGTGGGGAGATCCCCAAGGATGACTGACTGAAGGGTCAGGCAAAATTCACTGGGGCATGGGGGGAGCATTTGGTTTGGGCCCTGAAGGCTGAGAATATTGGACAGGCAGGGAACGGGGTGAGGGGAGTGCCTTAAGACAGAGGGATCAGCATGAGCCAAGCCTCCAGGGTGAAAGCACAGGCTCTGATCAGGGGTGGCGAGAGGGGGACAAGGAGGGGATTATTCAGAAGAGCATGTTTGGGGCCAAGTCATGGGCTTCTTGGGTGCCAGGCTGGGACTTTGGACTTTCTTCTTTGGGCAATAAGAAGTCATGGAGAAAATTTTTTTTTTTTTAAGTTGGGGAATGTAATCAGATTTGAGGCCCTGATGGAGGCAAATTGAAAGAGGGAGGTCAGCTCAGAGGCTACTGCAGTGGATGCAATGGGCTGAGGGGACAGAGAGGAGGGGAAGGAGGCCAGAGGCAGATGGGAGTGGAGGAATCATCAGGCTGCGGGTCCCAGCTCTCCCTGTCACTCACCCTGGAGACCCCTGACTCCCCCTGCCCAAGGCTTCTTCCCTGTTCACGCTTCCCCTGGATGTGGGGGAAGTGAGTCTGTGCTTTCATTCTGAGGATGGAGGGAGGCCTGGAAAAGTGAAACCACGCAGAGCCCGCTGGGGACTGCTGGGGGCAGGAGGTTCACAGGGAAGTGGAAGTTCTCTCATGGGAAGCAGCCCCTTTGGGGGGCCAGAGGTGATGGGGCACTGGTAAAGGTGAAGCTGGGTTCACACTTGTCTCTGGGCCACCTCCAGAGTCCCCAGGGCTGGGAGGAGCCCTAGAGGAGACAAAACAAGAGAGCAAGACCCCATTCCTAACAATGGAAGATGAGTGCAGTTACAGAGAATTTTTATTTAGCTATTTATTTTGCTTACATGTGTTATCTATTTTTCTCCAACAAATAGGGCTTAGTTGTGTAATTAAAAACATCAAAAGATGAAAAAAGACAGACAGAGTTGTATGCCTGAATGCTGTGGCAATTGGGCTCAAATTAGATGTCTAAACAAAAACCTCTTATTCTTTGATTCTTTGGCCTTCCTTCACCAGCTGGTGGTGGGGCTTTCTTCCGTGCCATGTGGGTGTATCTGCAGTACCCCACTGGGGGCTTCTGCTCCCTCTCAGTGCTTCTGAGCAGGGATTCGAGTCCCATCTCCCCCAATTCCAGCTGGACATACCCTGGGCAGGCTGGAGCCTCCGTCTCCTCATGTGTAAAATGGGGACAACGATAGCCTCTACTCTTACAGTAATAACTGCAAGTGTCCAATGCAGGGCCAGGCTCTCAACCACCTCCTATTAAATGGAAGTGATGATTGTTCTCTTTAGTAAAAATGTCAGGACCGGAGGCCCATGGCCCGGAGAAGCAGGGGCCTTGGACCCCTACTGCACCTTTCTGAAATACCGCCAAGGGGCCCAGGGACTTTCAGGAAGTAGAGCCTCATGTCTGGAAGCCTGCTTCCTCTCTTTGCACGAGGCTGAGCGGCTACTGCATCAACCGCAGCTCAGCAAGAGCTTGGTGGAGCTGCAGAGAGCTGGCTGGTGCAGGGCAGGAGCTCGCTGCCCTTGGGGAGGCGGGGCTGACGACAGACCTCCATGGGACCTAAGTCTCCAAGGCTCTTTGTGCGCATGCTCGGGTCGTGTGCTCATGCCTCTGGTAGAATGTGCTCGTGTGTACATGAGTGCAGGCCAGGGCACATGTGTCTCTTTGTCTGCATGTGCTTGTGTGTATACATGTATGTCTTACGCGTGTCTGGCGTTTGTGCATGAGCAGGGCTGCCGTGTTGCACAACTCCAGGGACTTCCATTTACACTGTAGTTGAAGTGTGCACTGTGCAGCAACAGGGAGCTGCCAGCCACACAGACACCAGTGGGTGTGTATGTGCGTGCACACATTCATTGTATGCCTATGTCCTGCACACATGCATTTGCATGCACACCTGTGGATGTGTCCTTATGTGTACATGTGTACAACTTATGTGTACAACTCAGAATAAATGTGTGTGTGTGTTCTGGGTGTACAAGAGTGGGTTTACAGGCCTGTGAGTTCAGGCTCCTGTGTGTGTGTGTATCTGGGCCTCTGCCAAGTGTATTTCTCTGGGCATGCCTATTTGTATGTGTGCTCATATGTGTGTATGCATGTCTGCGTGTCTCCATGACCACGAGTCTACGTGTGTGAGTACAGGTGTGTGTAATTGTGTGTGCCTATGCCTATGCCTTTGGGATGCTTGTCTCTGCGTGGGCCTGATGTGTACACGTTTCTGTGCGCTGCCCCTGTGTGTGTGTGTGTGTCTGCATGTGGTTATCTGCATGTATGGGAGAAGGACAGGACAGGGTCCGGGGGCCGGGCTCTGTGCCATGCTGGTCAGCTGTGGCCCTGTCCCAAATGCAGAGGCAGCTGCCTTTAGAGGCCCTACCGGGCTCCTGCCCATTTCTCGAGCACCACCTCTCTGTCCACAGGGGTGCTGCTGGATGTACAGAAGTTTTTTCACATCAGTGACAGCAATGCTGGTTTGCTTCAGACGGGTAAGGAGCAAGTCCCTGCGCCCTGGATCTGGGGCCCTGGGCTCATGTTGGGGTGGGGTCTTTCAGCAGCTCCTGCTCTGTGCCCAGCACCAGCTCGTGGGCAATGGAGAGCCCGGCTGAGCCCTACTAAGCCCCCTGGCACAGAGGAGAGGCCCTGTGGATGGGTGTGATTTGGGCATGAGGATCATCTGGGTAGGAGGAGGAGACAGCTGGAGCCAGGACCTGGAGCTCGAATTGCCCCTATGGGTTTGAATGTGGGTGCTGTGGAGAGAGTGGGGGAGGTGGGGCTGGAGACAGCACTTGAGCGTCAAATCCCGGCAGCGGAGTTGGTCCCTCATGCCGTTGGTGTTTGTTAAGCTCAGCTGTGTGGAGAGACTATCTGGAGTTTGAGAACTCCTGCTTTCCTCTTGCAGACCTGAAGAATCTGTCCACCAGGACTCCCACGCCCACACACACGTGCGCATGCCCCTCCCACATGCACAGACACACACACACAGACACATATCATGGGGAGCCACTGTGTGTCCCATTACATGGTGGTGTGGTTGGGGTCACAAGGCACATCCAGATCCCCTGTGGGCATCTGGATGGTGACACACACTTCCCCACACACGTACCCACATGTGTGCACACACTCACCCAACTCTTGAAACACGTGTGCACGCCCCAGCCTGTAGCTAGCACACACGTGGTTCCTCTCTGCAGCCCCCTCTCTCCCCCAACAGGCTGTCTCTCAGTGTGTTAGGGCACAGCTCTCAACCCGGGGCATGGGTACGTGAGCACAGAGAGTTTTGAGAGAATCCATTTCCAGAGCCTCGAGGCCTGTGTTTCTTTCCTAAAATGGATCTGCCTGAGAACATGGTTGTGGGCAGTCCGTGGTTGTCCTCTCTCATTTTTGGCAGACAGGTACAGTCCCCCATCCTGGATTTTAATGGGCTGCGCTGCCCTGGGGTGTAAAAAACCTCCAGGGTGCCAAACACAGGGACCCTCCGTGGATGGTTGGCTTCTGCCAGGGAGGCCCTGGGAGCAAGGCAGAGAGAGCAGCGTGGCTGGGGGTATCTCCTCCTGGCTGCAAACCCACAGCAGGGCACCAGCCTTAGCTAGCTGTCCCGCTGTGGAGTTGTCGAATCCTTATCTGTGAATTAGAACTCACAAGTAAGAGAGTTGGCTCAGGGATGGGTAGTAACGTATCTGTTTCAATGAAAAAGTGGAAGCTGGTCTGATTTGGCCATTTGGTTTGGCAAATGAGAACCGGCTTTCCTAATTAGACCATACAGTGGGCATTTCCCATGGACTGAGTGAACACAATCTGCTGTTCCAAGGACTTGGACACTAACATATTTAAAAACACAGACTACGATGCTGGAAACCGCATCCTTTGCAACAGTTTAAACTTATAATAAAAACATTTTAAATGTCTGCTGAAAACATGCGAGGGAGTACCTCTTTAAACCTCTTTAAGAGTCATGTGGGCAAAAGAGATAGAAGACCACTGCTTCTGGGTCTCAGGGCTGAGAGCCTGGGCAGCCTGGCGGCCGACCCAGGACATCTTCCAGTAGAATCTGTAGCTGTAGCTACAGCTGAACACCACAATCTTCTCAATTAAACAGATAATGGTAGTTGAGTCAACACTTCTCTGTCTCGTACCATGGTGAATACAAAGTCGGTGAAAAGTGAGACGTCATTGAGGGAGAGGTGTGAGTGTGTGTGAGTGAGTGTGTGAATGTATGGGGTAGGGATGTGTGTGTGAGTGTGTGTGCGGGTGTGGATGTACATGTGGCAGGAGTGTGCTCGCACGAGTATGTGTGAGTATGGGGATGTGTGTGGTGGGGATGTGTGTGTGTGTTGTGTGTGTGTGTGTTTATGAGTTGGTGAAGGGAAGGGTCAGCTCTCCAGAAGCAACCCAAGAAGGTGCGTGGAGAGGGTAGTGGGCTTGGAGGCCTGATGACCAGGTTTGTTCCCGGCACATAATCAGTTTAATCAATAGGTAACCTCAGGTTACCCGGCAACGGTCCAAGAATGCTCCCCTGCTCTCTGTGCCCAGTGTGCAGAGAGGAGACCCAGAGCTTGGTCAGCTGTAAGGGGAGAGGGGAGGGTTTGGGGAAGAGGGAAACGTGGTCAGATACCTCCTCGCCATAGGACAGAGAGACTGCTGAATGGAGTTAATTAATTTAATTAATAATATTTAAAACTAATATTGACATGCCAGGCACTCTTAGAAGTGCTTTATAATATTAACTTAATCTTCACAACAATTCCATGGGGCAGTATTATTATTATCCTCATTTTACCAATGAGGGATCTGAGGCACAGAGAGGTTATGAGACTTCCTATAGGTCACACAGCTAGGAAGTGGCAGAGCTGGGCTTTAGATCCAGGTAGTCTGCTGCCAAAGCCCATCTCTTAACCCCTATGCTCATTAATGACTCCCACCTTGCCACAGAAATGACTTGAATTTTGAGATGCCATGAATGAGGAGTGCCTGCCTTTCCCTTGCAGGTAGGTGCTTGCATCCTAGGGTAGCTTCAGATTTAAGGTGTAAAGGAGCCCTGGCTCCCAAACCATGAAAATATTAGAAGATTTTGGGGAATATTTTATAACCTTTGGGTAAAAAATATATGAATAAACAAGGTATGAAACACTTCCCCCCGGAAAGGAAGATTTATCAATTTGACTATATCGAAATTAAATATTTCTGTGTGATGGTGATTGACATTATAAATGCAACTACTAAGTAATAAAAATAGGTAACGGTTATTGAGCATTTATATAAAGCCACTCACTGCCATTTTTTATTTACTCCTCTCAATCACCTTATCAGGGAGGATAGTAATATCCCATCCGATAGTTGAGGAAAGGGAGGCATGGAGAGATTCAGGAATTTGCCCAACGTCTCTAATCTAGATAGTGGTGGAGCCAAGATTCCAAACCAGGCAGTTCAGTCCCAGAGCTTTCATTTTTAAAAAAATTTTAATTTTTTTTGTTTCTTTTTAAACAATTTATTGAAGTATATCATTCATACATGAACATACATAAACTATAAGTGTTCAGTAAGCATTGTGAACTTACAAAACAAACAGACATAACATCATACAGGGCTCCCACACATCACCCCCCCCACAAACATCCTGCCTTGTTGTGAAACATTTGTTAACAAATCATGAAAGAGCATCGTCAAAGTAGTACTACTAACTATAGTCCGTATCTTCCTTCCCTATACATTTTTTAAGGATTTATTTATTTATTTTCATTCATTTTCACGCCCCACCCTGTTTTTGCTGTTTCTTTGTCCATCCGCTGGGCAACTCCCCATGTCTGTCTCATGCACTCTCCTCTCATGCCACTCCCCGTCTTCACCGGGATTCGATCCTCAGAATCTCTAATGTGGGAGAGAGGCATCCTACCACCTGCGCCACCTTAATTCCTGGGTTTTTGTTGCGTCTCGTCTTGGCTCTCCCTTGTGTCACTCTCCTGTTATGTCATCATCTTGCTGCATGGCTCATGGGGCCTGACGGTGCACCCACGGATGGGGCCTGGCAGCTCACCGGCTAGTGGGGCCTGGTGGTGCACCCGCTCGCGGGGCCTGGTGGTGCACCCACGTGGGGGCCTGGTGGCCCACACACCTCCACACTTCTCTTTTTTCTTTATTTTTACTAGGAGGTCCCGGGGATTGAACCCAGGTCCCTCCATATGGGAGACAGATGCCCAACCACCTGAGCCACATCTGTCCCCCTGCTATATCTCTTAAGGTTGACCAAAGATACCCAAAGTTACAGTCTTTTCCCATACAGGATGGTCCTATAATAAGTCAGGCTTAGTTTATACCACCAGCATTCTGAAAACCAGACCTAGGGAGAAAAAGTAGGTCTGGGGACACATGCATGGTTTCTAATATAGCGAATGTTTAGGCTACCCTGATTATCACAAAATCAGGTCAGCGAGAATATTCGCATAAATTTTTTTTTTAAGGAGACATGGGGGATTGAACCCCGGACCTTGTAGGTGGGAAACAGGTGCTCAACCACTGAGCTACATCCACTCCCAGAGCTTCCATTTTTAATCCTTTCAACAAATATAAAGGAGACAGAGAATTTATTTACAAAATATGTTAAAAGTCAAGCAACTGCCCAGTAGAAAATGGGCATAGCAAGCGAACTAGAAACTGTTGGTCAACTGTGAAGCACCATTTGTTTTTCAAACATCAGCTGAGCAAAACCAATGAGGGATCATATTAACTGTCAGCAAAGGCGCTGGCGTATACTTCTATGCAAATGTCAATTGGTACAGCCTCTTTGGAGGTCTGTTCTTGATACCAAAGATCACACCGCAGAAATAATAGGTTGAACCATATTAAATGGCCATTTTTTTTAGGTCAAAATTGTCCTCCTTTCAGCAACTGCATATAACACAACCCAATCCCAAAGCAGGTCATGGGAGAGTGGGATGGGCTGGAGACTGAGCCTGGAAGAATCTGGCCATTCATTGGGCTCAGGACATGCCAATCATCTGTGCTCAGGAGCCAATGGAGAGCCGGCTCTGGAAAGCCCAGCGCCCTTGGACTGTGGACTGGGTGGCAGAGGGTCCCAGTTCCCTTCTCCATCTGCAGGCCATTGGTAGTTAGTCAAGGCTGGGGTCGGGAAGCGGCTGTGGCTCAATCAGTGGGGCTCCTGTTTGCCATGTGGGAGGCCCTGGGTTCGGTTCCCGGGGCCTCCTGGTGAAGGCAAGCCCGCCCGCACGGCGTGGTTGGCTGACCCAGCGAGCGCAAGCAGCAAGGGGGGATAAATGAATAAATAAATAAAATCAATAAAAAAAAAAAAAAAAAAGGCTGGGGCCAGCACATCCTCCGGGAAGCCCAGCAGGGAGGCAGCGAGCCCACACCCTCTAGTTTGGAGGCGATTTTCTTTTTTTTTTTTCTTTTTTTTAAAGATTTTATTTATTTATTCATGTATCCCCCCCTTGCTGCTTGTGCTCTTGGTCAGCCAACCATGCCGTGCGGGCAGGCCCGCCCCCACCAGGAGGCCCCGGGAACCGAACCCAGAGCCTCCCATATGGTAAACGGGAGCCCTACTGATTGAGCCACAGCCGCTTCCCTAGGCGATTTTCTTGAAGGAAGCCTTGTGCTCACGTATCCATGTGGTATCCCTGTGCTGTAAACACATGTCTGTTTGTCTTCACAGAATAGCAAACCGCATATGCTAATTCAGTAAGGGTTTACTTGAAAAAGCTGATTGTAGAATCACCACTGCCATTGTCAGAGGAATGTTTTCCTACTTTTGGAAACCAGTTCCCAACCGGGATGGCCTGTCTATAACAATGTGCACCTTCTAAACCAGGCTCATCTTCTCATCAAAGCAGGTCCCTTCCCTCCTGTCCCCCTTCTACCCTCATCCTTTCCCCACCAGGTGTGTGAGTGATACATCAGGCCAGTCCCAATATCCTGGTAGGGAACTGGCATCAGCTGAGCACTGCCAGGCTCCATGCCATGGGCTCCACAGTCCCATCTCATCTTTACACAGCCTGGCAACAATGATGTCTCCATTGTTGAGATGATGCTCAGAGAGGTGGAGTGAATTACCCAAGGCCGCACAGCGAGCAAATGGCAGAGCTGGGATTTGAACCTGGGTCCAGGTCCCCACACATTTCCCAGGCACCCCCCACTCTGGGCACTTGGGTGGTGGGTTGTAAGGGGATTGGAGATTCACCTTGGCTTTTCCTCCTTGTGCCCTGGACCCCCCCAGCCTAGTGCCAGTTCGTGGCATCCGAGTCAGGCCCCTTGTCTGGGCCTGCTGGGCCCATCTGCCCACCCACCGTTGCACCCTTTTTGTGCCATGTCTCCACCAGTCTTCATTGGCTGCCTGCTGCTGTCTGCACCTGTGTTTGGCTACCTGGGTGACCGACACAGCCGCAAGGTCACACTGAGCTTCGGGATCCTGCTCTGGTCAGGAGCTGGTCTTTCCAGCTCCTTCATCTCCCCCCAGGTAGGTGCCTACACCCCTACAAGGCCCCCGGGGACCTTCCCCCACCTGCTTCCTCCCTCTTCCAGTCCCATTGAAGCCAGGTGGGGATGGTTCTGCTCCATTCTAGGGTCAGGACTTGGCCACTGCCTTCCAGGGCCGAGAGAGGAGGTGAGGGCACAGTATCTAGGTCTGAGCCTGGGCAGGGGTGAGAGCGGCTTCCTCTCTTGTACATCCGCTGCTGCCTGCAGCTCCATTTATGCCAGACTCCCACTGGTGGGAGTGACAGCTACTGTCTTGGGGAACTGGCCTGGTTAGGAAAGGCCGTGGCTGCTAGAAGAGCTCTCCTGAGCTTGGGGAGAGGTGGTAGTTGCAGGCACCTGTGTGATTTTGGGAGCCTGGGGTGGCTGGACCGCAGTGAGGTGTGTGCGGCCCTGATATTCTCTCCCTTCCCTCTCCCTCCTGCTGACAAATTCTCGGGCCCCTTGCCCCTTGGGTGATTTCTGGAACTCACTGTGGTCCTGTGCCTGCTCGCCCAGTATTCCTGGCTCTTCTTCCTGTCCCGGGGAATGGTGGGCACCGGCACAGCCAGCTACTCCACCATTGCACCCACTGTCCTGGGAGACCTCTTCATGAAGGACCAGCGGACCCGGGTGCTGGCCATCTTCTACATCTTCATCCCTGTGGGAAGGTTGGTATCACTCCTGGATCTCCTTCCCCAGGTGGTAAACTGAGGCCCAAAGGAGTTGGAGCAGGGGCTGGGCTGGGGAAAAGAGGCCAAAGCAGGAGGGCTGGGCTCTGACTGCCAACTCTGCCCCTTTGAGACCTTGCCACTTTGCCTCTCTGAGCCTCAGTTTCCTCATCAGTAAATGGGGGTGAGAACACTGACTGATGGCGGTGGTGAGCATTACAGATAAGGAGGCTGCTCCACACAGGTTAGCTCACTCCCAGAAGGGTCGAGAAAGAGCAGGGTGTCCTGCTCAGGGCGGGGCCGGCTCTGGCAAGTGATGCAAGGAAGCATGCTAGGGCAGGGTCCTGCACCCCAAAGTGGAGAAGGACAGTGGGATTTGCAGTCAGGCCCCTGAGCCCTGACCCCTGTTTCCTGAAATCATCTGACTCAGGCAGGGCCGAGCCTGGGGTGGAGGTTGGGTAGGGGTGGGACTCACGTGGGGAGGGAGCAGTGCTAGGGGTGGGCCAGTAGCCAGAGGCCACTGGCAAATGCCCAAGGGCAATGGACACCTGGGCCTCTTTTCTGCTGTTTGCTGAGGGCTCTGAGTCTGCAGAGAGCTGGCTCCCTGGGGTGGGGGGACCCCAAATCAGGCTGCTGGCCTTGGGGTCTTGGGCCTGCCTCCTTGCCGCCTGCCTCACAGCCTATTTCCCTTACCCCTTTGTTGCAGTGGTCTGGGCTACGTCCTGGGGTCGGCTGTGACAGAGCTGACTGGAAACTGGCGTTGGGCCCTCCGAGTGAGTCGGGTTTCCTTTTCTTCCCTCTGCTTTCCCCTGGGCCGGCAGGGACTTTCCAGCTTTGGGTGGCCTTAGCCACTTGGCAGTGTAACTGGTGCCGTGTGTGTGTGTGTGTGTGGGGGGGGGTGATCAGATGTCGGGAGATGTGAACATTGGGGCAGCATATAGAATGTGGGCTATGGAAGTTGTGGGCCTGAGTTTAAATCCTGGCTGCTCAGTTTACCAGTGGCGTGACCTCAAGCAAGTCAGCCCCTTCTTCTGAGCCTCAGTTTACCTGTCTGTAAAGTGGGCTTAGGAAATATTACTTTATCAAACCTTGAGGATTCACGGGACAGGCATGGAAGTTTCCTGGGCCAGGACAAACAGTAGGGCCACTCAGCTAGTGGAAGCAGGACACCTGGAGTATGTGAAAAATACCTGCTAGGTCTGCTGGGATACATCAGCTACCACTGGATTAGGCTTGGACAGAAGGCTCAGTGGCAGAGGGGCCAGGGGCTTGGCCCTGTGAGAAGCATCCTCGGATGTGGTCTCTGAGTGCAGGTCTTCTGCTGGGCCACCCTGGCCCCGAGGGAGTTGGCATGTGCGAGGCCACGGAAGGCAGAATCGGGACCTGGAGTGGGTGGGCTTCAAGGCAGCGGGTCTGAGCTTGGCCTGAATACAAACTTTCTTGTGGTCTGAGCTGTTTGAAGTCTGCCCCAAGCCAAGCAGTGAGCTCCCCATCTTTGGGGTATGAACAGGGGGGCTGCTAGGGAGGGACTGGTGTGGCAAATGGAGACACAGGCCAAGAAAAGGGGCATTTCTTGAGGCAGCAGGGGCCAGTGTACTCAACATTTGGGGCCAATATAGTGAGGGCTCCAGCCCTCAACCATCTCAGGCCCATTGATCTGGGTAGAGAAGCATCTGCGCTGGACAGACCCCACTTTCCAGAGAGGCTGTATTCTGTGTGTGTATGGGGGGGCTGGGAGGGGAGGAGCAGGGAACAGTGATATGTCAGCCCTGTGTGTAAATAGCACCCAGAAAATGGTGTCCCCCCCACCCCGCCAGGGAACAGTGTGTCCGAACCTGGACCCCAGAGTTCAAACACCATGGCCAGCACTGTGGCCGGCACTGTGGCCAATCACATCCAGGATCTGCTGAGCTTCCTGGGCTCTCCTGTCCCCAGATCATGCCCTGCCTGGAGGCCGTGGCCTTGCTCCTGCTTATCCTGCTGGTTCCAGACCCTCCCCGGGGAGCTGCTGAGAAGCAGGGGGAGGTGACCGTAGGGGATGTGAGGAGCAGCTGGTGTGAGGACGTCAGATACCTGGGGAAAAAGTGAGTGTCCCTGCTTCTACCACAGAAAAACCCTTCTCTCTGCTCCAGCATCACCAACCTCCCTCCCTCTGCCTCCAGGGAGTCCCCCTTGATTGTCCCAACGTTCACAGCCATCTTCCTCCTCTGAGTTGCCGTCTCACCAACTGGGCATGCCCCTCCCTTCTTTGGTGCTCAGCCCCCATCACCTGGTCCCTTGACAGAAGTGTGGAGGGAGGCACATTCAAAGGACATAATTCCCCAGCCTTGCCTGCCTCTCAGGGTTGCTGGGGGGTGTTGGGAATTAATCAGATTTACACATCATGGGACCACGTCATCCTTTGTCCCAGGAGTCAACTGCCCTCCCAGGCCTCGTGATTCACCAAAATGAGGCATGGGCAGCACCTGTCTTTTGTTACAGGGCCACCGGCCTGTTGAGGGGATACAAAGATGTGGGCAGGGGCGACCTCCTGCAGAATGTGATGTTAGACTGGGGCCTCAGAAGGGCAAGATGTGGTCCTGCAGAGGGGAGGGAGGAAGGGTCAGCATGAGCGAAGGTGCGGAAGTGGGATGTGCCGGTGTCCTCAGGGAATGGTGGGGAAGCTGGAGCTCAGGCCACAGCTGGGAAGGACCCAGAGGCTGGAGCCTGTGGCAACCTGCATGACCAGGAGAAGGAGGGGGCAGACAGGTGCCTTCGGCCCCTCCCCCTGCTGGCTCCAGCCAGGGTACCTTCTCTTGCAGCTGGAGTTTTGTGTGGTCGACGCTTGGTGTGACAACCATGGCCTTTGTCACTGGAGCCCTGGGCTTCTGGGCCCCCAAGTTTCTGTTCGAGGCCCGAGTGGTCCATGGGCTGCAGCTTCCCTGCTTCCGGGAGCCGTGCAACAGCCAGGACAGGTGAGGGGCCTCTGGGAGCCCTGGGCACCTGGCTCAGGTGAGGGGATGCTCAGCGAGGAAGTTCCTGGGGTATTCTGAGCCCCAAAGCTCAATCTCTCCAGGCACATGGTGCTCTGTGGAGAAAGCAGGGCCTGGAAACCCGGCTGGCAGACAGGAGGCCTGGCTTTTAGCTCTGGCTCAGCCGCCATTGCCCTGGGTGGCCACAGGCAGCTTCTTTGCCCTCTCTGGGCCTCAGCACTGGCTTCCCACTCTCAGGCTTCTGTGGGGGACCAGAAGGCACTGGGGGGTGCTTTGGGATGATGGGAGTCCTGGGCAACCTTCCTTCTGTAGGGGGGTAGGGGCTCTAGTGTCTTCTGTGAGGCAATCCATTTTACAGATGCCAAATTGAGGCGCTGAGAAGCACAGTCCCTTACCTGGGTTAGGTTCATGCAGGCATTCATTCATTCTCAGCCTCACTTGAGGTGCTAAGTCCTGGGAGGGCAAGGTACTTGGGGGGGTTAGGAGGGATGGGCAAAAGCCCTCCAGCAGGCAGGCACTCTGGTCCCACTTGGCCACCCTCCTTACCCTGCTGTACCCACCATCACTGATCCCCTTCTCCAAGACCACCCAGGGCCTCTTTGATGCTGAGTCAAGGACACCCTTCAGCCTTTTTCTTACTTGCCTTCTCTTCCTCCTTGAGACCTTTGATACTGGTTTCCTCCTCTCTCTGCTTTTCAGTCTCCTTGCATTTCCCTCTTCCTCTCCCATCCTGCCCTGATGTGTTCCTCAGAGTTCCTCAGGACTCCAAGCTTTTCTTCCCCTAAGGCTCAGGGATGTGAGTTCAGTCTCTCCTCTTGCCTCTCCCCTACTCCCTGATGCTCAGACAGAGCTTCATGTAATTTCCAGAATCCTTCATGCTCTCCCACTTGTCTGCGTCTTTGCCCAAGCTGTGCCCTCTGCCTGTAGAATAGCTCCCTTCCCTTTAATCATTATTGATTAAGCCTTTACTTTAGGCCCCATGCTAAGTATTTTACATGAAGACCCTTCTGAGGAACATGCTCCTATTATTCCTATATTACAAATGAGACAGGAGCTCAGAGAGGTTAAGGGACTTGTCCAAAGTCACACAGCAAACAAGTGGCAGACCCAGGATTCAAACCCATCTGACTCTGCAACCTGAGTTCTTAAGTTCCATGTCCCATTGCCCTTTGAGATTGCCTGTTAACAGACTTGAGCATCTTCTCACCTAGCCAGGACCTGCTTCCTGACATACAATTGGTGCTCAGGGAAAGCTGGAGAATGACTAGATCAAGTGCATGAATATACAGTGGAATGAGATGTTTGTGTTGGCTCCACAGCTAGTTACTGAGCCTTAAAAGCCCCATAGCTGCTTGAAAAAGTGAGGAAAATCAGGACTCAGTTCCATTTCAGGCATTAACTGGCTTTGAATTCTTGGGCAAGTCACTTCTCCTTTCCTCAACATCAACCTTCTCAGCTCCTTTACAGAACCTTTGTGAGAAACTGATGTGGGAGTGTGTATGAGTTTCCTACAGCTGCTGTGACAAAAATCACTGCATGCTTGGTGGCTTAAAACAGCAGACATTTACTCTCTCACAGTGCTGGAGGCCAGAAATCTGAAATGGTTTCACTAGGCTGAAATCAAGGGCCGTGCTCCTTCCGGAGGCTCTAGGGAAGAATCCTCTTCCGGCTCTGATGGCTGCTGGCACTCCTTGGCTTGTGGCTGCATCACCCTAGTCTCTGCCTCTGTGGTCACATTGCCTTCTCTTCTTCTGTCTCAAATCTCCCTCTGCCTCCTTCTTATAAAGACACTTGTGATTGCATTTAGGGCCCACTGGCATAATCCAGGATAATCTCCCCATCTCAAGATCCCTAACTTAATCACACCTGGAAGAACCCCATACCTTTTTTTCCCCCCTATATAAGGTAACATTCACAGGTTCTTGGGATTAGGACATAGACATCTTGGGGCCATTATTTAGCCTACCACACAGTGGGTGGAAGGTTCTGTTATGGAATTCTGCACAGACCTCAGATATTCTGCACTCTCCTCAGCTAGGGAAGCTGCAGTTCACAGGCTGACTCAGCCTGAGGGAGAGCTGACCCAAATGGTTGTGGAATAGTGAACTGTCCATCCCTAGGGGTATGTTATAGGGGTTGGACAGCCCTTGGCCAGTGATTCTGGGAAGGGCTCATGGGCAGGGGTTCTTAACCTTTTTTGTTCCATGAACCCCTTTGCCAATCAGGTGAAAACCACAGACCCCTTACTAAGTCCACACTATACTGTGTATTATTTAGTAAATATATCACACCTGCACCAATATGTCCCCACAAGAAAAATGTTTTTTTTTTTTTTATTTCAATTCAAGCTCACAGACCCCTTGTAAAGAACCCCTGGGTTAAGTAGACACTTCAAAGGAGGAAGGTGCAGGACTTGGTGGCTGGGGCATGTCCTCTGGCCATACCTCCTGCTTAGGGGACAGTGGAAGGGCCCTGTTTGGGTTGCCAGTCTGAATAATCAGTCCCAAATATCACAGAGGTCTGGAGAACCTGCCAAGGCTGGCTCAGACCAGGGCTTGGAGGTAGATGGCATTCATCTGGGATTTGCAGTCACTTGGCTGGGCTGAGCCAAAGCCTTGCACAACTTGGGGGGCTGGCAAGGCTCACTGAGCACACTGATGCTGCCTAAGGACAGGCTGGGACCTGGGGTGTGGTGTGGGTCACCCACATGGTCAGTGACATCCCTAGGGTGAGGCAGGAAAGGGTATGAGGGAGGGCAGAGAGTTCATGGGTCTCTATTCAGGGTTCTGAGGCCCTAGGAGCAGCGGTTATTTGAGAGAGAGTGTATGTGGTGGTCAGATCGGGGCACATTCCTGTAGAAAGCAGACCATGAACCAGGGGCAGGAGGCTGAACCTGAGCTGGGGCTGAGGGGCATGGAGGGCCCCACCCAACTGACCTATCCCTCTTGCCCTCCTTCCCATCAGCCTGATTTTTGGGGCACTGACCGTCGTGACCGGCATCATTGGGGTCATACTGGGAGCAGAAGCTTCGAGGAGGTACAAGAAAGTCAACCCAAGGGCCGAGCCCCTCATCTGTGCCTCCAGCCTGCTTGCCACAGCCCCCTGCCTCTACCTGGCTCTCATCCTGGCCCCAACCACCCTCCTGGCCTCCTACGTGAGTGAGGGCCCCTCCGGGAGAGGGTGGGGATTTCTCCTTGAGCATAGGCTGTGTCCATTCATTGTGTGCTCTCTGTGTCTGCTTGTCCTCAAGTACATTATGTGGATTGCTCCTTCCAGGTATTACATGTTGTCCCCATTTTACAGGTGAGAAAACTGAGACTTGGATGGAGTCACCCACCCATTGGATGGGTTGACGTAGAGTTAACACAACTAGGAAGGGGCAGAGCTAGGATTTGAACCCAAGCCTCTCTGGTTCTAAAGTGTGTCCTCAGAGCTCCTGGTTAATGCTTTGAATGGAGATGACAGCGTTGCCTTCTCCCCTGGGGACACATTTATTCCCAGGATGTGTTATGAGAACAGGGCAGTTCTCCCCAGGTTACAGATGAGGAATGCGAGGCTCAGATTGGCCACAAGCCCATGTGGACGCTGCTTTGAAGGTGGCAGTTGTGGTATTCTCCTGTTTCCCACATCTCACCCTGTCTTTTCAAGCGCTTCCCTCTCTGGCTGTGCTTGTGTCCATTCCCACCACTAGGGACACTGCTCCCCTCTTCTGTGCGTACTGAAATCCTCCCACAAGACCCAACTCAAAGGCCACCTCCTCCATAAAGCCTTCCTCTCGGCAGAATTCACTGCTCCTTCTTTCCAGTCTCTGTGTGTGTTGGAGTCCCGTGAGCCCCTGCGGTGTATGGTGTATCCACAGACGGGGAGTCCAAAGGTCAGGGACCAGGTCCCACCCCTCCTTGTGTGTAGGAGTGACCCGGCTTCCCAAGCCCCAGCCCTGCCTGGCCTCCAAGTGTGAGGGGATGCTGATTCTGTGAAATGGCACCAGCCCAGCCCCAGACCGACGGGCTAGAGTCCCCTGGTCCCATGGTCCTGGGTCTCCTCAGTTGGGCCCACACCTAGACCTGGGTCCCAGGACAGTCCTGGCCCTATGGGTGCTGATGCCCTTGCAGCCTGGATTGGAGGGTAAATCAACCACAGCTTTATTGTCCCCCCACCAGTTCCGGTGTGTTTCCACCCCTGACCTGACATCATAGCTTTTCCAGTCACAGTCATGAACTAAAAAGTCCGGTCCATTTAAATCATAACTTTAATTATACTTCCAAATAAAGCTTCTATCCAGGCCCAGAAAATTGCATTGGGAAGAGGGGGAGCTGCAGCCTGGTTTCATTCAGGAACCAAGTATCATCCGTGTCTGGAGTGGCTTTGGCTGACCGTCCCTCCATGTGGCAGATGCCCAAATGCTGGTTTACTCTTCTCTTGGAGGCACTCTTGGGGGCCTGTTTGGAGACCCCGGCCTTGGCTTTTACATTGCCCATTTCCTTGGTCCAGGTGTCATGGTCACCTGCGGTGGGCTCATAGTCTCCTATCCACTCCTCTTGTGGGGTCCTCCCCCTCTGGGGTCACCCGTCCAGCTCTTTCCTGCTGGGCCCTCTTGCCCTGGATGGGCAGCCCAGGGTGCAGGGAACTCCCTGCTCTTGACCACTCAAGCCTGTCTCCCCTCCAGGATAAGCTCAGGAAGTGCAACAGCCCCCACTGCCACCCTCTCTCCTCACCCCACCTCTGCGGGTGGCCCCCTCCCCTCAGATTTCCCCAGGGGCCCAGGCTCCATGCTCCCGAAGCTCCAGGCAGCAAGCATGGGGTGACCTGAGGATGCTTTCTGTGCACACTCCTCAGGTGACGCTGGCAGGAGGGTCAGTATTTAGGCAGCGTCTAGGCAGGGAGAGAGGCCAGTTTTCCTCCTGGCAGGCCCTGCCCTCTTCATAGGTGGTTTGCCTAAAGCCCTTCTCTCAGCTCAAGAAGGGCATGCTTCAAGCACACCCCCCCAGCCCGAATCTCCAGCCTTCCTCTGTGTGAGCTGGTGAGGGCACGCAGGATGGTTTCTTTCCCCTCACTGAGTCCTTTAGGAGTGTCTGGCACCTGCCACCTGCCACCCTCGGCCTTGGGCTTCAGCTGAAATTCCTGGAGTAGAGAAAAGCTCTGTTATTCCCTTTCCCACGTGCTCCTATTTAGTCTTTTTTTTTTTTTTAATTAATTTATTTATTTATTCATTTATCCCCCCCCCCTTGCTGCTTGTGCTCACTGGGTCAGCTAACCACGCCGTGCTGGCGGGCTTGCCTTCACCAAGAGGCCCCGGGAACCGAACCCGGGGCCTCCCATATGCTAAACGGGAGCCCTACTGATTGAGCCACAGCCGCTTCCCCCTATTTAGTCTTTACAACACCCTCGCGGGGAAGGATTTTTTCTCACCTCCACTTGACAGGTTGGAAAACTGAGGCCCAGAGACAGCACCAGACAAATAGTGGAACAGATAAAACTCAAATTCAGCTCCTCAGATTCCAAAGTCTACATCTTTCCTGCCACACTGTCCCTTGTCACCCACGTGGGAGAGAAACAAAGTCTGGCATACACTAGGCGCTATTAAATGCATTAATGCTAATTGACCTAAGGAGCAGAAGAGCCACCGAGACCCTCGTCTGGAGGCCTGGGCAGATGGAGGCCCCTCGAAGGCCCATCCCTGCATTGGCTGGGGCCGTGGACCTCCTGCCAGCTCTGCTTCTGCCACTGCCTTGGCTGGCTCTGGAGGAGGCACCATGGCTTCGGGAACACAGCTGCCCCCACCTTCTCTGCAGCCTGGCACGTCTCCAGCTGAATGGGCTCATCTAGAAATGACATTGCGTCTTGGCCAACAAAGCCAGTGGGAGAAACTCTTCTCTTGGCTTGTCTTGGAGGGGGGGTGAGGGGAGGAGGGGCCAAGGGGCAGGAAGGCCGGGGGGGGGGGGCAGGAAGGCCAGGGGTGAGGGGCAGGATGCATCCATCCTCCAGTACTTAGACTGCTCCTCTGTGGCCTGTGTCTGGGCCTGGTGCTAACCCCTGCAGCCAGATCTCCCATTTGCATGTTACTCTCCAGAAACAGTGCAGTTCCTTCCAGACCTCCCAGTCTGATCCCATCCCCATGGCTCCTTCTGTGCCTCTGAGATCCACATGGATGTTCTGTCTCAAGATTCAGGCTCCAGCTCCTCTCCCACCACCAGCTGCCAGTCTGGTGAAAACCATTAACATCTCCCAAACCCGCCCTTTCTTCTTCCTGTCTGCCCTGCCCTGGCTTACGCCTTACCATCTTTTTCAGGACCGTTCTGGAGCCACCTTGCTGGTCTCCTTGCTTTCCTGCTGAGCCGCCACAATCCATTCTTCTCGCAAGTCCAGAGTGAACTTTCTGACCCCCTGGACCTTTGCTGCTCAAAGCCTTGCATGGCTCCTTGGTGCTTCTGGAACTGTCTACCTCCTCATCCTGGTATTCAAAGCTCCTCTGCTCTGGTCTGCTCTGACCACCTTAGTAGCCTTATCCCTGCACTGCAGGTGGGCCACTCAGGAGCCCTCCTGATTCCCAGGACACACCCTATGCTTTCTACCCCTGGGCCCTTCCTCTCCCCTCTGCCCTCCTCCCTCTTCTCCACATGTCCAAATCATCCTGGACCTTCAAGAGCCAGCTTAAACAACATCTCCTCCATGGAGCCTTCCCTGATTGCTGGGCCTGGCCCTCTCTCCCCCATAAATTGCAGGGCATGCAATTTATGCTCTGACCTCTCTGCCAGCTCCGGCCTGTGAGCTTTAGCGGGGCAGGGCCCAGGTCTGGTTGTGATGTTTTTCAGCACTACGGCCTGCAGCACAGTCAGGCATATGGAGGGGGTGGTAGGGTGGAGGTGGTCACTGCTTGCTGAATGAATGGCTGAATGAGGACCTGTTTGCATTCATTTGCTTATTTGATGAATATTCATTAAGTTTTGTCTATTAAGGAACATGCTAGTTTAAATGTTGTGGATATAAGTAGTGAATAAAGCAGACCAAAATACCTCTAATAGAGCAGGGAAGGGAGTTTGGATGTGTGTGATGTGGGGGTGGTTTTTTTTTTTTTTTTTTTTTTGGTGGTGGTGGAGCTTCAATTTTATGTAGCATGGCCAGAGAGGCATCACGGGGAATGTGATTTTGAGTGAAGACATGTAGGGGGTGAATGAGTGAATTGTGTGGCTATTTGGGGAACAGTGTTTTAGGCAGAGGGAACAGCAACTATAAAGACCAACTATAAAAGTGTACCTGGTAGGTTTGAGAAACAGCAAGAGGCCACTGTGGTTAGCAAGGAGAGAGCGAAGGGAGAGGAGATGAGGGCAGAGAGGGGATGGAGACCAGATCCCATGGGGCCTTATGGGCACCAGCAAGACTTTGTCTTTTACTGAGAATGAGATGGGGTTTTGTGTAAATGAATTGAAAATATGGCATAGGTTTTCTGCATCTATTGAGATGGTCATGTGGGTTTGTCCTTTAGTCTACTAATATGGTGTATTACATTGATTGATATTTGTATGTTAAGCCAACCTTGCATTCCCAGGATAAATCATTTTCATGTATTGCTAGATTTGGTTTGCTAATATTTTGTTGAGAGTTTTTGCATTATATACATAAGGGGTATTGGTTTGTGGTTTTCTTGTGATGTCTTTGTTCAGTTTTGGTATCAGGATAATGGCCTCATAAGATGAGTTGGGAAGTGTTTCTTTCCCTTCTATTTTTGGGAAGAGTTTGTGAAGGATTGGTGTTAATTCTTCTTTAAACATTTGGTAGAAATCACCAGTGTAGCCATCTGGTCCTGGGCTTTTCTTTTTGGGATGCATTTTGATTACTAATTCAGTCTCTTTGCTTGTTTTAAGTCTATTCAGATGTTCTATTTCTGCTTGAGTCCCTTTCAGTAGTTTGTATCTTGTAGGAATTTGTTCATTTCATCTAAGTTATCTAATTTGGTAGGATATACTTGTTCATAGTATACTCTTATAATTCTTTTAATTTCTGTAAAGTCAGTCATAACGTTCCTTCTTTCATTCCTGATTTTAGTAATATGAGTCTTCTTTCTTTTCTTCTTGGTCATTCCAACCAGACCAAGTCGATTTTGCTGACTTTTCAAAGTACCAACTTTCAGTTTCATTGTGTTTCTCTGTTGTTTTTCCATTATTAGCTTATGGGTTTTTTTTTTGTTGTTGTTGTTGTTGGTGGTGGTGGTGGTGGTGGTTTTTTTTTGGTACCAGGGGCCAGGGATTGAACCTGGGACCTCGTATGTGGGAAGCCAGTGTTCAACCACTGAGCCACATCAGCTCCCCTGAGTTGGTTTTTTTATTTTTTCATTTCTTTTGCTTGTTCATTGTTTTTTTTTTTTTTTTTTTTTTTACCGGGAGATACCGGGGATCGAACCCTGGTCTCTCCATATGGTAGATGGACGCCGAACCTCTTGAGCCACGTCCGTTTTCCATTGTTCATTGTTTTTGTTTTCTTTAGGAGGCATGGGGAACTGAACCCGGGATCTCCCATGTGGGAAGCAGGTGCTCAACTGCTTAAGCCACAGCTGCTCCCCTTGGCTTATGTTTGATAGGATCACTCTGGCTACTCTGTTGAGAATAGACTTGGGAGCAAGGGCAGAAGAAGAGAGGAGAGTTAGGTTACTTCTATACTCCAGGAGAGGGAGGATGGTGGCATGGACCAGAATGGCAGCAGTTAAGATGGTGAGAAGTGGTTGTATTACAGATATATTAAATATTTATACGCACACACACACACACACATACATATACATATATATGGAGATACTGGGGGTTGAAACTGGGACCTTGAACATGCAAGGCAGACACTCAACCACTGAGCTATACCTGCTCTGTGATATAGATATATTTTGAAGGTAGGGCTATGAGAATTTCCTGTTGGGTTCCATGTGGGGTTTGGGAGAAAGAACAATCAAAAGTGAGTTCTAGGTGTGTGGAAGTGGCTCAAGGGGTTGGGCACTCGCCTCCCTCATGGGAGGTCGCAGGTTTGGTTCCTGGTGCCTCCTAAAGAAGAAGTGCAGACAACAAAAAGTTAGTTCTAGGATATTGGCTTTAGCATCTGGAAGGAGGGAGAGGCCATTAACTGAGATGGGAAGGCAGTAGCAGTTGGGGAAAGACCAACAGCTTAGTTTTGTACATTCTGAGTTTGTGATGGGAAGTTGGCATCTGGGTAGAGGTATTAAGCAGAGAGCTGGATATAGGAGTCTGGAGTCCAGGGAACATGGCGTCATCCCTGAGACAGGGATCTGGCTGCAGTCTACCATGAAGGTATAATTAGGTCTGGAGGAGCTATGGGGTCAGCATCAGAAAGTGTGTTCAAAGGGGTTGATGAATTGTCTTCTGTCAGGCTTCAAAATAGGTAGCATCACTTTAGCCTCATCCATCCATCCATCTATCCATCCGTCCGTCTGTCTGTCTATCCATTCATCCATCACTTCACTTCACTTTCTCAAATTCCAGGAACCCAAGTCTTTCCTCACTATCTCTGCTGCTGAAGGAACAAGTCCTGGGCAGATCGATAGGTTCCCAGATCTTGGGAAGGGCTCATGGGAATGAGGGCACGTGTGTGAATGTACATGTAAGCCTGTGTGTGCATGCATCTAAGTGTGAAAGTGTTCAGATCTGTGAATATGAGTGTATTCTTATTCACACATATGAGTATATATGTGCTCTTGTATGTATACATCTCTCTGTGTATACCTGTATATTCATGCTAATTTGTGCACATGTATGTATATGTGCGCACATATATATACATCATGACGTATATGAGTGTGTCCACATGTGCTGTATTGCATACAAGTCTGTGCTTGAGTGTACACATGCATGTGTTTCAGGATATGCAGATAATTGTGTGGGATATGTGTGCACATGAGCGTTTGTATCTGAGGACAACAGTTTTTCTCCCATTACTTTTGTGGCCATAACTACATCACATGGAAAGGAGCTTTTGGTGGCGCTGTGAATCTGCCCCCAAGTTTCCTGAAGTAGGGGCCAAGTTGTGCTGCCTGTTTCATGCAAATGAGGTTTCCTGCGCACATAAAGTCTGGTCTGGAGCCTTCCCCGGGGAAGCCCATGCCCTGTAGCCCACCTGCAAGCGCAAAGGCTTCCATCTCTTCCCACCTTCCAGTCCCCTTGGCAGGGAAAGTGGACTTTCTGACTGTTAATTGGGATCCAGACACACACAGCAGGTCTTGGCTCACACCCCCTTCCTTGGCCTTCTTCCCAGAGCCTCTGCCCTTCAGAGGAGAAGGGGTTTGTGCTCAGAGGAGGAACTGAGCCTGAGGCAGGGGCTTCAGAGAACAAAGCTGCTCATGGTCACTGGCCTGGCGGTTGGAGAGCTTCTCTGGACTTTGACAGTACCTCTTCGGTGGGCTTTGTGCTCAAGATGGAGAGCTGGGGATGGGGTGGGGGGTGGGAGAGAGCCCTCAGTGAGGTGTCTGAAAGACCTGGGCATCATCCCTGATGCTTCAGTGTGTGACCTAGGGCAAGATCTTGACCTTGCCAAGCCTCAATGTTCTCAGTTGTCAAATGGGAGCACTAGTACTTACCTCTTGGTTTTACTGAGTGGATAAATGAACTTTGGTGCCTCGTCTAGTTACCACGGATGTATAACAAAACTTATTGGGTTAAAACAACAAAAATATTTATTTTGGAATTGTATTTTGGGTCAGGCTTGGAGGGGACAACTTATCTCTGTTACACTTGGCCTTCGCGTGACTCTCTGGCAGGTGATGTTGACTATTGGCTGATCCCTTAGCTGGGGCTGGATCCCTTACCTGTGGCCTCTCCATGTGGCCTGGGCTTCCTCACAACACAGAGGCTGTTTTCTGAGGACTAGCCTTCCGAAAGAGTGAGCCAGCTGAAGTTGCGTTGCCTTTTACGGCCTAGCCTTGAAAGTTACACAGCTTCACTTGTTCTGCATTCACTTCTTTGAAGTAGCCATAAATTCCTGCTCAGAGTCAAGGGAAGGGACTTCATCCTTTGATGGGAAGTCTCAATGATCTGAAAGAGCATGTGCAGCAGGAAATACTGCAGGGGCCATTTTTGTAAAATAAAATCTCCCATGTGTTCTCAAGGGCTCCTCCTCCACTATGCAACATCTGACATTGCAGGGAAGAGTGTCTATGCATGTGGGTCACCTTCCAGGCGGGTCTCTGGTCCCACACTGCCCTTCCAGTCTCACAGATGAGAAACCTGGGGGTTAAGACTTCGCCTTCCAACCCCTACTGGGCCTCCTGTGCTGAGGGAGAGGTATGTCTGAGGCCACATGGGGCAGAGCCTCAGGGCATGATGGGGTGAATGGGAGGCAGGTCTCAGCACTGTTCACTTATTTACCATGTGTTTATCAAGCACCTCCTGTATGCCAAACACTGTTCCAGGCATTGGGGACATAGCATGGACAAAACAGGCAAAATACATATGTAATAAAATTAAAATGTAAAATAAATATGTTACATGGGGATGAGATCCATGGAGAATAGTAGAGCAGGGAAAGAGGACAAGAAGCGTGGGTGAGGCAATGCAAGGAGGTAAGAAAAGGGCTCATTCAGACCATGACATTTTGGTAGTAGCTTGGAGGAAGTGAGGGAAGGAGCCATTCAGGTATGGAGGAGGGGTGGGTGGAGAAGGGGCCTTCAGACAGGCAGAGGGAACAGCAAGTGCAAAGGCCCTGAGTGGAAAGCATGGCTGGTGTGTGGGAGGAAATGTGACTGGAGTGGGGTGAGCTGGGAAAGAATATCGGATATGAGGTTAGAGAGGTAATGGCAGTGGGGGATGGGGTTGAAGATTGTATAGTACTTTGGACATATAAATTTGACTTTGATCTGACTTATAGTTTGTATCAGTTATCTACTGCTGCATAACAAATCATCCCCAAACTTAGTGGATTTATTTCTTATGATTCATTCTGTGGGTTGGCTGGACAGTTCCTCTGCTGGTTTGACCTGGGTTCCCTCATGTGGCTGCCTTCACCTGGAAGATCAGCTGGGCTGAAATGACCAAGCTGGCCTCACCCAGCTGGAATGTCTGCATGTCTGCTGGGACTCCTTAGTTCTCCATGGGGCTTCTCATCCTCCAATAGGCTAGACCCCTTCCTTACCTGGTGGCCTCAAGGCAGCATTCCAAGAAAGCAAAAGTGGAAGCTGCAAAGTCTCTTGAGGAACTCACACAGACTTACTTCCACCTAAGTGGTCAGAGTATAAGGTCAGCCTAGATTCACTGTGGGAGGGTGTGGATACTGAGGGGCATGATGAATTGGGGTTATTTTGTAATGATCTACCACACGGTTTGACAGAATCACTCTGGCTGGCGTGTTGAGAACAGAATGAAAGAGGAGAAAGGCAGCAACAGGGAGACAAATTTGGATGCTTTTCAATAAGACAGGAAAGACACGATTGAGGCTGGGACAAGGATAGTTATGGAGAAAGGGTGGGGAAGTGGTCAGATTCTGGTATATTTTGAAAGTGGAATCAACAGGATTTCCTGATGGATTGGGCGTGAAGGGTGACAGGAAGGGAGGAGTCGAGGGTGGCTCCCAGGTTTTCGTTTGAGCCCCTGGCAGCATAGAGTTGCCATTTACAGAGATGGGGAAGATTGAGGGAGAAGCAGGGATATTTTTTGGATGGAGGAAGGAATTAGGAGTTCAATTTTAGGCATGCTAAATTTGAGATGCTTACTAGGACGTTCACCTGGAGTTGGTAAGTGGCAATTGGATATATGAGCCTGGCGTTTAGAAGAAAGGTCCAAGATGATTATTTAAAGCCATGAGATTGAAGCCAAGAGATCACCAAGGGAGTGGGCCTACAGTGCAATTTTTATAAAAAGGTTTCAATTTATTTATAGGAACTTACATGAATAAGTTGAAATGAAACTAAAGGAATTATTGACCTTCAAATTAATTTTAAAAATTTGGACCATATCAATGAATCCCAGATATGAAAGAGAATGCCCACCTTCTTGTACCTCCTCCCTCCTCTTCCCCAACTTCCTGATTTTTGTTAGCTGTATTATTATTTTTACTTTTTATAGATGGATAACATTCACAATCTATTTTCCAAGCATCATCCTTATATTTGTTTGACAATAATCCCATATTTAAATGCTCATTATCAGTCCACTTATATATTTTCTCCATTTCTGAGTTCTTTATTTTGCTTCCACTCCTAACTGGGTAGATTTTGTGGTTAAGAGGCTTTTTATTCCAACCCACCCCACCCCCCACCCCCAAAAAAGGCTAGAGGTATTTTATGTCTTTGGTTCATTCATGGTTGGGATTATCTGCCCCTCTTTGACTCTTTATTTGAACACTACCTAACTGGATTTAGCATTCTTGGGTCATATTTTCTTTCCCTCATTGCTTTGCAAACACTTGCTCTATTGTTTTTTGGAATCAAACATGGCTTATGGAGACTAGAGTTAGCCCACTTTTTTTTTTTTCACCCTTAATGTTAATTCACTTTTTCTGTCTGGATACATTATTTATTAGTTATTATTGAAATTCAATAATGTAACTAGTGTATCGGTTATCTAGTGCCATGTAACAAATCACCTCAAAACACAACGATTTAGAACGACACACATTCATTATCTCATAGGTTCTGTGGGTTAGGAATTTGGGCAAAGCTCTCTTGGGTCCTCTACTTCCTGGTCTCTCTCCAGGCTGCAATCAAGGTCTTGGCCCAGGGTCTGTGGTCTGTCTCATCCGAAGGCTTGAGCAGGGAAGGACCCACTTCCACACCCCCTCGGTGGTTCTCGGCAGCCTTCAGTTCCTTGTGGGTTGTTGGATGGAGGACCTGGGCTCCTCACTGGCTGTTGATGGAGTCTGCTCTAGGTTCCTTGTCACGTGGATATCTTTCACCTGGCAGCTTGCTTCATCAAAGCATGCAGGCTGGGGAGCAAGTGAGAAGGAAGTCGCGGTCTTCTACAACCTAATCCCCGAAATGACACTCCATCTCTTTTGCGGCATTCTCTTTATTAGAAGCAAACCCCTAGGTCCTGTACACCCTCAAGGGGAGGGGATTGCACAAGGGAGGGTGTGAATACAGGAAGCGGGGATCATCGGGGGCTATGTCAGAAGCTGCTTGCCAACAGCTAGGGTCTGTCTCAAAGCTAAATTTTCTATATAATATCAAATTTTCCTGACAGTGTTCTTTCCACCTGCTCAATCAGTATTGTGTACCTCCCCCTCCCCCATTTTATCTCTGAATAGTTCTTCTGTTTATTTGTTGTGTTTTTTTAATTATGTTGGATCATTTCCAGGGCTGGGACTAGGGTGAGGCAGCATGACACCTAGGGCACATGATTTAAGGTGGCACTCACTCTCGGGCACTAACTCTGCACTTGTACATCCCTGAGGGTGAGCGCCTCCTTAACTATTGTGCCCTAGGTGCCTCACTTGCCTCACCCTCGTCCCAGCCCAGATTATCTTCATCTGTCTCCCTTAGCATTAGCTGCGAATGGTTTCTCTGTCTTCGTTTTTCAAAATCTTCAGTCAATGAAATAATTTCAAATCTTTTCTTTATATCAGTAATTCTCCTTTCATTGGTGTCTATTCTGTTTCCAGCTATATTTAATTTACTAGTTCTGTAAGAATGCTGTTTGTTCTCCTCCTCTCCCATTTATCTCCTTAGGTCTGCAATATCCCTGTCATCTTATTCTACTGGGTCTTTATTTCATCTTTGAGCCTTTAAAAACTGAATTAATAGTCTTACTATATTGTTTTGTAGTTTGAAGCAGTTATAAGGAAATTCCTTCTGCTCTTTCTCCTGTCTTCTAGATTGGATTCTTTTTCCTTTGTTCTCTCACTCTCCCTTCCCCCTTTCCTCCCTCCCTCCCTCCCTCTCTCTCTTTTCTACAGTGTGTTTGCATAGTTTACATGTTGAGGGGGTCAGATGTGGCTCAACTGGTTGGGCGTCCGTCTCCCATATGGAGGGACCCGGGTTCGATCCCTGGGACCTCCCAGTAAAAAAAAAAAAAAAAAAATACATGTTGAAGGTTTTTCCCTAGCTTGAACAAGGGCACCTCTGCTCACATACTGAATTTGTTTTGATATAGGATGGGTGACTCCTTGTTCCAGACTCTCTTCTACCCTTCTATGGGGCCATTCTCTTCTCCAAAGAGGGCTGCAGAGTTGGGCAGTAGGTTCTACAGCCTTTTCTGTCTCCTGAGGGAATTGTAGGGCTCAGGTGAGGCAATGAGAAGTCTTTGTTAGAACACCTGGGCTCCACTATCCCCTCTGGGATTTAGGTAAATGCTCTATAACAGGGTTTATTCTGCTTAATTACTGGGTGCATCCCCCTCCTGGGATGGGGGTACCCTTGGCGCTTGAGTGAAGCCAGTGATTGGAGTCATTGTTCACTTTCTCCACTTTCACTCATTTCTCCCCGGTAGCTTTTCTACTGGTTCTCAGTTAAAAGTGAGAACTAAGGAGCCCCACTCAGTTTATTTCCCTTCAGATATGGGGGGTTTGGTGAATGGCTTTGGAGATGGAGAGTTGAGGAAGACTATATGTATTCCAGAGTCATCTGCTTTTTTCCTAGGCTGCCAATATTTAATATTTATTTCATTAAGTTTTGTTCTTTTCTTTGGTGAAAAACTATCCCCACCCCACCCCCCGGCATTCATTCATTCATTCATTCATTCACCTATTATTTATTTATCTTTCATTCATTCATTTATTGCTTTTGGGGAGAAGGAAAGCTTCTGATGCAATTTTTTAAAAAAGATTTATTTATTTACTTACATTCATTTTAACCCCCCCTCCCCTGTTTTTGCTATTTTTGTGTCCATTCGCTGGGCAACTCTCTGTGTCTGTTTCCTGCCCTCTCTTCTCATCCTTCTCCTCCTGTCGTCACCAGGATTCGATCCTGGGAAACTCCAATGTGGGAGAGAGGCATCCTACTGCCTGCGCCACCTTAGTTCCTGGTTTTTCAGCGTGTCTCGTCTTGGTTCTCCCTTGTGTCACTCTCCTGTTACGTCATCATCTTGCTGAGTGGCTCAGCGGGGCCTGGCATGCCAACACGTGGGGCCTGGGGGGCTCACCCGCTCGCAGGGCTGATGGTGCACCCACTCGCAGGGCCTAGAGGCCTGCACGCCTTCTATATATTTTTTTATTTTACCAGGAGGTCCCGGGGGTCGAACCCAGGTCCCTCCATATGGGAGACAGACGCCCAACCATTTGAGCCACATCTGCCCCCCTCTGATACAATTTCAATCCTCTATTTTTACCCAGAAGTTGCCCCAGATGATCTTAAAGGTGCCTTCCAGCTCAAACTTGGTCATAGCCCTGTGTTCCCTCCATGTCCTTGGATAGGTTTAGCCACCACCACACAGAGCAGAGCCAGCTTGGCTGTCACCTAGGCCTCTACATCAGTCATCCGAGAGGCTGCTGCCCTTCTCCTAAGCAAGGACTAGAGATAGAGGCCCAGTCTCCACCTAGTCTAGTGCCCCGGGGGGAGCCTTGCAAGGTGTTCATCAGGAAACAGCCAGTGTGTGTGTCCAGCAGAGCTTAGTCAAGGGCCAGCCAAGGATTCTGGAGATGGCTGTGGGATCTGTTCCCCGGTCCCCGGGGAGGCTCTGACAGCTGGGCTGTGCCCATGCCCCAGCTCTGGGGACTCCCCCGCCTCTCATTGGACTTGGCCGTCAAGGGCTTTTTGGAGAAGCCCCTTTTCCCCTTGTTTCTTGGGCTGGAGTAGCCAGGCCCCTACCTCAGAGGGACTGAGAGAGGCCCCAGCATCCTTCCACTGAGGACTCCACCTCCCTGCCAGGACCCAGCAGGGACTCGTCTTGGGTGGGCAGCACAGCCCACAGTCTCAGCCAGAGCTGTGCTCCTTTCCCAGCCTCACTCCCCCCACCTGCCCGCCAACCAGGTTGCTGGGCTGCTGCCGACTCCTGGAAACCAGGTGGTGCCCTTGTGCCCTGATGCCAGTCCTGCAGTTATAGATTGGCAGGCCCGGGGGCAAAGCATGCCAGCTGGTGCGGCAGCTTGCTGGCGGCCAGTCTGTGCCCAGGGCTGTGTCCTTCCTGACTGGCTCAGCCATGCTGGGTGAGGAGATCAGGCCTCAGGTCTACCCATCTCCACGACCCCGTGGGGGATGTTTGCCTCCTCCTTTCCTGGCAGGGGCCTAGAGTGCATTCTTTACAGTTCAGAGACGAGTCACTACTGCCCAATTGGAAGGCTGGGGTGGACCAAGATGAAGACTTTGTAAGTCTGCCTTTTCTACCCAGCAGGGGTCATCCCTTCTCTGGGTTGATACTCCATCTTCCCTGCTTCTTCCCCATGCCTACCTGTATGTACAGCTGTGCATGAGGAGAGGTGTGTATGAGTGTGAAGATCTGAGTGTGTGCACGCACACGTGCATATATCTGCTTGACTCAGAGGGCACATACATGCTTGTGTACATGTATATGTGCATGTGTGGTTGGGTGTGCATATGCTTCTATGCAAATTGTGCACATGTTAGGCTGCTGTTATTCAGCGAGGACATGCCAGCAAGCCTGGACAGTGTTTATGGCCACCATCTGTTCAGTTGGTTGGTACCCTTGCCGCACGCTTGAATATTTTGAAATCTTTCTTGTTACAGGCCTAAGTGTGGGTACTTGTGGTGTGAGTTTATGTGTGTGTTCGTGTATATGTACATATGTGGGAAGGTGCAAATGTGTTGGTGTGCATGTGCATGCTCGTGTGGTTGCACACATGTGAGTGCATGTGTGAGTGAGAGTGTGAGCATGTGTGTGTGTGTACCGCCTCTCTGGCCAGGGATGACTGAGGCCAGGATGTTCACTGTTGTTTCCCCAGCTCCAGGGAGAAATTTTCCTCCGTCTGAAATGGAGGTGGCCAGGCCTGAGGGGGCTTCACATTTTATATTCTCTAGAAAGCTCTCCCCTGGAGCTGTCACCCAGGAAGGACTAAGTCAGGGTGCAGGGCAGTATGGAAAGGCTCCCAGGAGACAAGGGCAGTCAGATTTCCCTTTCAGAATGCCCCTCAGGATCTGGTATTGGGGAGCAATGTTGGAGCTTGGGGAACTGTAAGGAGGGGAAAGAGGCCTGGGCCAGGCCAGTGCAGTGGATGGGAGGAGGGGGTAGATTTGAGAGACTTTAAAGATGAAGAATGGGCAGGAGGCAGTGACTGAGGGTGAGCATGGGGACGAGCAAGGCAGACGAGCGAGGCATATAGGCCCACCTCTGTGAGCCCCTTCAACCCTGGCCTCTTCCATTTCAGACTGAGGAGGATCTCTCCCACCCAAGATGGGAGCCAGAGGAGAAGCAGCTTCGGTAGCTGCTGGCAGCCTGTCTGTAACAGGGGGCCTGCGTACCAGCTGGCTCAGCCACACCAGGCGAGGAGATGATCTGTTCGGGGGCCAGGGAAGAGGCACCTGGGGCTGAGACTACCATGTGAGGGGAGCTCTGAACAAGTTGGCAAAATTGTTCATGGTGACTTTATTTCAAACCAGGGCCTCTTTTATTATTACTATTTTTTGGTTTGCTTTTTTTTTTTTTTTAATTTAGTAGGTACCAGAGATTGAACCCAGGACCCTCATATATGGGAAGCAGGCACTCAACCACTGAGCTACATCTGTTCCCCAATGAGAGTTGTTTTTTTTGTTTGTTTGTTTGTTTTGTTGTTTTTAGGAGGTACAGGGGATCAAACCCAGGACCTTGTACGTGGGAAGCAGGTGCTCAACCACTTGAGCTACACCCACTCCCCTCTTTGCTTTGTTTTCTAATTGCGGAACCCAAGTCTAAACTGGAAGCCATTGAAGTCTGAGACCCAGTTTGTACTGGACCCAACACAAAGAGGGCAAAGTGAGCTTACCAGCTTTAGAAGCACAGGTTCTTGGGACCACCCCATTATTGTACAGTTGGGGAAACTGAGGTCCAGAGGGTAGTGGTGACCTCTCAGGATTACAGGCAAGACAGGGTGGGGTGGGCCCGTCCACCCCAGGAAGCCCCAGCCCTTTGTTGGAGAGCCCCTCCTTGAGCTGGAGCGGTGCTGGCGGCCTCCTGAGGAGACAGTAATTACTGGATTAGGAGGCGGCCTCTCCCCAGCCGGGCGCTTGGCCCTTCAAAGCTGCGAACGGGTTGTTGGTGGCCCAGTGCCGGTTTCCAGGTGTGTCTGAGGAAACCTGGCATACTCAGGAGGCTTGTTCAGCCTGAAAGGCCTCTTTGTGGCTGCGGCCTCCCTCCAATTGGCTCTATTTTGGGGTCGGGAACCACCCTGCCCCAGCTGGAGGAAGGAAAAGGTGTATTTCAGTATGTCCTGTGGGTGTGGGGGCTCAGGGAGGGACAAAAGGGGAGGCCACAGCAGAAGCAAACGTGTGAGTGGCTCTGTGGGGCCGGTGCTGGTCTGTGAGGGAAAATGGCCAGGGGAGAGCCAACGGAGTGAGGAGGGGAGCGGCCTGGCTTCCAGGTGGAGGGGCCCGGGCCGGGAGGGGAGGGAGGGGGCGAGCAGCCCTGGGCTTTCAGGCTCCAGGGTTGGCAGAGCCTGCCAAGCTGGAATGCAGGGCTGCGGCCTGCCTGGGGCCCACCTGGGACCTGCCTGCCAGCCACTTCCTGATTCCCACCCCCTGGGGTGCCAGGCCCCACGCCCTAGGCCCAGCCATCAGGGGCCTCCCGGTTTGGGTGCAGAGGGCCAAGAGCTGCACCCACCGGGGAGTCCGGTTAGGCTGAGAATACTCACGGCTGCTGTCCCTCTTCCGTCTGCCCTGCCCTCAGTCAGCCCCGGCTGGGCCATATTCGGCCCCCAGTGTGCCGGGCAGCCCTCTTGCCCCTGCTTTCCTGGGTCCTCTGCCTGGCGAGGTCTCGCTGCCCCTCTTGGCAGGGCTCTGCTCAGCGCCACCTCCTCCTGGCGTTCCTTTGAGTTCCCTCGTGCCGGCCTTTCCAGGGTTGAGGTCGCTGGAAGCCTCTCTGAACTCAACCACCCACCCCCAACAGTCTCCTACCATCACCTTGCACCCAGCATGCCAGGGGGAAGTGGTTTTACATGTGGCCGAATTTCCTTGACTGTGGCTGGGGGTGATGATATCTGCCTTATCGGGGGGCTGAGAGGTTAGTCCGGGTAACAAGAGTGAACACACCTGGTGTGTGTTAGGGGCTCATGCAGTGGTCCTTCACTCCCTCTGCCCTGGGTGCTCGCAGGCCTCTGGACCTCAGAGGAGCCTGGGCTGCCCCGGTCACAGCCTCGTGACTCCAGAAATGACTAATTTTGTTCCAGCAATAAGCTCTTGGAAGCTCTGAGAAATGAGATTCTACCCCCTCCTTGTTTCCTTATTAAACTCCTCTTGAGTGAGGGGAATGAGGATTGTCCTAATCCCTTGGCACGAGATGGGTTGGGGGAGGTTCAAGGAGCTGGATGAGATGTGTCTGCAGTGGCCTGTGGTGACCGAAGGACACTGGGAACAGGGCAGGGGGAGGGCACATGAGGTTGCCCCAGCCCCACAGATGCCCAGGGCAGGGGGTGGCACTGGCCAGGGGCTGGAAGCCTCATATTCCAGACTGGCTCTGCCCTGGGCCTGGTGGTGACCTCACACCAGCCCTGGGCCCAAGCAGGGCTCAGTTTCGCTGCCCGTGCCCTGGGTGTTGTGGGCCCTGCTCACCTCCTGGTGGCTGCCCCAGGGCCTGGGAGGAGGATGCCCACAGCGCTGTGCTTGGGGACAGGATGCTGCCGGGGTGTGCGGGGCCCGGCAGGCTGTCTGGCACACACTGGGCCCCTTAGTGTATGCAGGCCTTTGGGGGAAGACAACGCACTGTGGGGCAAGCTCTGAGCAGTCTCTGGGCTTCTCCTATCAGATTCTGCTTCCCCAGCTTTCAAAGGGCCTGGGGGCCCTGACCTCCTCCTCCTGAGGCCCCATGGGTGGCCTCCAAGGGCTGGAACCTGAGGGCTGTCCATTAGGGAGAGTGCTGTTCTCAGGCCCGTCATGGACCTCACCTCTGGGTCGTGGGTGCTGGCCTGGCCGACAGGAATGTCCACGCCCTCTTGAGGCTGCTGGAACTAGAAGAGCAGTGCATCCTGATGGTGTCTTCCTCTGTGAAGCCTCATTCTGGGCAGAGACCTCAAGCAGCAAGCAATACGGGGAGGGGTTGGTCACTGAGGTCTGGGGAGCCTCACCCTGCCCGCCCTCTGTCCACAGGTGTTCCTGGCCCTTGGGGAGCTGCTTCTGTCCTGCAACTGGGCAGTGGTTGCTGACATCCTGCTGGTAGGTGTGGGGGTCAGGTGGGGAGGCTGGTCCTGGAGCCTCTTAAGCAGTGGGAGGTGGAGTCTGCCCATCTCAGGGCTGGACCTCTGCTGTTGAGTGGCCTGGGCATGGGGAGGGGCTTTAGAGACCATGGACCAGGTGCGTCTCTGACACACCTCAGACAACTTCTCTGCTGGCCACCACTGGTATTTGCAGATAAGCAAGCTGAGGCTCAGAGATGGCAAGTGCCTGGACCAAGGTCACACAGCACACAAGGCTTTTAAATTCATTGGTTCCCTCCCTCTCTTTCTTTACCATGGCCCTTCTCACCAAGCAGTGTCCTTGACCTTTGCTCTGGGGTGTGCAGATAGGATGCTACACTTTAGGGCTGTAGCTACTGAGCCCAACTGGGTCCGGGCCACCCAAGCTTCCACATCAGGGACTGTCTCGAGGCCCAGCACTATCCAGGCTGCATGGCTCTGCTAAGTCCAGAGTCCAGCATGGCCCCTCCCTGCCTCCGTCCAGCCTCCCTGCCTCCTGGGACACCTGCAGGGAAGGACTTTGATCACTGTGAAGGGCTGAGGCTTTGTGGATAACACTAGGAGCACCCCGAGAGGCCCCTTCCTGTCTCCTGGGTCCCTGGCACAGTCCATTACTGGGCACATGGGAAACAGAGGAGCTGACAACTGGACGAGCACAGTCCTGGGGGCAGGCCAGGGAAGAAGCCCAAAGCTGGGCTCGGGAAGCACACTTGGGGTTCAGTTCAGGCTCTGCCACTCATTATCTGTGTGGCCTTAGGCAGGGTCACTTTGTGGCCCTCAGTTTCCCCATGTGGAAGATGGGGATGGTAATAGTACCTACCTCCTGGGTTGTTGTGGGGGTGAAATGAGATTATTCACGTTATTTTGCCCAGTGCCTGGCACAGAGAAGGACCTCCATGAATCCTGCCTAGGATTCTGATAGTGACTCAGAGGCTTCCACTTTCTCATTTTCTATCTCCCAAAGCAATGCTGGTTATGGGGACATGTAGTCATTTTACTAGGCCTACTTAGATACTGCTGTTGATGGGACGCTTATTCCCTGCCACGATGTTCTTCCCCCTCCCCAGGCAGCTCTCATTATCCCCCCCACCGCCAGGGTCAGCAACTGTAGGCGGGTTGGCACTGTCCGTGGCTCCTGGGTGGATGTATTAGCTGCAGGGCTGCCAGGTCTTTTCTGCCCCTCCCTCCAGACAGGAGATTTGGGCTCCAGCCCAGACTTAGCTACGACTTGTCATGTGTGGCCTTGGGCCTCAGTTTCCTTGTCTATAAAAAGGGCTAATCATAACCTACCTGGCAGGGTAAACGAGCCTGCAGGAAGGCCCTTGGTAAATGGGAAAGCACTGGCAAACGTTTTGGTCTGTGATTGCCCACTTTGGGACACAGGGACCTTAATGCCCACCCCTCCCCAACGTGGTTCGTTCTCTGCCAGGCAGCTCAGACAGAGCTGAAGCCTGCCCCTGGCATCTTCCTGCCCTGGCCCCCCACGGCCCACCCCCCACTGTGCTGCTCCCTTTTCCACATGACAGCTCCACAGATATGTGAAGACTGTGTCTGGGTCCCTCAGTGTCTGTGTTTGCAGAAATGATTAACCTGAGAGAGCTAAAAAGAAGTGTGTATGTGGGGGGTGGGGGTGGGGGTGTGGCTGAGAGGGGGACGGGGGCCTGGCAGCCATAGTTTGACCCTTCTGGCTCTGCTGGGGAGCTGGCTGGAGCCGCCCAGGGAGTGGAGCTGGACTCGATCCAGGCCATCACCATGCTCCCTCCCTGACCTGGTGGCCTTCAGCCCCAAAGCTTAGCAAGGTTTCTCCTTCCTTCCCCCAGGAAGGCTCCTTGGCTCTGCCTTCCCATCTTCCTGTAGCCCCTTGGGCACAAATTGCCTCTCTACACATTGGCAACCAGAGCTAGACCAAGCTTTGAAGTACCCCCATGCTGCTGTTTCCCAAGCAAAGAAAGTGGGGAGTGGCCATAAATGCAGGCAAGGGCTGTGTGCTATGGTGCCGAGGGGCAGATGCCAGGTTGGGCCAGGACGAGGAGAGAGGAGTGGGCGAAGGAGGACCCGGGGCATGGGCAAACCCCTCAAGAAGCTGTGTTGAGAAGTTGGGAGAGAGAAGGTGGAAGCTGGAGTTGGCAGAGGATCACTGGAAGCTGGTGTTACTTTTCAAGAGGTGAGAGCAAGCCTCCAGGGCAGGGAGGGAGTTGACTGAGAGGAGGGAGCACTTGAGGATCCAGGAGGGGATAAAGGATGGAGAGAGGGGACACCTGGGGAGGGCAGACAGGGGGTGGGCTGGAGGCTGGGGGATCAGGAGCCTTAGCCAGGAAGCTGGGCAGGGACAGGTGTCTGGGCAGGAGGTGAGCAGGGACGGAGGGGAGGTGATGGTAGGAAGTGGAAGAGGTCTCCTCACTGCCTGCACTTGCTCCTTGAGGTCAGGAGATAAGCTTCTCATTGGGGAAGGGCCCTGAGAGGGTGAGGAGGCCTTGGGGGCATGTGTATGCAGGGCTAGCAGAGAGCTGAGAGCAGGGGAAGGTTGGAATGAACAACTCTGGGCTGGAAAGGAAGCCAAGAGGGGCTGATGGGAAAAGAGGGGTGGAGAGACTGCAGGTCTCTGGGAAATCGGGAGCCTGTGGGTGGGGTCAGAGGGTGAGAGGGCAGCACCGCCCAAGATCTAAGTCTCTGGAGCAGAACACCTACGTCCACTCACTAGCTGTGTGACCCTGGCCAAATGACTTAACCTCTCTGGGCCTCTTCAGTTGTAAATAGGTAGAATGCACTTAATTATTCCTGAGGGGGTCAGTCCTGCCTTAAGTACACTGCTCAATTTGGTCCACTTATCTACAAGTTGGAGAATCCAGGGTCTGTCTGGGGTAGGAGCTCTCAGGGGCTCTCTGGGCCAGTGGTTCTCAGACTTCACTGTGCATAAGGATCATCTGGGGTTAGGGGGTGCTTGTTACAAATTTAGGTTCGGGGCCCTCTGTCCTCAGTCTAATTCAGTGTGTCTGTGTTGCAGTCTGGGGACCTGCATTTCTAATGAACTTCTCAAGTGATTCTGATAGAGGTGTTCCTCAGAGCACACTCTGAGAAACAGTGCTCTAGCCCAGCCAGCTTCCCAGTCCATGAATCCTTTGCAAAATCCCAACTAGCACAGCCCTGCCCTGACTCACATACCCCTCTAACGGGGAGCTCACCCCCTTTATCCCAGGCAGCTGCTGCCTCCTGGAAGCTCAGTCACAGCTAAGGCCTGCTGCCTCTGGCAACCCCCACTCCCACCTCAACTTGGCCAGGCTCAGCCCCTGGGGCCAGGAAGGAGTAAGCCTGTTCTGGTCCCTATAATATTGAGATTGTATCTCTCAAGCCTGCTCCATCCCAACCTCCTGTCTTTCTGTCCTACCCCTGGGGTGGCCCAGAGCCAGCTCACCCCACCCTCCAGCAGTGAGAGCAGAGCAGAGGGGATAGCATGCTCCCTCCTTTCCAGTTCTGTGCTCTGGGGCTCTGGAATCCAGACCCCAGGTTTATCTCCTACCTCCTCAGCAGACATCCCCAACTCCCCTGTAGGGTCATCCCCCTCCCTGTTCCTCTGGCCCATGTCTCCAGGCTTAGCCTTCCGCCCCCCAGGTTGCCGTCTGCTCACTCGTCTGTGTCACCCTCCCAGGGGTGTCTGGGGGTGAAGGCTAAGTGGGGAAGGAGGAGACAGGCTGCCAGGGAGCCTGCACCTGGTGGTTGGAGCTGGTTATGCCTCAGGCTATAAAGGGAACAGCTCTTCTAAGAAGGGAGAGCCAAAAACAGAGGTGTTTTTATTTCAGAAAAGGGCGAGCCTGGAGTTTTGGGAACCCAAAAGCCTCTTACTTCTAAAATTACCCCCTGGGCTCTCTAGCCACTGCTGTTGCCCAGCCTCAGCCCCCTGGCTGGGTGGAGACAGTAGGTGCTAGAACAAGTTGGGGGCAGCAGCAGCTGGTCTACACGCAGTGGGTTGGTGCTCCTGGGAGAGGAAGGGACTCCCAGGGTCTAAGAAGCCCTAGCTCCCAGCATGGACCTTTGCCGCCATCCTCTAGTAGGTCCTGCCCTTCTCTCCACAACCACCAGTGAGCGATCACATAATTATGTGCTGAGAAGGAAGCACTTGCAGAAGGTGCAAAGCTGCGGCCAGTTCCTTTCAGGCCTGTTGGCAGGTCCTGGTGCTGGGCAGGAGGCCCAGCTTCTCTCACTGCTCAGGGGCTGCCTCGGGGCCAGTGACTCAGGCTGGCCCCGGCCCGCCAGCACCCCCAGGCCCCCTCTCACCAGGCCTCCTGCCCACCCCCAGGCCCCCTCTCACCAGGCCTCCTGCAGCCCCAGTCTCTGGGTACCGACCCCTTGTCTGGGGTACCCTCCCCCACCTCTCTGCCAGTTACCCACGACTTCTCTCCATTTTCCCATTGTTCTATGATGAACACATAAATGCTGCCAAGAAGGCTCTTCCTTGCCCGTGACAGTGGATGGTCAAAAGCCCAGGCCCTGGAGGGAGCAGGTTTGGGATCAAATCTCAGCTCTGCTATTTCCTGACTAGGCAAACTGGGCAGGTCACCTTGTGGCCTCAGTTTCCTTATCTGTAACATATGGATAGTAATTGTACCTCCCTCGTGGGTTGTCAAGTTGACATATAAAATGCATACAGGAAGCACTCAATAAATGTTAGCAATTATTATCATTGTTATTATTCTCTGATGGGGTCAGATTTATGGCCACTTAGACCTTGGGGATGGGCTCTGGCTGGGAATCTCCTCTGTGGCTTCCTCAGCTTGAGCCCCTTCCTCTCCTCACCCCTCACCCCTCTCCTCCCCTTCCCTGCTGCAGCCTTGGATTCTGGCAGGGGTTTCTCCTGGGACAAGTGACTTATTTGGTTGGCAACTTTCAGCTAGTCCCCTCTGTGTCTGGTCTCCCACTGGATCCCAGGGACCCCAAGAGGAATTAGTCAAGGGCTTGGTCTTTGAGGAGCTACCTGGTGAGTGTTGGAATAAGAAGAAGCAGACAAAGAAAGGAGCTCTCCCAGGCCTGGGCGGCAGGTGCTCACTAGGATAGTGCACGGGAGATCTGGGAAGGCTTCACAAATGAGGAGGTGACTCCAAAGCTAAGCCCCGAAGGACAAAGAGGGATGTTCCAGCTGGCCAGAGAGGGGAAGGCATGCTGGGCAGAAGGCACAGCTCATTCACATGCCCAGGAGTATTCTGCCTCCTTGAGCCACAGGGAGCCACCTGAGGTCCATACAAAGCCTCTGGGTACCAGATTAATGATGAGAACTAATCTAACGTTCGAGGTAGGCTGTGTTAGTATCCCCATTTGGGGATGAGGAGACTGAGGCACAGAGAGGCAAAACGAGACGCACAGAGAGGCAAAACGAGACACGTAGCTCGTGAGTGGGGACCTGGGATTGGAACCCAGAACAGCCCGACTCCAGAATTCATGTTCTTACCCTTGCTCCGCTGCCTCCCAAGTAACTGGCCCTATCAAAATATGGAGCTGTGGGGGCCTGCCCAGAGTGGCTGCCTTTGGTTTCTGCCCACCGGGGCTCCAACTTCCCAAGAGAAGGGCCGAGCTCTCCATCCTGCCCTGGCCACCTGCCCACACCTGCAGCCCCCTGGCTGTGCCCCCACTCTTGCCCGCCAGCCTGCACCACCGCCTCCTGGGCCCTGAGCTGGGATGCCCCAGCCCCGTCACTCCCATCACAGCCATGCTTGTCCCTCTCCAGTTGGAGAGCAAAACTCAAGAGGGATTGCCCCAATCAGGGGCCTTGGCACCCCCTTCCTGAGCCACGGCGCTGATGCTGTCTGCAGGGACTTTAGGCAGTGGGGGTCACGGGCTCCTTCCTCCCCCGCTCACCTGGCCAACCTGTCACATTCAGGTGGGGAACAGGAGGTGGGTGCGGTGGGCACCCTCTCTGCCCTTGCTTGGGGAGCTTCCCTGCTGCTCCTGTGTTTTGCAGTCTGTGGTGGTGCCCAGGTGCCGGGGGACAGCCGAGGCGCTTCAGATCACCGTGGGCCATGTCCTGGGAGACGCCGGCAGCCCCTACCTCACAGGACTTGTAAGGCCGGGTGGGTCTGAGTAGGGGGAGGTGTGGAGAGGAGGGTCTGGAGGAGGAACCGCATGTGCTAAGATCCAGGAGCCGGCCTGGTGGGCCGGGCAGACCCAGCCTCCCTCCTCTGCAGATTGCCAGCACCCTGCGGGCCGGGCGCCCCAACTCCTACCTGCAGCGCTTCCTCAGCCTGCAGCAGAGCTTCCTGTGCTGTGTCTTCGCCATTGCGCTGGGCGGCGGCTGCTTCCTGCTGACGGCACTGCACCTGGAGAGAGACCAGGCCCAGGTCCAGCAGTCTAGTGCCAGCCCATCAGAGGGAAGACTGGGAGGAGGTGAGGGAGTGAGCCATGCGGTGACCTGGGGGAGAGTGCTCCTGGCAGAGGGAATAGCTCGTGCAAAGGCCCTGGGGTGCACGTGTGCCTGATGTGTTTGGGCAGTGGTAAGGAGGCAGCATGGCTGGAAGAGGAACGAGGCGGGGAGTGGTAGGGGATGAGGGCAGAGCAGTAACAGGGCTGGGCCTAGAGGGCCCTGGTGGGTCCCGGTAAGGCCTGTGGCCTTACTCTGAATGCAATGGGAGCCGCTGTGGGGTTTCCAGCGTAGGAGCGGTGGGGTCAGGTTTACATTGTAAAAGCATCACTCTGGTTCTGTGTTGAGTAAAGACTGTAGGGGGTCAGAGTTGAAGCAGAGAGGCCACCGGAGGCTCTGGAATGATCCAGGAGAGAGAGGATCGTGCTTAGACCATGGTGGTAATGGTGAAGGTAGTGGGAAAGGGTAGGATTCCCAGTGTATTGTGCAGGTGGAGCCTGGAGGATTCCTGACAGATATGTGCCCAGGCCTGGTCCCAAAGCCTTGCCTGCCTCCTCTGTGGCTGGATGAGCGTCTTTCTCCCCACAGGGACCCTGGACAACAAGGACACAGAGAGTCAAAACTTGCTTTCTGGCACCAGTGCCTCTACCCAGGACCCCTGAGACCTCTGCCCAGCAGCAAGGAGGCCCCACCCACCCTGCCTACAGCCCCCAGTTGGCTTTGACAGTAGCAGTGCCTCTGCCGACCTTTGGCTGTGGCTCAGGGACCCCGGCTGAGTTGCACCTGCCACTTCTTCACTCCCAGCTAGAGAGCTGGCAGCGCCCGGCAGCCAGGCTGGGAATTGAGCTGTCAGCACCCTCTGTGGGAGGCCTGGGCCTGTGCCCACCCCCAGCACCAGTCCACTCCAGCCTGGGATCCTCAGCCTGGCTGCCGAGAGGCCCCAATTAAAGTATGGTCAGTACAAAGCCCATGGATTTCAGGTCTTCAGACAACCATATCATTTATGGCCTCATGGTGCCTCTGCTGGGAGGGGAAGGGAAGAAGAAGAGGTGGGCAGTCCAGGCCATGGATGCACGCTGCCCCTGAGGTGGGGAAACAGAGGGGGTTTCTCGGCATGGGACTGTAGGTGGCCCCACCTCTGGGCGTCCCAGCGTGTGCACTGGTCAGACTCACTCTGACCCAGATACCCATCTGAGTGAATTCACCCTTGGAATAAAAGGTGGGGGCCGAATGGGTGGTCTTGGAGATGGAGTTCTGCTCTGATGCTCCAAGTTCCAAGGAACCACACAGAGGAGCTCCCAAGCCTGCACCTTCTCAGACTGCTGCCCACAGCACCACACTGAGATGCTCACATGGCTGTGCATGCATGCATCCCCCCAGCTGTGCCTTGTTCGGCCACCCCCACCCACACGCTGATACCGCCTCCCCTGCCCCCCCCAGCACAGCTCGTGGTGTGGGATGGCTCTGTAGGACCCTTGCTTGCCACTGGGTTCAGAGCAGCTGGGTTCAGCGGGCCTGCAGGAGATCACCAGCTTCCAGGCAGGCAGCGGTGGGAAGGCATGTTCCTTCCACCCAGGAGCACGAGCTTCTCTCCCCCTCCCCTGGTGCCCAGCCAGGAGATCACTTGCTCACTTGCTAATCGCCACCTTTGCCGTGCCAGGCTGTGCTTGACTCCCAACAGCTGTGGGAGGAGCAGCAACCAGTTTCATGGGTACCTCCTGACCTAGGCTTGCTCAATCCCTGCCTCCTGGGATATGCTCCCTGCCCCTCATTGTACTGAGGGATGCGACAGGCTCCAGGAGCAGGGCTCTCCAGCTCAGCCCACGTTTGCCCCATCCCCTAGTCTCAGCCCAGGTTGGAGCTGACACCACCAGGCTGACCAGCCCCTTAGACAACATTTGACACTTGGAGCTCATGAACCGGGCTGCCCCTGCAGTTGCAAGGAAGAGGCTCCGTGAGGGTATTTGGTTGTTCCTGAGAAGGAGGTAGCCAGTCTGGTCCCCCTTGGCATTCATTGGCTGTGTGACCTGGGCCACTTCCTGCCTCTCTCTGAGCTGCAGACTCCCCTGCTCTGTAGAAGTGTGTTGGACGTGGCTTTCCCAGCCCAGGCCTCATGTTGTTCTCCCAGGCTGGGCCTAGGCCCACAGAAGCCCAGGTCCAGGCTCTGAACTGTTCCCCCAGCAAGCCTAGGGGGACTCCTGTGAGGCTCAGCTCCCAGATAGTGCAGCAGGAAATGGGCTTCCCCAGAGTCAGAACATTAGGCACCCCACCCCTCACTCCAGCATCCACTGGCTGGGGAGGAAAATCAGAAACCTCATTCGTGTCAATTCCACAAACACGTATTGATATCACCCAGTGCCCATCCTGGTGTCAGGTGGTGAATCACACACCACTACTGCCCTTGGACCTCACAGCCCAAGGCAGTACAGGGAGAAGCTCCACTAGACCAAGTGGAGCTCCTGCTGAAGGAGGCACTCTGGACAAAGAAAGGGACTGATCCAGTTTAATCCCATAATCCAGGGTACTTTTTTCAGGTTTAAGTCCATGCTGATGTTTGGGTTGCTGCGCAGGTGGATGGTGCTTCCCAGGACTGAGCTAGATAAGATGTCCAGCCAGGAATGTATAGGCTGTTGTCGTCCAAAGGAGTTGGAGCAAGGCAGAGGCTCCAGGGCTGGTGGTCCCTGAGGTGACAGAGACCGCATTTCCTTTGCAGCAGACCCAAGCTGTGCTCAGCTCCTACCTCCTGCCTTACTGGGGCCGGGCATGGTGAGCTAAGGTCAAGAGAGGAGCTCTGTGAGAGCCCAGGAAGGCTTGGCTACTCAGGCCAGAGTGGAGAAGTCTGGCAACTGAAGGAAAAAAAAAAAAAGAGAGGGGGGCTCCTTTTGGGTAATTCCAGTCACTAATACTCCAGGCTTGTTTGTTGAGAATGTCAGTGGGGGAACCCGCTGCTCAGCAGGACAAAGTCCTCAAGCCTGACCCTTCAGCTTTATGTGTTAATTACTCTTCTCAGACATACGCTGCATTCCGGCTCCCAGGTGTCCCCCTGGCATGCGTGTGTGTCCGTCAGGTGTCCCCCTGGCATGCAGGTGTGTCCGTCAGAGTGCTGAGTTCATCTCTATGTTGGTGTGAGAGTGAGTAGTTTGCCTGAGCTGCTCTTACAAATACCACACAATGGGCTGTCTAGAACCATGGGAATTTATTGTCTTTCAGGTTCGGAGGCTAGAGGACTTGCTTCCTCCTGTTCTGGCACTGTATTGCACAATCCCGGGGGTTCCTTGGCTTGCAGCTGTGCTTCAGGTCACCTAGCAATGTCCTCTCTTTTCTCCCTGCTCTTCTGGTTTCTGCTGACTTCTGGCTCCTGGCTCTTCCTTGTGGCTTTCTCATTATAAGGCCATTAGTAATCCAGATCAAGGCCTACCTTGGCTCAGTTCGCCTGCCTTACCTAAAAATAACATCTTCTAAAGGTCCTATTTACAATAGGGTCATACCCACAGGAATGTGGAGTAAGACTGTGTTTGTTGGGGGTACATAACTCCATCTACCACGGTATGTTTATAGGGTTTTGAGAAAAGCTCTCCCTCAACTTTGACCTCAGGCTTGGAGGGTTGAGCATGTACATCCAGATGGTCACCCCAGCCTTGGCTTGTTTCCCTGCAACACCAGACACCAGTCTGCCTGTTGGATTCCCTGAAGCACTTGACTTTCCTCCCAGTCTGGACAGCCCCATGAGGGCATTTGGTCTAATGCAGTGTCTAAGGACAGAGCTGGCGTAAGGCAGCCAGAGGTTGATGGAGTCAGGCTTTATCCCCAAACTGATGAAGAGTCAGCCAGGGAGGTGCATGTCCTCCCTCTGTGTGACTGTTTCAGTTAGGGTCGTAAGGTTGTATGCAACAGAAACTGACTAAAGCAGGAAAAGGACTTGGAAATACATCAGGAGCTCACAGAATTGATGGAAAGTTTGGAGAATCAGGAGCCAGGTCTCCTGGGCTATCTAATCTGGGGTCCTTCATCAGAATTTCAAACATTTCCCCCATTTTTTTGTCACTCTACTTGAGATTTAAAGTCCTGAGCAAGAGAGTCCAGTTGAGCTAGCTTGGATCCTATGCCCAGGTGTTGATTTATAGCTCTGTTTAAACCAGGAAACAAGGTTGCCATTAGGAAGAGGAATGGATTCTCATCATCAAAATAAAACAAAAATGAAAAAAAAGAGAGTGCGCGCGCGCAAGAGAGAGAAAACAAGTGGCAAGTGTACACTACAGTGATGTTGGGCAGGCTACTGCCCCTCTCTAAGATGCATCTCTCCACGGGTCAGGGAAGGGCTGAGTTCAATGTTCTCTAAAGGATTTTTCAATTCTGATAGTCCAAGTCCATTGCAAAGGAGACTGAGCCCAGTATAATTTAGAAAGCATTAAAAATGTTCAAATGACAAAACAGGAACTTCTGTATTAGTAGGTACCCAAAGCCATCTGTTCTGAGCAGGAGAGAGAGAGTCAGAAACAGAGTGTTCTGAGCACAGCTCGTGAGGCAGACCCAGGCTTGGGGCTGGGGAACCTCCAACAAGTACCCAGCTTGGCAACAGCAGGAGCAGAAAGGAGATGCCTTCTTCCCATCCATGGGTGGTGACCTGCAGGAAAGGCTAATCAGAGGGTGTCAGCAAATGGCAGGTGGAGTCAGTTAGGAAGAAAATGCCTTTTCCAGATGGGCCAGGAGAAGAATCTGGCTGGTTGTGAGTCACTCAGAGCAACAGATACATGATTCAAATCAACATGTATTTCCTGGGCACTTACTAAATGTCATTTACTCATTCAATCAACCAACATTCTCTGATCACCTCCTCTGTACTGGATCTTGGAGATGAATCAGACTGGGTATGGGCCCTCAAGGCTCACCATCTGTTGTAGGGTGGGGGTGGAATCACGCACAAACATAATCAGCATAATGAGTCTGGTGTGATGGAGGGATGCACAAGTTACTCAAGTGGCCTAGAGGAGGAAGTGACTGATTGTCCAGGTGGGTCAGGGAAGGCTTCCTGGAAGAAGTCATGTCTGTACTGGGTTTCTCAAGGACTAAAGTGGGAGGAGTGAGCTAGCTAGACAGCATAGGAAGAGCATGACCAAATGGTCAGGATAAGGGGGTTGGGGGAGGGGTGCACGGGTAGGTTGGCAATAAGACGCTCTCCGTGGTCCTGAACCATCGTTGCATTAGTAGGTCAAGGGCTTTCCTGTTGAGAGGAGGGCAGGGACTAGAGACAAGTGCCCCCAATTCCTGCTGCTTCCCCAGGCTCCAGGAAGTATAATAACTGTGAATGAGTTCAGGGAGGTCCATGTGCAGTGTGATGGGAGTGTAATTTTAAGAGAAAAAAAGCAGAATCTGAGGCTAGAGGCTGGCATGGATCATGAAATGTCTTGGAGGTCACATTAGGGAACTTAGATGTTTTTTAATCCTGATGGCAATTGGAACAATGGAAAGATTTTGAGCAAGATAGTGATAGGATCATATGTGTGATTTAGAAAATTTCACTGGCAAGCAATATGGAGAAAAGACTGGAGGTAGATTGCTGGGACAGGTAGCATTGAGCTTTACAAGATCCAGCTGAGAGATGGAGAGGTAGACATTAAAGAAAATGACAGGCCCTAGATGTGGAGTTGAGGGAAAAGGAGCTCATTTGGGTGTTCCAAGCTTAAGGCACCTGTGGGATCTCTAGGGGCCATTATGCAAGAGGCTATTGGACATATGGATCTGGTGCTGGAGGCAAGGCCAGGTCTATAGACAGACATTGTGGCATCGTGAACATGGAGGTTGGGGTGTCATGAACACATGGATGATGGTTGAAAGCATAGGCATGAGTGAGAGGCTGCCCAGGGAGAATGTGCCAAGTAAGAAGGGAAGCCGAGTCTTGGAGACACTCCCATAGAAGGGGATGGGCAGAAGGGAGCTGGACTGAGCTCCCAATTACTGACCTTGGAGGAGTTATTCCATTCTAGGCCCATATTTCTCAGTGTGTTCTTCAGAGCTCCAGTCTTGCAAGGTAAGATGTTCTATGGTCAAATACACATGGGAACCTGGTAACCTATACCTCCCTCTTATATCAAAGGCTCTGAAAAGTACTCCAGTAAGGAAAACTACTTTGCTGTGTTTACCTCACCATTTTTCAAATATACTTGCCCTTGGAATAATAGCCATTTAATATCCTGTGCCCCACTGGTTTTGAAATTATGGTCTAGACTTAATGAATGAATACCAAAACTGGGAGGCCCTTTAGCTGCCACTGAGTTCAGCCTCTCAATACTAAGAACAGCATTATAGGGCAGTAAAGGAAGCACTGGAGTAGGAGGTAGACATAGCTGGGATTAGTCCAGGCTCCTTCATACAAAGTATGTGCCCTTGGGCCTCAGTGTCTTTACCTGTGAAATGCAGTGGATATAAGAACCCTACAAGTCCTACCAGCTGCTGGTCCCCGGATACTGGTAAAGGCTCTCAGAAGGCCACTGTGATTTGCCCAGGCCCATATAACTTACTGTCCTCCCTATGGCCCTGCCTTTAGTGGCCCCTTTGTGTTAAAACCCCAGCAAAACCCACACAGAGGAGCGGCTGGCTTGTGTGGTGGCAGCTTAGAGGTCCCCCAGAGTTGAAAGGTTCAAAACTCTGCCCTCTTTCTTTGCTCCAGGGCTTACTCAGTGGTGGAAAATGAGGGCCATGGGATGCCTGGGCAGGGATGTGGGAGTAAGCATGAGGCTGTCTGGTGAGTGGGATCACCCTTACAGCCATGCTCACACCTCCTCCCCAGCTGAGGAAAGTACCACTGCTGGGCATCATCCCGCAGCTGGACATCGTCCTCCAGCTGACATCATCCCACAGTTATGAGGATCACTGCTGGGGCCCAGCCCCAGCCCCATAAAGCTCCTAGGTCTATCCTTGCTGGAATCCCCTGCCATCCCAGCCCACCTTGTAGAACTCCCCACATCCGGCTTTGCAGATCCGAGGTCAGCAAGCTGGGAAGAGGCAGCAAGACAACTTTCAGAATGAAATGTTTTCCTAACTCTCCCGTCACAGTCATTCATATCCAACATGCTGAAGCATATTTTTAGTCACTTCGCAGAATTTAAAATACACCTCGAAGGCGCCAAGAAACACCAGCTTGGGGATGAACTCTGCTCACAAGAGACTGGGGGGAGGGGGGGGAGACACTCATACTGTGGCGCCCATCTGTGACGCACTGTGGCCAACACCTTCACGTGGTACACCTGCCTGGGGATGTGGGGCCCAGGGGCAATGTGCAGTGGGAACTGAGCTCCCAGCCTGAGGGGAGGGGTCAGTTGCAGCCCTGCCACTGGCTGCCCGTCCATGGTGTCACGTCCATGCTCTGGGGCCTGTCTGTGAACTTTGCCTCCTGAATCTCTGTCAGGTCTAACATTCTGTCCTCTGAGCCTCATTTGTACAAGCTTTTCCTTTCAAAGCCCCCAAATGGGTGAGAGGGGGCTCTTCATGGAGCCACAGCGCCTCCGAGATGGGCCAGAGTGGCGATGGTGGCCTGAACACAGAAGCTACCCACCCACTCTCTATGGCAGACAGGACTCCTTCTCCCAAACCCCCACCCCACATAAGGGGGTGGGGGCTGGATGGGAGCACTCAGACTTCCAGCCAGCCTGAACTCCACCCTCCTTGCTACTTCCAGATGGAGAAACTGAGGCCCAGAGAGGGACTGGGTCTTGTCCAAGGTCATGTGGCACACAGGGGGAAGAACAGGGCTAGGACTCAGCCTCTTTTTTTTTTTTTTTTTTTTTAAAGATTTTATTTATTTATTTATTCATCCATCGCCCCCCTGCTGCTTGCGCTCGCCGGGTCAGCCAACCACGCCGTGAGGGCGGGCCCGCCCCCACCAGGAGGCCCCGGGAACCGAACCCGGGGCCCCCCACATGGCAAACGGGAGCCCCACTGATCGAGCCACAGCCGCCTCCCAAGGACTCAGCCTCTTGTCCTCCACTTGGGGCTTTGTCCCCTTCCTAACGCACAGCTGGATGTCTGAAGTTTGGGAGTGTGGTGCCCTGAGGCAGGGAGGCCCTTTCCTAATGCCCTGTCTTTGGTGGGCTTTCCTTGCTAGGAGCCCTGTCTGGGAGGCAAGGGCAGGGTCTGGGTTTGCACACAGGGTTGGGTCCAAGGGGAGGGGTTGGGGCTGGGGCTGGGCTTCAGTGGCAGGTGGGCAAGAAAGCCTTTTGGGCCTGGCAGAGGTCTGGATCCTGGGCCAAGCACCCACCTTTCATGCTTCTTGGTTCTTATGCAGCCGTCCCCGAACCGATTAACTAGAGCAGGTGGGTAGCTGCGGGATCCGCCCAGGCTCTCGAACAGGCATCTCTGTCTGAGACTCTCTCTACAGGATGTCCAAATACCCTGGGCCGGTCTTCCAGAGTCTCCGCCAGGAGCCCAGCCCGTGGGAGGGATTGGGGTGGAGGGCATTGAGCAGGTGCTGGGGAGTCCTGCTCCCATAACCGCACTCCCGGCTCCGGAGCTTCCCGCAAACCCCCTCAGGGTCCGAGCGGGCCTCGGCCGCCAAGCGGCTCCGGCAGGACTGCGCCCCAGTCGGGCGGGAGGGACTCTCCGCCCCCCCTCCCCGGACAGCACGTGCGGGGTGGGGCTGTGGCCGGAGCCTGGAGCCGATTGGGTGCGGGCCTGGTGGGCGGGGCGGGGCGCAGCTGTCAGAGCAGCCGCGGCGACAGCGGCGCAGCGGGCTGAACCGTGGCAGCGCCGCAGCCTGGGTCGGAGCGCAGCAGCCGACGGGGCCCGGCCGGGATGGTGCAGCGGCGGCTCCACGGCTCACGCGCGCACTGAGCGGGCCCGAGCTGGGGCCCGGGCCCCCCGCGCCCCCCGCCGCCCCGATCCCGGCCGGCATGATGTGCCTGGAATGCGCCTCGGTGGCGGCGGGCGGCGCGGAGGAGGAGGAGGCGGACGCGGAGCGGCGGCGCCGGCGCCGGGGGGCGCAACGAGGTGTTGGTGGTGGCGGCTGCTGCGGGGCGCAGGGCGCGGGCGGCGCTGGAGTCACGACCGCTGACGACGAGGTGCAGACGTTGTCCGGCAGCGTGAGGCGGGCCCCACCCGGGCACCCCGGCACCCCCGGCTGTGCAGCTGCTGCTAAGGGCCCCGGCGCGCAGCAGCCCAAACCGGCCAGCTTGGGCCGCGGGCGGGGGGTAGCCGCCGCCATCCTCAGCTTGGGCAACGTGCTCAACTACCTGGACAGGTACACCGTGGCAGGTGAGCGAGTGCCCCACCCAACCCGAAGGTCAGGACCCCCGCCTCGAAGTACCCCGGGGAGCCTTTGATCCCAGGCCTTCTATATCCAAGCCCTACGTTGTGTCCCTAAGGGACCGTCTGCTCGGGCACCAACTGGGGAAGTGATGCCCCCGTACCCAATAGGTCCAATCCAGAGAAGCCCCCCACCAACCCTTAGGGTCAGGGACTGGGGGAGTCCCCACCCGTGGAGGAAACCAGCCCTTGACGTCCCATCCGTTGTCCTCTTCGGTAGAGTCTCCTCTGCGTCTCTCTGTGCTCTTGCTTACACACCCCCTCTCGCCCCAGCCGCAGGTTCCCGGGCCTCTTCTCCCCTCCCCCAGCCCGGGCCGTCTGTCGGTCGCTGGCCCGGCAGTTCCTTCCTTCCTCGGCCGCCTCCAACCCCCTGCCTGCGTGCGGCGAGTACGCGCGCCCCTTGCGGGTGTGCGCCAGGGAGACCGAGTGTGTGCGCGCGTGGCAGCGCGGATGTGTGTGTGAGCGTGTGAGCGCGTGGCTGACAAAGGCTCCCGGCTGCGGGGAGCAGAGGGAGGGGCGGGGCGGGTCCGCGGCGCCTGGGGACCCAGGATGCGGTTTGCAGCTGGCCCTGGCTAGAAGCCTGAAGACGCCTCCCCCCTGCTCCATGTCGCTCAGGGCCTGGGGCAGGGCGCAGGCCACTGGGACTAGAGAGGGGCGACTTTATCCTCTCTGAGCACCTCTGGGAACCAGCCTTGGGGATGGGGTGGGGGTAGCTAGAACGAATGGGTTCTAGGCCTCGTTTGCCCCTAATATGATTGGCTGTGACCTTGGGCTAATCTTAGCCCATGTCTAGGTCTATTTCCCCATTTGTGAGGTCGTTGATCCGCAGGCCCTTTGAGAATGGATGGGATTCTGGGTTTCTGGTCTGCTCAGCCTCCTCCCTCACTTCTCAGGGATCTGGGGATAGTGACTTGCCCTAGGTTGAGCTGTCCCTGGATAGAAATAGGGCAGCCTTGAGAGAAAAGGACTTTGGCCAGGCTGGCATAGGAGGGGGCTCCCTGTGGGAGGTGAGACATGACTGAGTACCTGGTATGCTGGCACAGAACCTGCCTAACCTAACAAGAGTTTAGCAAAATCTGGAGCTACCCAAAGCAAAAAAAAAAAAACAAACCAAACCAAAACAAAAAACAGCAGGAGAAATTTTGGACAGACTTTAAAGAACTTTGTGGCTATTGATAGAGAAGACTCCTGGCATAATGACCATCTAGGTGGCTACCTCCTGCATGCCACTGGGGTTTCCTTCTCTGGGCCTCGGTCTCCCTGTCTGTCAAATGGGGTTTTGTGTCAAATGGAAGGGGAGAACTCAGATGGGAGAGCAGAGGCTGCTGCTGCTCCCCTCTTCCCCTGGCTTCGAAAGCCCCTTGGCTCTGCCATCCACTGGGAGTTGGAAAAGGATACCAGTGGCACCTGTTTCTGGGTGCTGTGGGTCATCCCCAAGAGAACCTTACTTTGGCCTGGGAAGCAGGAATGCTGAGCACCACAGGGACTGCTGTGCACGTGTGTGTGCCTGGCTGCCTGGGAATGGGAGCTTAGGTGCCACCCTGTGGGGAGAAGTCAGAGAACACCGGGCATCCTCACTCAGTGCAAAATAAGCATCCATATACAGATGGGGAAACCAAAGCCCCTGGTCAGCCCTTGTCCTAGATGACACAGAGTGGACGACAAAGCTGGCATTAGCTCTTCTAGTGAGCCTCTTCCTGGGAAGAGCTTTCCCCACCCTCTCTCAGCTAGGGAATGAATGGTGCAGCTTCTGGCACTGTAACACTTTCCAACTTGTTTTTTCCGGCCCCAGATCACCCCCTCTGACATTCTTAGGGGAACTAACTCTGCCAGGGGCCGGAGGGGTAGGGGGAGTGGGATCAGGGAGGCCTGGTGCTTATCTGTCCCACCCCTACTTGGGTTCCAGAGTCAGAATGTCCAAATGGGGGAACAAGATAGGAACATTCTTGTGAATTGGTAAGGGGGCGGGCAGCGGTGGCTAAGAGGGGAGTGGGGCATTAGGGAGGAAGGCCCGGAAACCCCTGTGCAAACACCCGCCTGGGCGAACATCCCTCCCTGTCCCAGCTGGGGGCGGGAGCTCATGTGCCACCCCACCCCCAACACAACATACACAGATTTCCTCTCCGGATAAGCCTGGCTCCATCTCTCTCTCTTTATGGTAGACTCCCTGCCCCCCACCCCCATGTCAGTTTTTAGGAATGTTTACTGTCTCTATGACAACCACTATGGCTTGACATGTCTTGGGGGAGGGAGGGGGTATTGTCCTCCCAGGCCTAAGTCCACCTTAGGACTTATTGCTGGCTGGCCCAGCTGGGACCGAGGCGGGGGCCCCGACAGTCTGCTGCTTAGCCACCTTCCACGATCAGCCCCATCTGGCCTCTGAGACCCTCACCTTCTGGCCCCCACTCCCCCCTCAGAGAATGGGGTGGGTCCTCACTCTCCTCCCTTAAACCCATCTGTACATTTCTATCTTCATGGTCTAGACCAGCTCTGTCCCAGGAGAATATAATGCAAGCCACATATATAATTTAAAATCTTCTACTGGCCACGTTAAAAAGGTAAAATGAAACAAATGAAGTTAATTAATTTTTAAACTCCCATATCCTACATCTTTACATTTTGACATGTAATCCATATGAAAATTATTAAAGGGATATTTTGCTTCTTTTTCCTACTGAGTCCTCAAAATCCAGAGTGTTTTACATGTACAGCACATGTCAACTGAGACTGGTGCTTTTCAGATGCTCAGTAGCCACCATGGCTGGGACCCCCCTGGTGGACAGCCCAGGCCTAGAGTCTTTGATGCCAGAGTTTGAGTCTGGTCTCTTCAGCTTACCAGCTGTGTGACCTTGGGGACATCACCCGAGCCTTCTGTGCGAGATTTTCCTCCTCTCCACCTCCCAGGTCGTGTGGGGTAAATGAGAATGCATCTTAAGCACCTGGTACAAGGCCAGGCTCCTAGGAGAGCTTTAGAAATGTCCGCTGCTTTCTCTGCCATGCCTCCGTTCAAGCTGCACCCCTGGCCCTTTCCCTCTGTTTATGACCACCCTGTTCAGAACCCCTTTGCAGATCCCTCCCCTCTCCACCAGGGCTGGTCTCCATCCTGGGAACTCAGGAGCCTCTGGCCTCTGCTGAAGCATTTTCAGGGCTAATTATGGCTTCTCCTCCCCTGAGAAGCCCCTGAGGGCTGCAGTCTCAAAACCAGGTGAGATGAGGAAGGCCAGGCTCCCACTCCTGCCTTTCTTCCTGAGCATTCCTTTGGTTGGATGAAATTGAGGTAGCCCAGAAACCTCATCTGAACCCTTCCCTCCCCCACCTTGTGCAGAAAGGGACACTGACAGGCAGGGCAGAGTGGGACCAGACACCCGTCCCCCTCCTGTCTGTGCAGCAATCTCTCCAGCTATAGGAGCCTCAGGTGGAGGTGGGGCAGGTTCCTCATTGTCCTCTCCCCGCTGCCCCCCTTCTGGCCTGGAAACACAGAGGCTCTGCTGGCCAGGGCAGAAGCCCTTCTGGGCAGATGAATATCAATTCAATGTAGCTCCCCTAGGGCACTGTGGCTCCTGCTTGCATCTACCAGCCTGGCAGCCACCCACTCTGCATTTTGAGCCCACTCGCTAGTGGCTGCTGAGTCAGGAGCAGGGGCAGCCTCTCAGGTGAGGGTCCTGGGCCCCCTCTTCCCAGCTCCTGGTACCAGAGCCACCTCTGCTCCTGGGCTTCTGTTCTTCCATCTGCAAAATGGAAGCAGAGCTTGGGGGTGTAGGTGGCAGCATTTTGCTTACCAAAGGAAGAGCTGCCCGGGACCCTGTCCATGTTGGTGAATGACTATTTGAGAACTGAGATCCTTCCCCAACTTCACTTCTTTGGGGCACCTGTTCCCTTCCTGAGACCCGTTTTCCTTCCATTTGATCCAGTCCATGGCTGTTTGGGCACTCGGAGTTGGTGGGGAGGGGGCTGGTGAGGAAAGGCTGAGCCTGGCCCTGGGGGAGTCCTTTTCTGCCAAAGAAGCGAATACTGGTATCCATGGCAACCCCTCACTAACACAAACCTGGAAGGAGAGAGGAGCCCAGGGACCCAGCTGGGAACACAGGTCTGGCAGGGCTTAGGGGCTTCCCCAAACAGCTGAGTTGGGTGCAGAGGGAGGGAGATGCCAGTCCCTTTGGTGTCAGGCTGGGGATCACTTTCCTCTTGGCTCTTTTTTATCTGGCAGGTGGAGTCTGTCCAGAGTTGACAGAGGAAACTGAGTCCCAGGGCCACACGTGGGGTCTCCTGGGTGGGTGGGCCTGTAGTTCTAAGAATGAGGGTAGATGACACCCCTCTGCCCTGCCCCCTCGGGTGTCCCTACCCTGGCCAGGCCATGTCTTCACCGTGGGGAAACTTCCTGTTGAAGTCTGAGGGGCGGGCGTCCCAGGCTGCATTCCAGAGCATTGTGTCAGCACCTGGCAGAGTCAGCCCCCAGGTGAGCCATTGGGCTGGCCTGGAGTGTCCATGCCCTGGTGACTAACCACCAGCTGCCCATTTCCTTGTGCCTTCTTCCTCCTCTGGCACCTTCCACTGGTCCTGCCAGCCCCTCTGCTGTGCTATTGACCTGTCAGAGGAAGTGCCTTGAAACTCACTGTCTTAGTTTGGGGCTCAGGGCCAGTAACTTCCCTGGGCTGCACCTCAGTTTCCCATTTTATGAATGGGGCAGAGTAAGGCTGTTCCATCAGAGCTGCTTAGACAGGGGGACCTCCTGGCCCCTTTCCCAGACAGGATGTGGCTCTTGTTTCAGCCTGAAGTTCTGAGTGTAGTGAGGGAGGCAAAGAGAAGACTGACTTGATTCCCAGGCTCCCAGGCCTGGGTTCACTGTTGGGCCCTCAAGGTCTCCTGGGCTGAGCTTCCTGTTCGTGGCTTTGCCAGACTTGCTGTGTGGCCTGAGGCAGGTCCTGACCCTCTCTGGGCTCTAAGTCCGTGAGAGATGGTATTCTTTCCCCCTCGCTGTGGCTAAAGGGCACATGGGGCACTTGGTCTCAGGAACTCTTGCGTGTTCCCCAGGAAATGTAGGAGCTAACCTCAGTTTCCCCGAGTGGTGCTCATCATTGCCTCTCCCCTCCTTCCAGAAAGTCTTGCCCAGCTCTCTGGGCTGAGCCAGGCACCTAACTCCTGGTTTTCAATCATACTCTGTTCTGACCCAACACAGCACCTAGCCCCATGTAGGGTGACCATCTCCCTCCCAGCCTTCGAGAGGCCGAGCCTGGTCATCTCTGTGGCCCAAGTGTGCGTGGGGAGCTGGCGCAGGCTTGGGCCTTGTGGACTGATGAAGTAGCAGAATCAGGATCCACCTGGCTCTGCCTGAACCCCACGCCATTCCTTCTGGGCTGAAGGGGAGTTGGTAGGTTTGGACAGTCCTGGATAAGACCAGCCCCTCCTCACTCCTGTGCTGAGGCCGAGGCTTCTCTGATGGTGGCTGGTGCTGCCCTTTTGTCCTGACCAGGACACACAATGAACCGCGGAACCTCGCGTCTCCGGGAAGGAAATGGGAGGAAGTGGTCAGCTGCGGTCCCTGTCTGCCCAGGCCTCGGACCTGACAATGGGGCCTCCCTGCTCCCACCCCCAAGCTGGGCAGAGCGGCTTCTGCATACTCAGGTGGGGCACCAAGGCAGCTTTGCCCCATTAATTCTGCAGCTAGGGCACTCGAGGAAGAGGGCTGGGCCCTGGGTACACAGTGAGGAGGTATGTAGCAGGGTGCTGGTCTGCAGTGGTCTGTGCTGGGCCCGGTCCTCTCCTGCTGGCTGGGAGTTTGGGGTAGGGGGTTTTGGGGGAGATAGAGCTGAGGGCAGAAGCATTAACACCAGAGCAAGAAATAAGCAGGAGCAATGCACTGGCCACAGCTTAGAGGCTCAGGATGGAATCCTGTCCTCCCAGCCCTTCCTCAGTTCTCTGCCCTAATGGAGACCCAGCAAGGGTCTCCCCCTGTACACCCCCACCCCCCAACTGATAGCTCGATGAGCTCTTTGTGGTCCCTGACCTGCCAGGTACAGGTTTGCTGAATGGAGTCCCAGGAGCCGAGGAGCATGATTAGGCTTTGTAAACTGTAAAGGGCCTGGAGAGGGATGGTGTTACTTGGTCACACAACTATTTCTAGTATCCATGTGAGGGCAACTGGTGTATGTGTTGAGAGGGGACTGGTTGCAGCCTCTTTGGGGGGTTGCGAGGGTGAAAGTGGGGCACATGGGCAGGGCCTGGAGCTTAGAGGTCAGCTCAGCCTAGCTCCGGCCTGGTCATGTGGCCTCTGGCCCATTCACCTTTCTGAATCTGTTTTCCATCTGAGAAGTGGTCTCCCCGGACTACACAGCAGCGAGCAGGCTGAGAGTTTGTGGGCTTGAGATTCGCCCTTCTGAGGTCTCTGTCTTATCTCTTCCCACCTCTCCGTCCCTGCCTTATCCTCTGTTTGTGGCCACCCCAGCCACCCCCTCTGTGAATCAGGAGAAGGGTGTGGCCACCTTGTCCCTGGCTCCTAGTGATCTTGGGAGTCCCTGGGCCAGCACAGGGCTGTGGAGGCTGAGCCGGGCAAGGAGTGGCTGTGCAAAGTCCCCAAACTGCTAAGGCAGAGCCTGGTTCCAGGAAAGCTGCCCCAAATGATAGACTATAACCACAGGACAGAGGCCAGGCTGCCCGTCCCCGCCCACCCTGGGCTGAGAGACTTGGTGGGAAGCAGGGAGGGCTCTTGGGGATGGGAGGGGGTGTGGTCTTCAGCTGCAGTGCTCCGTGGGGGGTGAGTTCAGGGTCCAGGGGCTCTGGGGAGGGGGTGGAGTCTCTCTGAGAGGCTGAGGCTCTGGGCTGGGGGTCTCATCCTCAGGCTCCCTGCAGGGAGGACCATGAGACTGTCTTCATAGGAATGACCCAGATTTGTGGAGTGGCAGGGAGAGGGTTGACATTTGTAGAACAAACTCAATTGAGGTTCAGGAATGGGCTCAGCAAAGATGTATTGGGACCCTGGACCACTCCTCAGATGGGCACCCTGAGGCTGAGAGTAGGAGCCAGATGCTCCTGGAGGTCACTTAACTTGTCCCTAAGGGATGGGGGCAGGGGCTCAGGGGTGGGAGGGGGTTTGAGATCCAGAGGCCCTGGTTCAGGGGCTGCCTTGGCCCTGTCCCCTCGGGCTGGTGGGGGTGCAGGCAGGACCAGGCTGTGGTTTCTCAGCCTTAGCCATCCAGGGCCAGGTCAGCAGAGCCAGGCCCTGGGCTCCTGTAATTACTGGGGTGGGAGCTGAGGCTGGGCCTCAGAGAAGGAGTGAGACTCCCGGAGTGAGCCAGCCCTGAGGCCTTCACAGGAGGACCAGGGTCCCTCTGAGGGCCACTGGCCAAAGGCAGACACAGTCTGTCCCTTCAGACGCCCAGGCCTTGTCTTTCCAGGATCTGTTTCTATTCTGGAGAGAAGAAAACTAAGGTGGAATTTCTCCATTGTTCTGTGGTTAATGATCAGCGATAATATTTACCTAGTGCCTCTATGCATGTTCTAAGTGCTTTACATGGATTAACCCATTTAAGACTCACAACAGCGGTATTTAGCAGGCCTTAAAATTAAGTCATTTTATAGAGGAGGAAACTGGCACAGAGACGTTAAGTAGCTTGCATAAGGTCACACAGCAGGGAAAGTGGAGAAACCAGGATCTGAACCCAGATGGTCTGGCTCTGGAGCCCATGCTCTTGAGAATGCAGCTAAGCTCCTCCTGCTCTGAATGAACATGTGGCAATTAGGGCTGGGCAAACTCAGGTGCTGGGTGGCCTGTTCCGGCTAATTAGGCGGGAAGAGACTCAGAGTCATCTGTCCAGACCCTGTCTCGGGGCTGGCCTGAGATGAGGGTTTCCCCTTGCACCTTGGCTTTTGCAAGGACTCTGTGACATCAGCAGGCTGGGTCTGGCTTGGGGTGGGGGGCAGGAATACCCAGGGGCCAGCAGTGCTGGGGCATCACCATGAGCCTCTGACCAGCCAGCTGGGGAGTCAGTGCCAGACTCCACCCAGCTCCGGGGGTGCCCTCGAGGCTGCAGGCACCCCTTCACCAGAGCCTCCGATGAGCAAGTTGAAGGGCGTCCTACTGAAGGACCTTAGACCCGGGGGAGGATGAGACTGATCTTAACAGGTAGAGATGGACATCCCAAGAAAGGGGTGTGGCTGTAAGACCGCTTCTGAGACCTGCAGGCTGTCGTGCAAAGACTGAGGAGCCCTCAGGTGAGCCTGTCCAGTGGTTTCCAATCCAACCTGGGCAGCGTGTTTAAACAGGAGATTCTAGGGTCCCACCTCTGGAGAGGTTTGTGGAAGGTTTATTTTAACAAGCATCCTCCCTCGAGGTGATTGGGCTGTCAGGCAGTTTTGGGGACCACTGATCTCCACCGTCTCTCCATTTTCCACAGGAAGAGATGGAGGTCCAGGGAGGTGAAAGTCCAATTAGTGGCATTCTCCTTTGCCTGGAGCTTAATGGGTGTGTGCACATGATCGCATGTGTATAGGGGGCACTGTGGACCAGATCATGGAAGCCTCAAAGGCTGGGAGTCTGGGCTTTATTTGGGTGGCAGTGGGGAGCCAGTGAGAGTTACTCAATGAGCTAACACTGGGAAAACTCCTAGAACAAGGCCTGGCATGTAGTAAGCACTCAGTACATGTTAGCTGTGATAATAAGAACTATATGTTGTTGTTAGTAGTATTACTGCCCCAGGGGCCTGGGCCAGTGGATTTTGAAGAACTCATGGGTGATTCTGAGGCCCAGCCTGAGGGTCGACAATCAAGGGGCCACGGCAGTAGCTCCTTGAGCCCAGACTGTCTTGTGGTCTCTGGACCCTCATCCCAGGGCTTGGAACTTAGGAGGCGATCAGTAAGTGCATGTGTGAACAGGCTGCAGAAGGCCTGCTGGGTGGGCCTGAGAGGCTGGAGGCGGGGAGCCCAGGGAGGAGGCCCAGGCTAGGAGGACAGAGAATTGCTGGGGCCTGGCAACTGGCATTCGTGGAGCCGAGGGAGTGTAAGGGGGTGTCAGGGCCAGCTCCCAGGTGTCTGGCCTGAGAAACACAGTGGTGCTGCACAGAACTGGGGACCAAGTGGCAGAGCCTTTGAATTGGAGTCCAGGTGGCTGGGAAAGTAAGGAATGGGAGTAGGCTGTGGGACTGAGCCACCAGGAGGTGGATGGGCAGGGGAGGGATGGAGGTGAGAACATGGAGGTGGGGAGGGGAGAGATCTCATTCTGCTATGAAGGGAGGAGAGAGAAGGAGCTGCTAGCAGAGGGGGCTGGTCAGGGCTTCTTTCACCACCAGGTTGAGAGGGGAGTGGGCATGTTTGTGGGCCCATGTACAGGAGGGAGACGCTGAGTAGGGCAGAGGCAGGGACTGTCCTGGGGCTGGATTTCTAGGTGGCAGGAGGGACAGTTGGCGTTGAGAGGCAAGGCCCTGGGGGCATGCGGGGGCATGTCTGGAGTCCCTGGATGAGGCGATTCAGGTGCTCCTGCTGAGCCAGGATGAGTCCTCAGCTTGGGGTAAAAACCTGTGGCGGGAGGAGATTCTGGATGTGGCTTTTGGGGTGGCTGCCTTGGGAGGCCTGGACTGGGAGGTGAGCTGTGGCATGGTGGGGGGCTGAATCTGGGGTGGGAGCCCCACCTTGTGTGCCCCGGAACTGGTGGGACTGGTGGGGTGGGCTTGGCCTGAGCTGTTGGAGGCTGCTTCTGGGCGTGAGGCCTGTCCTGTGGCCCACCAAACCTCAGCCTCCAGGAAAGAGGCTAAAAATAAGGCTGTGGTGAAGACGGGAGGGGGCGCGTGGGCCCAAGCCAGTCTGGAGCCAAGAGGAAAATCTGAGGCGACCAGCACAGCAGCCGTGACACACGCTTCCCGTGCCAGCGGCCAGCGGGATCTGGCCCCTCTGCGGCCGTGGCCCCTTCCAGGCCCGGAAGAGCGAAAACAAGCCCAGAAAGGCTCAGGCACTGCCTGCTCTAGGGCCTCACAACCTGCACAAGGGCCTGCTTCCTGGGAAGGTTCTGTCTGGCCTTCTGCCTGGACCTCAGGCCTTGACTCTGAAGGGCAGGGGGGTGGCATAGAAAGAGGGAGTCAACATGCAAAGCTTCCTGTGTACTGAGGTCTAGACCCCATCCAGGCGGTCCCAGGAATAGTGAGTGGATTTAGATGCCTATCTGGATGTGGAGAAATGTCCTTCCCCCTTACCAGGAGCTCTGTGTGGCAGAGGAAGTCAGGGGAGGCTTCCTGGAGCCTGAGGCAAAAGCTGGGTCTTGGAGTCATTGAGGGGGAGCAGGTCCACTCAGATGGCACGAGGAGAAAGCAAGAGTGTTTCGATTTGCTGTGGATGCGTGATGTCTTCGTGGTGCCCATTTTGACATGGCCTCCCTCCTAGAAAGTGAGTCTGTTACTGCAGAGCCACGTGCCACCTCAGGGCCACCTCACCAGCCCCCTCTACCCCACCCAGCCTCTTGCAAACCCCACACCTAAATTGTGACAGTCCCTCTTCTGGGTTCTGGAGGTAACTTGCCATGGCCCCTGCCCTCATAGTCCAGTGGACTGTGTGCCGAGCTCTGGGCTGGGGGGCAAGAGCCACTCACATAGAGGCAGTGCGGCAGAACAAGCTTTGGTTTTGGACTATAGATCTGGGTTCAAATCCCACCTCAGACAACTTGTTACTTTCACTTCTTGGTTTCCTCAAAGGTAAAATGGGGATGATAATCATAAATACCAGCATAGGTGGTGAGGATCAGAAAACCACCCAAGTGCCTGGAACTTAGCAGGAACCAATAACTAGTGGCTTGAAGCTCTGGCCACAGTGGACCCAAGTAGTTCATATCCATGTCGCTGTGTGTCTTCCTTATAAAATGAACTCATCCTACTTGTGACAAGGCCCAAAACAAAACAAGAATGGGCATGGGGTGGGTGGCAATTTGCTTATTGGGGGTTGTGGGAGGAGAAATCAGGGAAGACTTTCCAGAAGAGGAGGCATCTGACTAGTCTTAAGGACTGGAAGGAATTAGCAGAGCGGACAAGGTGGTGCCAGGACGGAAGAGGAAGTGTACGAAGTTGAGGGACCTGAGTTGGGGGGCGGGTGTCCTGAGAAGTGAGGCTGGAGGACAAGGGGCAGACCCTGAGGTAAAGAGCCTGGACTTTTCCCTGAGGCACTAGGGAGCCATGGATGACAGTGACTAAATGGGAGAGGGATATGTTCAGCTCAGTACCTCAGGAAGAATGGAGGTCCCGACCAGGAAGGAGACAGTGTCCTGGCTCAGGTGCGAGAGTGCACTGTAGGACAGGGAGGGGAGCATGGCAGCTCCTCAAGGTCAGGCTCAACTGTGCTACCTGTGGGCCCCGACTGGCCTCTGAGCCCCTGGGCCCCTGGGCCTCTGGGCCTCTGAGGCTGGGTGAGGGCACCCTGGAGGCCCAGGTGGTCCTTCCACGTGCAGGCCCAAGAACAGGTTCCTGGATCTGAGTGCCGGCTTCTGCCTTCAAGGCAAGGCCACAGACTGCCTTGGTTATTAAGTCATTAGCTGGGCCTCACACTGCCTTTTCATTACTGGTAATTATGGTAAATCCACTCTGGGCGTTAACAAGGAGGAGGCCAGCTTCTCTTGGCCATCAGGCTGCTTGGTCACTGGCCGGGTCTGACCTGAATCCTGGGAAAGCGCCCAGCATCCCAGCCCTGGTCTCGGGAGGGACCGGGGCAGTCCCCTACCCTCCTTCTCTGTCCCCAGTCCCCACAGCCTGACTGGCCCTCAAATGGGCTTGCAGACTCCACTTTCCTTTGTTCTCCTCTTGTGTGACTGGGAGCATGCGGCTTAACCTTCTGTGCCTCAGTTTCCTCCTCTATCCAGTGGGATAATAGTACCACCCTTGTGGGGTTGAACGAGGATTAAACAAGTCAGGCATTTAATGCTCAATAATGCGACTAGCATCATTTTTTGTTTGTTTCATTAGAATTTTTTTTAAAATTATTAGGGAAGTTGTAGGTTTTTAAAATATCGTCATTGTCACAAAGAGCCTGGGAGTCCCCTGAGGGTAGGACCTGCCTCCTCCTCCTCTCTGCCCTCTTCCTTCTCAGGGCAGAAGTGCTGTGGCCAGGGGCTCTGGCTTGTGGTCCCACCTCCTTCTGTCCTCAGAGATAAGCCTGAGCCCCGGGGGCCCCTGAGGCCCAGGGGCAGGGACTGGTGATGACTCAGGAGCCCAGGATGAGGGCTCTGAGAGCTGGAGGGGGTCCAGGAGGCTGGCTGGCCCTCCATACAGCCTCAGCTCTGCTTGTGTGTCCGCAGCCATCTGGTGGTGGTGTCCAGTTGTTCCAGCTGCTCCCCTGGACACGGCAAATCCTAGTGGGCAAGGAGAGGTAGCTGGGCAGGCATGGCCTCCAGGAGCTCCACTGCCCCCGACGGAAGCAGGCCTGAAATCTTGCTGCTGCCCTCTGCAACTTGGTACCCACGTCTGAAAATTGGGGTTCCTGGTTATAATCCTGGGGGCTCCTGGTTACAGTCCAGAGGGCAGCTGGCCGAGCACGTGTGTGTGCAAGTGCTTGTGAGTGTTGCCTGTGAGCCGCCCTTGCCCTCCCCTGAGCCAGAGGGCTTCCCCAGCTTTTGGCAACTGCCCCTCCTTACCTGCTCCTCTCTGGGCAGTGGGGTCTGTGGTCTCCCCTGAGGTCAAGGCCTGGGTCTGATCCTCAGGTCCAAGGACCCAGTCTGGGCTGAAGTCCAGGTGGGCGGACAGGGGCCTCAGCTGCCCCCCACTGGGCTCAGACCCAGGAGGAGCCTGCAGGGGCTGAGTGAAGGCATGGGGTTCTCTCCCCAGGGTGAGGGTGGGAGACTCTGGTGGAGGCAGGATGGAAGGATGGAAGCTTGGCCTCGAGGATCCCTCAAGTGGCCTGGCTGGGCTGGGCAGGGTGGAGGTCACAGCAGGGTTGGGGCTACTGTAGGTGGGACAGAAGGCTGGGCAGGGACTGGGGGGCACCCAGGTGGGGTGGGGTAATGGCAAGCACCCAGGCATCAGGCAACACCTGTGAGCACCTTCTGCCTTCTCTCCTAGGCGTCCTTCTGGACATCCAGCAGCACTTTGGGGTCAAGGACCGAGGCGCTGGCTTGCTGCAGTCAGGTGAGCCCCCCTGCACCTTGGCCCCTCCTCAGGTCCTGGCCTCTCGGGCCCTCTTGTTGGTGGTCAGCCTCCACTGGCTCTCTCTTCCCCAGTCCCGACTCACTGGAAAGAGCCTGGGCTTTGGATCAGAATCCTACCATGGCCACTCACAGATTGTGCCCCTTTTCTGAGCGTCTGTTGCTTTACTCATATGACAATGTAGATGACACCTGTCTGAGGGGCCACGGCCCCAGTGATGGGGTTCCATCTCGGGTCAGGAAGTTGGGAATGCCAGCAGAGGCTTGTGACCCTGTTTTCACATACCCTACCCCTGCCCCCACTGCCTTCAACCCTGCCAATCACCTTATATGACAAAGCAGAAATCGCTACCTGTTTGGCTCCAGTGTGGTCCTCACACCTGGGACCAGGAGTCTGAGAATCAGGGTCATGGCTAGACAGGGACCTGAGGTGCCCTGTCCCCTTCTCCCCTGGGCCCCCAGCCTTCTGAGCTGCCTGCTGGCAGAAGATCAAGACCACCAGGTGGGCCCGGGCGGTGTGGCAGGTCAGTAAGCAGATACCCCAGCCCATCAGCCCAGGCCGCCCCGAGGATGCTGGCTGCCTTGCTCTCGGGGAACCATGCATCCCTTATCTTCGCCCTGCCCCCATGTGGGACCCCCACATGGGCCCTAAGCTCCTGGCTCCTCAGCCTTCCCCTGGATGTGGTGGTGCTGGCCGTCCCTCAGCAGGAGGTCTGGGCAGCGACTCAGAGCCAGAGCTGGATCCCAGGGTTGCAGAAAGGAGGCCTGGTCCTGCCCATCACTGGACCCCTTGCTCCCAGAGACCCTCCAGCTGCGAGGCCCCATCAGACCTATGATCTGAATTCCAGTCCTGCCCATCACCACAAACCCCTGGCCCTGCCTGGGCTGTCTGGGGAGGGAGGGGGTGGGAGTGAGCTGCTCCATCCAGGAACCTGCCTGACCTGTCTAGGTGGCATTCCAGCATGCGCTGTGCCAGACCTCGACAGCAAAGGCCAGGCTGGCCGGCACTGTGAGCTCTTAGCATGCCACAGCCACTCAGCAAGCCTGCATGCCTGTCCCCGTTTCCCAGACGGAGTCTTCAGGGCTCGCAGAGAGGGGATGTGAGGCCCCAGGGCTCAGCCCTAAAAAGTGAGAATTAACTGAGGCACGATTGGGACAAGGCTTTATAGTCCAGCACCTCCTGAGGGTGGCCAGGTCCCTGTCCTGGCAGTTGCCACCTCCACCCAGGCCATGAGCCCAAGCCCCTCCTCCATCCCCTGCCTCCTTCCTGGACCTCCCCAGCTGAGCCAGAGCAAGTCAGCCTGCCCCAGGGCCTGGGACAGGTCCCTGTCTCCAGCCTCCGGGGCTCTGCCCTCACAGTGACCAGCACTTGCAGAAGGGAAGATTGAATGCAGGCCAGAGGGGAGCGTGGGAGGGTGCAGGCTGCTGAGCTGGTGAGGGAAGGGCCCCCTCCCGCCGTGGCCCCTGAGTCACTCGGGACCTAGGCAGCCTCAGCCTCCCCTGGGGCCTGGTCTCGCTCACTGATCTGGAGCAAAGCTCTGCTCCCAGCATCCTTCACCCAAACCCCACTAAGTGTGGTCAGGGCCAGCCAACCTCCCAGGGAGAGAATGGAGGGTGGGGGCATCTGCCCCTAGGCGAGGTGTGAGGGCCAGGACGGCCTGGTTCCTGCTGGGGCTGTGACCCGGGAGTATGGCAGGCCCCACTTGTCTCCGGCAGCCTGGCCAGAGGTGGACAGCTCACCCGCAGGCATCATCTGGCTGGATTCTCACAACAATCCCCCAGGCTCCCTTCTGTCAGCTCCACTTTCCAGCTGAAGAGTCGGAGGTCCAGAGAGGGCAAAGGGCTTGCTTAGGATCTCATGGTGAGGGAGTCGCAGGCCTGGAACTGGCATCCAGAACTCTGTTTATGCTGCTTTCTTGGCGTGACAGGGGGCCTGGAGGGTCGTAGGTCAACTGGAGGCATTCTAGGTGCCTGAGTGTCTGCATCTCAGTGTTCTCAGGGGGGCTGCCTCTGGTCATGGTGAGAGTCCCAGACTCCTAGATACCCCGTGGTTCTTACCTGTGGACCTTACCCTGCCACCAGCCCCTGGCACAGACAGCTGGGGTGGCTCCCCAGAATGTCCTCACCCCTTGGGCCACCTGAGCCAAAAAGCCAGTCGAGCTAGACCAGGATGGGACTGGGCAACCGGGCAAGTCACCTAATTAATTGGCCTGTGCCCCAGACATTTGTCTGTTCCCCAAGCCCGATAAGGTCAGAGCTAGGAGGAGGGCGCCAGCCAGGTGTTGGTGCTTGCCCGGATCAAAGGGCCAGGGCTGAGAGCAGGGCTGCCTGCCTATTTGCAGGCACCAGGAGCTGCTGGGCCGGGAGACAGGGTGGGGGTGGCTGAGGGTTAGGCCTGGGCCTGCCCCTGCTATTTCCCCTTGGGACCAGAGCACGGCAGCGGGCTCGGGAAAGCCCACGTTCAGTAGCCCCCTTGTAGGGGGTAGCCAGCATGCTGACCTGCCAGCTCAGGGCTGGCCCTGAGTAGCCTGCAGGAGCTACAGCTCAGTGTCTCCAAAAGCCCACAGGAAAATTACGGCTCATGGGTCTTGCTGTTTGGGAAAATCAGGAGCCCCCATAGGTTACTCCAAAATGGGCAGCTGCCACTGAACCTGCTCTTCACCAGGCCCCATGCAGCACTCTGCTGCAGACTTAGTTCCTGTCCTCAAGCAGATTCCCTCTACTGATGAGAACAGACAAGTTATCATCCAATCTTCACCCAGGCACAGGGGGACTGTGGGAGCCTAAGGGGATGGTGGTGAGTGTGCACCTAGCTCTGGTTGGTAGCAAGTTGAGAAGGCTTCCCCAAGGAGGGGACATTTGATTGGGGCTTTGAAGGATGCGTTAGAATTTGTCCAGGGGAAAGGACTTCAGTCAGTTTGTCAGATTGAATGGATATGAGAAGCCTTCCTACCCCCTCCAAACTGCTAGAGAAGCTGGATAAAATATCCCAAGAAAACATATTTAAAGCATATAGATAAGCTCAAAAGCTAAAGCTAGCAGGGAAATTTCCAGGTGCCAGAAATGAAGAGCTGAACTCAAAAATTGGAGTGGAAGCTGAAATTGAAGCCAAGTGATGCAGAGTTTGTGGACCAGACATATGTCTTAGAAGCTTGTTACACTATTTTTAATATAAACATTTTTATCATGAAAATCTTAAACATAGCATAAAAAGTAGAAAGAAAAGTACAATAGACCCCCATCTGCCCATCACCCAGATTCATTGAAGTATCACCAGACTGGCCCAGTTGCCAGACTCAGGGTTTCTTCACTCTGAGGATGGGGTAGTACAGGCTTGGGTTCCAGTGTCACGTGGATGACTTGGTTTCCACCCAGCACCCAGGGCGAGCTCTCTGGGTTCCAAGCTGTGCCCCTGGGCTGGTGGGCAGTTTTCTGGTGTGTTCCCTCTCAGGGATGGGTGTCTCCTTCCTGGCTCTCTGGCTTTCTGCAGAGAGCTTAGTTCCAGCCCCTGCTCTGTCCAGACCTGGAACTTGCATTCCCTTCTCCACAAATGCCTTATGTTTTCCGGGACCCCTGCTGAGGCAAACCCAAAGCAACCCCTGAGGGATGCCTTCGTGCATGGACACAGATGATAGTTCCTTGGAAGACAAACCCAAATTCAAAATTAATAGAGCACACGAGAGAGTGAGAGACAGCTGGCCCAGAGAGAAATGACTCCCAAAGAACTGCAGGGAATAAAGTCACTGCAAAGGGACTTTGAAATTAGGTTTGCTTTATTTTCAAAGCTTTAAAGAAAAGAGGATTCATGAAACAGGAAGAGTACATCATGAGAAGAGATGTTTAAACGTTCCAAATTCAAAATTCTTGAAGTGAAAAATGTAATTGTTAAAATAACAGTTGTGATAATTATGAGTTAACAAGTAGATTAGACCCACCTGAAGAGAAAATGAGTGAATTAGAAGATGGCTCTGAGGAAATCAGTCCAAATGCAGCCTGGGGTAGAGGGAGGGGCGCATCCCAGGTAGAGGGAGGTGTGAGAGTAAAGGATCGTTATGAAGCTGCCTGGCTTTAGTGGCCTGTGGTCCCTTGGCTGTGGGCTGAGTGGAGGGACAGGAGGCTGGGCAGTAGGTGGAGACTGGTTGTGCGAGGCTTGAGGGCTGGGGAAGGACTTCTGGATCTCATCTTGGCGGCAATGGGGAGCGAGAGAAGGTTTTGGAGCAGGGCAGGGACATGTAAGAACTGTACTTCAGGATGTTCCCAAGTGCAGGGTGGATGGCAGAGTGGGCTGGAAGGCAGCTCAAGGCTGGAGTTCTTAGGGTCTCAATGAGGAAGTGCTGTGTGTGTGTGGGGGGGGGGGGAGGGTGTACAGGGGAAGAGAGTAAGGACAGAGGAAGGGCCAGCTCAATTTGAAACCAGATGGCAACTCAGCTTTGGGCTGAGCCTCTTTCTGGCCTTGCTCCCCTGCCCCTTTCAGCCGACCCAGCCCCATCCTCCCACTTGGCAAAGCTGGGCAGCACCTTGGCTCTGCCGTCAGAAGGAAGGTCCCAAGGCCAAGAGGCCGACACTGGCCTTATATCCTGAGTGGGGTCCAAAGGAGGGGACAGCTGCCATTTTTGCTCAGGCAGGCTGTGGAGTGGTGGGATTGCAGGCACCAGGGCTTCCTCCCGCTGCCCTGGGCTGTTGTTCCCAGCCTGCCCCTGCCCGGCTCGCTGCAGGGACGGTGCTGGCCCCCGCGTGAGCATCCTCCCTGCCCACAGGATGTGGAGGGAGGCAAGCCTTCTCCAAATAACAGGTTGGCCTGATCTGGACTTTGCAAAAATAGTCCAGGCCGAGGCGGGGCTGAGCACAGGCTCCAAGGCTCCAAGGCCACATGTGGGAGCCCAGGGCTCCTCCAGCTCCGCCCTTGCCTGCTCCTGCCCCAGGACCACTTCCTGGAGTCAAATAGGGCCAGCATGGGGTGAGGGTGACTCAGCAGCTCCATGGGTGGGGGGTTCCATGGGTGGGACAGAGTCTTCAGCAGAGGTTGGTCTGAACTTGTGGGTGCCGGGCCCCCTCTGCAGGCCACCCCAGCTGGCTGTGCCCGTGAAAGAAGGCTTTCAGCCAGCAGAATCCTCTGAGCACTGGGCAGCCCTGAGAGGCAGACAGCATCTAATCACGTCCAAGTCCGCCATCTTTCAAATGACCTCTCACCAGCCCTGCGAAGAGGGGGCATCACCCCATCGCACAGAGGAGGGAGCGAGGCCTAGGGCGCACGGTCCCCTGGCAAGCAAGGGGCAGGGAGCCCTGCCCCCTCTGCCTGGCTCCAGGCCCTGAGGCTCTATTGTCCCAGACCTGTGGGCTCAGCACACGTGAGCCCAGCGAGGGCTTCCCCACGCCCAGGCCACAAGAGGTCCTCGTGTGGGCACTGCTGGGAAAGCCACCCCAAACGAAATCAGGGGTGGGGCAGCCAGTCTGCCCAGAAAGATCTCCTCAAACAAACAAAAACCACGGGGTTGGGGACACTGGGCAGGGGAAGCTTCTAGCCTGGGGGTGCAGCTGGGGCTGAGCTGCATTTCCAGCACAAGCTGCCTCCTGCCTGGATAAGCCTCCATCCCCATCCGGGACCCAGGCGCACACCCAGGTATTTGCCTGGGCTGTTCCATTGCCAGGAGCATCCTTGCTCTTCTCTCTACCTTCAGGATAGGGCCTCTCCCCTATCTGTCCCCTAGGAGGGAGTTGAGGGGTAGGCAGCGGTCCAGAATGTACCTGCCTGACTCACTGTCATCTTGGGCTAGTTCCTCTACCTCGTGGGGTCTCAGTGGCCCCAGCTGTGAAATGGGTACAGACATGGTGAGGCTCAGGTGAGCTAAGGGCGTGTCGGTGCTTGGTATCCTGCAGCAGGTGGGGGCTGGCTGGTGGAGACAGGTGTGCCTGCCTCCAGAGGAGTCCAGCTACAGCCCTGGGTGCTTCTGCCCACTTGGGTGAGCAGGCAGAAATCCAGGGATTGAAGGAGCCACAAGGGCCTGCCCTTCCTACTCCAATGAGGACAGAGGGGGAGGATGGACCAGGATGGCTAGGGTCTGGCCACAAGCCTGGGCCACCTCCCTTGGGCCCTTCTCCAGCTACCCAGCAGGGGCTTTTCCAAATTCTCAGCCTTGATAGGGGAGACCAGAACCTGCCATGATTCTCCACTGCCCTCTAACTGAAATTCAACGCCAGTCTTTGTCTTTAGGGTCCAGTCTCCCTCCGTGGCCTCATCTCTTGCTGCTTCCTCCATGGTCTTCCCATGCTGCAGCCTGACCCAACTCCTTGCTGTCCCCAACACACTCTGAACTTCCTCTGGTCTTGGGAATATCAGCCAGGACCTTCCCCTTTCCCAGCCTAGCAGCCTGTAGTATGATTTAGAGAAAGGGCTCTGGAGTCAGACAAACTGGAATTTAAATTCTGGCTCAGACACACACTAGCTGCGTGATGTCACCCCTTTCAGCCTCTATTGTTTGTTCTGTACGATGAAGATGATAGTGACAATTAAATGAGATAATCTGTGCAGATGTCAAGGGCGCACCCCTGGGCCTGGCATATAGTAAGTGCTCCGTAAGTGAAAATGGCAGTTTTATTACTAATAATAGACGTTACGCGTCGTTAACTGGCGTATTATTATTACTTATAAGATTTGTGATTTCTGTATATATTATCGATTTTAAGTATCATAGTCACAGTAAACTCTTATGCATCCTTCAGTGTCCAACTCTGACATCACCACCTCCATGAAGCCTCCCATTACTGTCCTGGCAGAATTTGGCACTCCTTGCTGGTTCCCTTGCATTTTAGCCCTTTAAGTTGGGCAACCCATGGATGGGCAACCTCACCCCCTGGCCAGACAGGGGGTAACTCCTACTCCATCTTCTTTTTACCACTCCCCACCCAGGATGTACAAGTTCAGAGAGAACAATTCTTCTTCTTCCCCCTAAAGTGTGTAAATCCTTGTCTGACCTAAATTTCTGATCTGAGCTCAGGCAGGTCCTGGGAGGCAGGCCCAGCAGGAATAATTCTCTTTTTTCTAGATGTGAGGAAATATTTTCCGCCTTGGCTAATCTAAACCAGGGCCGATGTTGACCGAGGCTGGCTTGCTCTGGGCAGGGTGTGGCATTAAGTACCTTACCTGCATTATTTCATCTCGTACTCAGAGCAACCCAGGGAGTTGCTATTTTTATATTCATTTTACAGATGAGGAAGTTGGCTTGCTGGAGCTGGCTTGTACCAGCTCATGAGAGTCGATTGTTAAATTTTCAGGAATTTTGTGAGCTGGTTGTTAAGCACAATCATTATTAAAAATCAAATTATATACATGTACAATTAAATTATATTAAGAGCACAGGTTGTCACAAATTCTCAAAATTGATCACTTCCTAATTGTTTCACTACATCTTACTATTATCTATGCTCTTAGGGTTATTTAAGCCGATTGTGTCTGTATGGTGGAAATCCTACATAATGGCTTGATGCTTTTCTCTTCCCAACTCTGTGATGGGTGATGTCACTTTGGTAGTCTGACATTAGCCATGGTGGGGGTATTTATACCACAGAAGTCAGCAAACATTACAAATCAGGGCTTTTACACTTTTTCTTCCCTTTTCAGAGATTCATTTGTAACACTTTATCAGCACACCACTGAAATTGAGGCAGGGCACGGCTAGGAAGGAGCAGAGCTGAATTCGAGCCCAGGTGGTTTGCCCCTGGTGCCTGTGTTCTTACATCTCTATGCCGACCCTGCCTGCCCCCATCCCAGAGCTGGTGGCAGTGTCCGCCCCCACACCCACATATAACCCCTGTCCTGCTCTCGCAGGATGAGAGAGAGACAGTCACACTGTTCCTGCCTCATCCAGAGGACCTCTGCCCAGTCCTCTCTGCCTTGTTCACCTCCCTCTTTCCTCCCTCCGCCCCTCCCTCTTTCTCTTCACCTCGTCCCACCTCCCTGGGGACTCAGATCCATGGTGGAGCAGCCAAGTCCGTGCACACATTTGGCTTCAGCCTGGCGGTCAGAGGCCAGCCAACCGGTCTCCTTGTCTGCCCACCCCAGGCCTTTGTCTGGCCATCTGCCCGTCAGCTGCGGGATTGCCTTCCAGGAAGAGGGGTGGGATGGGGACTGCCTCGCCGTGTGACCTAGGGCCTATCCTGCCTGGTGCTGGCAGCTCACCTGGGACTTCCAAGGCCTCTCCCAGCACTGACTGTGGCATCCCCAGGGAGTCCTGCAAGACTCTACTGCTCTCTTGTTCTGAAAGAACAAAACCAGGTCATGTTGCTCCTCTGCGCAATATCCCCCCATGTGTCCATCTCTCGTTCATAGAAGCCACAGCCCTCACAGTGGGCCATAGGCCCAACCCTGTCTGGCCTCTCCCCGTTACTCCCTCTGCTCCAGCCACTCTGGCCTCTTTGCTGCTTCTCAAACATGTTACACACACTCCTGCCCCCAGGGCCTTTGCACCTGCTGTTCTTGCCCCCAATGATTTGTGTCCTCACCTCCTCCAGGTCTTTGCTGAAATAGCACCTTCTCTGATTCTTCTATTTAAAATTGTAACATCTGCTTTCTCTCTCACACACACACATGCTCACTCTTCCTATCTCCTGCTTCTGCCCTTTTTCCCTCCTTAGCACTTGTCACCACCTGATATACTCTATTTTTTTTCTTCACTTTTTTTTATTACCTGCTTCTCCTCACTAGTATGAAAGCTCCCAGAAGGCAGGAAGCTTTGTCATTTGGTTCATTGATATATCCCAAATACCTAAAGCAGTGTGTTGTAGGTACTCAAAACAATTTTTTTGTTGAACGGATGAACAACACAGTTTCTAACTGTCAGGAAAGCCTTGGGCACGAAGGTGACTGGGTAGCTAGCAGGTATGAGACCAGTGTTCCATGCCCAGTTCTGTTCTGATTTGCTGTGTGACCTGGGATAGGTCCCTTCCCTCTCTGAACCCATTTCTCCATGTATAAGGAGAACAATGTGGCTAACTATAAGAACATGAGAACCTGGGCTCCAAAGTTGTTCAGATGGGGGTTCAAATCCCCACGGGGACACTTACTGCCTATGGGGCCTTTGGACGAGTCACTTCCACTCTCTGAATCTGTCTCCCCACCCACAAGGTGGCATGATCCACCCTACCTTGCAAGGAGGTTGGAAGGAGATACGAAAGACTGTGTGGTAAGCCCCTAGTGCAGCGCCTGGCATGGAAAGCGTTCAATAAATAAGTGCTTGTTCTTTTAAAAAGCATCCGAGGGGTGCCCCTGAGACAGGAGGAGCTGTAGATGTACATTGAAGAGGATGGAACCGTGGCATCATCCAAACCCAGAAAGGCCTCTCCCGCCTCCTCTGGGGGTCTAGGCCCGGCTGAGGTTGCCCCTCTCTGGGGCTGCTTACTCGTTTCCTGGTCCAGGCAGGCACTCAGCCTCAAGCCTGGGCACTGGGGGCCTGTGGGCCTGGCCACAGGGACCCTCAAACTGCCTTCTCCCCACCCAGTGTTCATCTGCAGCTTCATGGTGGCTGCCCCCATCTTCGGCTACCTGGGCGACCGCTTCAACAGGAAGGTGATCCTCAGCTGCGGCATTTTCTTCTGGTCGGCAGTCACCTTCTCCAGCTCCTTCATCCCACAGCAGGTGAGGCCCACCCCGGCTTCCCACCCGGCAGCCCTGGGCATCCTGGCCGTGTGTCAGGTGCCTCCCGTGGGTGACTGGTCTGATTGATCTGGGCTAGTCTAGACTGAGGGTTCCAGTCCCTTTGCACAAACCCCAGACAGTATCTTCCCAGTGCAGTGGCAGGAAGAGTCTTGGGATACTTATATAAAGCAGCCCTGCACATGGAGCCTTCCCACTCACTTGAACTGAGGGGCTTGCAGCCATGTGTGGGATCCTGGATTTTTCTGAGCTGCCCCATGATTTGGGGATGAAGCAAGGAACAGTGGAAGCAAATCTGGCCTTGGAGTCAGGAGCCTCGGGCTCCACCCTGGTTCTGCCATCATCTTGCCCTGTAACCCTAGGGAAGACACAACCCTTCTCTGGGTCTCACTCAGTTTGCTTTTCTGTCTGATGATCAGCTAATCCTTGGGTCAAAGTACCAGGGAGGAAAACAATAATTCATCATCAAGATGTTTCTCCCTTGGCTCTGATGGATCTAGGTTTGAACATCTCAACTCTGCTGCTTCCTCAGCTTTGTGACTTGGAAAAAATTACTTAACCTCTCTGAGCCTTAGTTTCCTCATCTTCAGGTTTATTGTGAGAAATAACTGAGCTAAGGGATGGCCAGATGCTAAAACATGTCAGGTGTTCAACAAATTATCATTTCTGTCTTTTCTTCCAAAGAGGGGATGTGTTGTCTCAGGAGGTAGTGAGTTTCCCATCAATAGGGGTGTTCAAATAGAGGATGGACAATCACTTGATGGCTGCTGTAAAGGGAGATGGAAGAAGAAGGCGAAAAGACCAGGCTCTGTCCTCAAGGAGCTTTCAGTGTGGGGGACAAAGGAGGAGACCTGGAAACACCCAGGCTGGGGGTGGGAAGGAGACATGACAGGAAGTCCCACCCTCAAAGCCTTCAAGATATGCAGATAAAGTGCTGAGAGTCCTGGGTGAAGAGAGTGAATTCTCTTGAAATCCACAGGTCAGGGAGGGCTTCCTGGAGGAGGCGAGGTTTGAGTGGGACAGACAGGACAGGGAAAGTAGGTCTTGTAGTGAAAGCAGGATGGGCAGAGGAAGCAAATCCACAGAATGCAGAAAATGGTGGAGTGCACTGAGGGAACGAGGAGAGCAATTTGCCTTGAGAGGGAGGGATGCCTGGCCAGCTGGGCTCTGGGGTTGCTTCTGGAACTAACCAGTGAGCCCAGGACCTCGATGCCAAGGCTGGGCCCATCTCCGGGTGTGTGTGTGTGGGGGGGGTGGGGGGGATGTTGGAGAGAGAAGATGAGTAGGACGCAGAGAGAGAAACAGATCACTTCTAATTAATCTATAAAATTCATTGCCATCATACCGAGTCCCACGGGGGTTTTTGGTGGACCTTGGCAATGTGACTCTGAGATTCATCTGGCAGAGAATATGCCCCAGAACAGCCAAGAAGATTGTGAAAAACAACAATGAGAGGGAATTTGCCCTATCAGATATCAAAATATGGCTATTCTGACTAAAGCAGCAGAAGGATAGACCATGGTGGATGAAATGCGATCCTCATTTCTATGGGGATATAGTGTACGGTGAAGGTTGCATTGCAAATAAAGGGTCTTGGGAGAACTGATAATCCATCTGGACTGAAAATAAAGTTTGGTCTGCATTTCAATCCCTACTGCAAAATAAATTCCAGATAGGTTAAAGTATGGCAGGCTATAAAAATCTAGAACTAGAAATCAGCAAGAAAAAAACAGCTAATCCAGTAGAAAAACGGGCAAAGAATAGTGGCAGGCAGTTCAGAAGAAGATACCTAAACGGCCAATAAATATAGGAGGAGATGTTGCTCAGCCTTTGGAGTAATAAGGGCAATGCAAATTTAAACAACAATGAGACACCATTTCACACCCATGAGATTGGCAACAATTAAAAAGGCTGACAATACCAAGTGTTATTAAAGCTGTGGAGAATCCCGGACTCAGGCTGTTGATGGGGTGTGAATTGATAGAGCCTCTTGGAGAGCAAAATGGTAGTATTTTGTAAAAATTCAAACTGTGTAGCCCATGGCGCTGCCTTCTACTTCCCAAGAGAGAAACTCCAACGCATGGACACGGAGTGACGAATGCAAGGGTGTTTGGTGCAGTCTTGTAATAGAAGGAAAAGCCCCAGGAACAATCTACGTGACTGTCACTGGGGGATGCACGGATAAAATGGGCGTATTGATTCTAGGAAATTCTTGACAGCGAAAGAATGAAATAGATTGATATTAACCAGCATAAATGGGTTTCAAAAAGATAAGATGGAGGAGGAAAAGCACATTGGCAGATAAGGGGTACGGAAGTGTCCCTTTTATGTTCTTTTTTCCAAAGCACACACAGGCATGTGTTGTTCTTGGATGCATATATGTACGTGCAGGCAAAGGCAGAGAAGGGCTCACAACAAATACACGAGTTTTTGATGGGTTCCTGTGGGTGGAGTTGGGGATAAACAGGCTCCCTTCGTAAAGACGCTCGTATCTGCCTGCTATTGTACTAAGGAGAATGATTGATGGGCTCTGCCCCATTCTCCTTCTCCCTCTCAAATATGACAAGCATAAACTTCAAGAGATTGTTTTTACAATTTGGGGATGGAGTCGGCCTTCCTGCACAAGATGTGGAATCCAAAAGCCAGTAAGGAAAAAATCAACAGATTTGACAGGATTGAATTAAACAAAACAAAACAAAACAAAACAAAATAAAACTTCTTTACAGTGAAGCTCCCCACAAAGTTGAAAGACAAGAGAAAATACTTGGGACATATATAATAAAGGATCGATGCCTGTCATAATAAAAAGCTAATATAGGAGAGTGGATGTAGTTCAAGTGGTTGAGCACCTGCTTCCCATATACAAAGTCACACATTCGATCCCTGGTACCTCCTAAAAACAAAAATGAAACAAACAAATGAAAAGACCAGCTGTCATTGGGGAGCATATGTAGCTCGGTGGTTGGGTGCCTGCTTCCCATGTTCAAGGTCCTGGTTTCAGTCCCTGGTACCTCCTGAAAAAATAATTTTTTTAAAAAAAGCTGGTATAAATCCATACAAAAACAACCCAAGAGAAACACAGGAAAAGGCTGTGGGCAGACATTCCCAGGAAAAGAGCTAAGGAAGGACACGTAGATGGGGAGAGCAAGAGAGTGAAACAGCTACAGAAGCAAGAGAAGGTCCAAGATGGATGGGCAGAAACAGAGATGCTGAGAAAGGCCCAGGCAAGAGATGGGCAGATGGAGAGACACAGGGAGACCCCGGGAGGGCTGTATGTGGGCGATGCTGGCCAGATGGATGGATAGGGTGGGGCTGGGGAAAGATGACCAGGCTGGATTCCCAGGCCCTGGGGAACTGGGGGCACTGGGTGGGGGGTCCACATCAAAGGCTAGTGCCACCAGCAGCTGGCATGGCCCCACCCTTCCCTTTCCAGCTGGGCTCTGCTCTTTGAAGTGTGTGTGGGAGGGGGCACCCACTGCCTGCTTTGTCCACTCCCCACCCCCATGGGCTTCAGTGCTGCCAGCGTCAGCCCAGTTGCCCCACTTGGGGGAGGGGCACCAGGTGGGCAATGTCTTGAGGTTCCCAAGGTGGCACCAGAACCCAGGAACGAGGTCTCCCAATTGGTGGGGTCTGTCGCCACCCACCCCCCGCCAGTGCTTATGGGGTTAGAGGGCCTGTCTAGGCCATTCTTACAGTTCTCAATGTGGTAAAGTCCAGTTTCATCCCAGCACTGGGCCAACTATAGAGAGGGGGAGACTGAGCCCCAGAATGGCCTTAGGGTGCAGGCACTGCTGAGGCAGGGGTTAGGCTCCATCCTCCCCCTTGGCCCTGGACACTACAGGGGTTGGAGGGCAGACTGGGAACCAAGTGGGAGCAGGTGGAGGAGCAGGGCAGACCCCCGGCTCTCTCCGCCCCTCCTCAACAGTACTTCTGGCTGCTGGTCCTGTCCCGGGGGCTGGTGGGCATCGGCGAGGCCAGTTACTCCACCATAGCACCCACCATCATCGGCGACCTCTTCACCAAGAACACACGCACGCTCATGCTATCTGTCTTCTACTTTGCCATCCCGCTGGGCAGGTGAGAGCCTGAGTTCCCAGGGTTTGGGTGAGGATCTGGGCAAGATGTCTCTGGGGTTTGGTGCAGGCAGACACCCTACAGGTGGTTAGCCTTAGAGAAAGGCCTGAGCTTGCTCCCTGGTCAGCTGGCTGGGTGGTGAACGTGGGCAGTCTAGCTAGTCGAGCTTCCCCTGGTCCCCGTGCCTCCATTGCTGCTAAGCCTGATCTGGGACCTGTCTTCTCTGCAGCGGTCTGGGCTACATCACCGGCTCCAGTGTGAAGCAGGCGGCTGGAGACTGGCACTGGGCCTTGCGGGTAAGGCCCGGGTCCCTTCCATGCAAGACATCCTCAGACCAGCCCTTGTCCACGATCACCCAGAGATTCCAGGACAGAGCCCAAGCTAGACACAGGTCGGGTCCTCCAAGCTTCCTGCCTCGCAGGTCTAAGCTCTGAAGCCCCTGTCCTTCTAGGTTAGATTGAAGTGTATCAGGAGGCCTGGGGAGCCAGACCCAGCACTGTCCTCAGGGATCCCCATTCTGAGGGCTGGAATCTCGTCTCCTGGAAGCCCCAGGTTGAAGCTCCAAGGCCTATCCCGCCATGTCAGGAAATTCCATTTCCACGGTGGCACTTCCTGCCTCGGGCCTTGGAGCTGTGTGAGAGTGAGGCTGGGACAAGACCTCTGCATGGGGCCCCCAGGGTCTGGAGTCACTTCCTGCCCTGCTTAAGTGTTGGGGCAAGTTTGCCAAGGCTCCAGGATAGTGCAATTGAAGGAAACAGAGATCCCCAATCTTGGGAGGAGCGGAAGCTTAAGACAAAGTGTTTTTTCCTCAAAAGCAGGAAGGAAGCAGCCTCCGTGGAATTTCTTGATGGGGGGGTGAGAGGAGTGGCATGGAGAGGAACTCCACAGCCCATGGGCTCCCAGGCCTGGTGGGGGTAGGGGCAGATTTCCCTGTTCTCATGGGCTTGTGAAGGGGATGGGATATTGGAACCCAGGCTTCCAAGGTGTCCCTCTCCCACCTGGAAAGAGGCCTGGAGCCTTGGAGATTCTGTTCTTGATATTGGTCTGGATACAAGGAAGAGCCAAGGGGGCCCCTCAGGCCCTATTACCGGGGGGTCCACATGAGCTCCTCCCAAGTGATGAGCTACTTGATCTACTAGCTGGAAGCCTCACGCCAGCCAGGTCCCTCCTAGTCCCCCACAGGATGAAGAGCTAGCCTGGGGAACTTTCCTGGCTCCAAGGTGTTGGGCAGGGTTTGGTATCTGGTTCTCTGACCCCACAAACTCTCATTTCTCCCCGAAGGTCATATTACACTTTTGTGTTCTTCCATCCATCTTCCTTCCTTCCTTCCTTCCTTCCTTCCTTCCTTCCTTCCTTCCTT